>VXBH01002123.1:81757-178904 GCA_013400035.1 Rynchops niger
TTTTTTTTTGCCCCCTACTTAACATCAAACGACAGCAGAGTGCAACCTCAGTATAACCGCGGTACATCTGCCAAATTAAGATGATTTCTTTTATTTTTCCTAGCTACGTTATGGCAAGTTATCAACCGATGAATACTATTTTTCCCCAGGTTCTTGAACTCAAAGCCTATGTCGTGAATCATGGCTATATCCTCCAGGGGATCCTCGGTTCCTATGGGGTTTGTAAGTGTCCTGGTACGAGTCAGAGTATTCTTCTTCCACTAGAGGATAGTGATCTCGGCTGTGTTGGGAACTGGAAGACAAGCGGTTCCTGCTCTTCCGAGCCCTTTCATTGTGATAATTTTCATCTGAGGTCATTAGACTTCGTCGCTCAATTGGAGAGTTCTCTGTAGAATGGCTGCTGTGCCTCATACGCTGGCTCTACGAGTGCCAAAGAATCCAAGCGTTAATACAGACAAAGAGTATTTGACAGTTTTTAGCACGTTTTGAGACTTATTCTGAGGTCTTTCAGAATCCATCCACTTTTGTGTTAGTCATTTTATATTAAAGTCTGTACGCTACAGGAATGGGTTACCAGAATAATCTGGTTCCTAGAGCTGAAAGCAGACCAAAGGCAGTATTACAGTGTGGACCTTACGGTATTCACCTTGTTAAACATTACAGGCCAGTTAGCATGAAAAGTGAGCTGATGTATTCAGCATTTATCACTTTTCTCTGATCATGAACATAACATTCATGCTTCTATTCTGCTTAGAAAATTTTGAGCATTGATTTATGTGGTTTTAGAAAACATCTGAAGGTGTTTGTTGTTGTTTTGGGGTTTGGGGGTTTTTTTGTTTGTTTGTTTTTTTAAAAAAAAGGTGCAGTTCTGAGCCCTGTTTTAAGAACCTTCACATGACCAAACAAATGATGGACTGCTGACCAGGCAGCTAATGGGTGGCTAAAATGATTAGGTATTAAAAAATTCTTTCGACTAAAACATAATAAATATTTTAAATACGTTGACAGAAAATCCTTTTCTAAGATTATTTATTAATTAAAGGGTTTTGCTTTTGCTATCCTCACGTGCCCATAATATGCCACATTTGTCACATGAACAAAATTTGTTCATATTTTTTGCCTGTAAAGTGGCACAATGAAGAAGTAGCCTAAAAACGTATTTTGTTAGCTGTCATCACACATTACACCTCCCGAGAGTATAGCCATCCGTACTCTCAGAACTAACTCGGGCCATACTTTTCTTTCTCCAGATAGCACACCCAATGTCATTTTCCTGATGCTGTCACTGCCAAGAGAATGCTGCCGCTGTGGCTGCACTCTTGCAGCCTCAGGTTCCCGTGCACAGACGGCAGCGTCTGCTCCTCTCAGTTCGGAAATTCCAACCGATGCTCTCTGTGCTCTAAAAACCTTCCTCCTACTGCTACACCCTCCCTGGATGGCAGCTGTTTAGCTGCATAATTTATAACAAAAGGCTTGTCTGCGTGGGGCAGTAACGGTGCCGACGGGTGTACATTTACAGCACAGCAGATATGGTGTCGCATCTCCTTCTGTGGATCGATGCTCCCAAGGTTACTCAGGGAGAGATGCCACACTACGAGCTGGCACAGAAAAGGTGCCCTTCTGCAAATTCACGCACTCGGCTACCGGGCAGCAACTTCTACCACATTATCCCCAAATTTTCCCTATTGCATCAGGTTTTAGTAGTCATTATAAGTCAAAATCCACATATTTTCTTCACAAATTACACTTCTCATATTTATTTGGCCTGGGCATACAATTTTCATATATAAGCACCTAATCAATTGCAACTTTACCTTTGTGTGCTCACACTCTCTATCTTCCCTGCAGTAATTTAGTGCTCTGGCTGCAACCTGCTCCTTTCTGGAAACCTTCCCGTCTCCCTGCCTCGATTGTGATCCCCCTATTTACCTCCCGAGCGGTGTAAGCGTGGCACAAAACTGGTGAGGCTGCATGCTGGTCTTATGCCCCAAAATAACTTTTGATCCAGCAGCGCAACTGGAATGATAAGCTGCATTACGTTTTCTGCAGTAATGGACTTAAAATGCAAATGCCCTGGAGCCTAAGAGGCACATATCCCCGAACGTTGACTTACAGGATTTAAGGCCATTTGCTGAAATTAGACTAGACTAGGTTTAGAGCTAACCAGGGATCAGGTACAAGGGCGAACCACTGGCCCCTAGGAGTTAGCAATGACAAAATTTACTCTTCCTATTGAGGACGGCAAACACACACAGCTCAACATTGGCATCTTCCCCTTTTAGGCAAGGTCGCGACCAAGGGCACGGTGACCACCGGCTTTGGCAGGAGTACCACACATGGTGCGATGGGACACGGTGGGAGCACACTGTCGCATATACCCTCTCTTTTTCTCCGACTCCTCTGATTCTATGCCATTTAACTTCACCCTGGTGACCTTCATGAAGCCCAAAGACTTAAGTTAAATCAGAAGTTTCAGTTTCCAGTAAACTAAAGCCCAGGCCACAATCAAGTGAAAAAGGGATACTCCTAAGTCCTGATTAGGATCGTCCCAGCAAATCTGTATCGTTCTCAGGTGTGACTGTTACACGAGGCTCTGGGCTTCTGCTATTCAGTTCCCCAAAGGATCAGGCGAGAAGGAGCCACAAGGTCATAAGTATAAATTCAATATATCATAAGCACCTAAGCTAGTTTAATTCTTAGGATTTGCACGAGTGCTTTAATTACCATATTGCATCATTTCAGTTAAAACCGATGCAAATCCTTCTGAAGGCTTGACTTCGTATAAAACCTCGTGGTGGATAAGCACTTCAGACGATGGAAGCCTTTACTGCGAGGTAACCATGTAAAACATGAGAACTCTTTAGGTGGGGCTGAACACTGGAGTGGCACCGAAAGCCAAATCCTGCAGCCTCCAGCTGGGCGCCATTGACTCAGGGAGAAAGTGACCCCTCTGCAGAGAACTAGCACCATTCAAGTCCCACCTAAGCCTTCACGATTAGGGTGAAGTGGGGATTAAGTGATGCATACCTTCAGCCAGCCCACTGCACAGGGGTGATTTTCATCTTCAGTGTGAGTTTTCCCTAAGTAAATGGAGCAACATTCACAGTTACTGCTGGTGTCCATTGATCAGAGAGAAATAAATGCCTGAAAAAAATTCTGTGGATACACCCAGTTTTCAAAATGAAACTGAAGAGGTGAAAGTTCTGCAGATGGTATTTTATTGTCATGAAGGGATGGAAAACTGAAATTTTAAGGCAAGTGAGAATGGAAACAACAGTTTACATGTGCATGTCATTAGTAATAGAACAGTGCTTGTGCATTCAGCCAGTCAGGAAACAGTGACTTACTGATCCTAATAAAACCAAGCACAGCATTAGAAACGTGAGCATCAAGTATCATGCACCTTCAGTGAAGTGCAGTTCACTCACAGAAAAAACAGCTTTATGTTAATTGAAAACACTGAGCAACTCATCATTTCCTTCAAAATTGTTACCTGCTTCCAGATACTCTACAAGCAGAACAGAGGTTAAATTTGTCAGGTGAATTATTCATTAAATGTCATTTTCTCAACTCTACTTTTGACGTACATTAGCAGATGCACAGTCCTAGAAAGTCACACACATACACAACTCCTTCTGAGACTTTCAGACTTAAAAGTTCGCTGCAATCCTGATCTTCTCAAGCATTCATAGCTATTAATCAAAAACATTTTCTGTTTTCAAATTTAGTAAAGCACGTACTTCTCATTAAGGACTATTTACATGCCACGTTTGAAGTTTCAAAGTTCAGCCGTTTTTGAGCTATCCCTGTGGAAAAAAATGGTCAGAATTTTTTTCAATGGGTAAAAAAAAAAAATGTATTTTATTCACACTCAAAAGAACTCAAAAAGGTGAAGGCATTTTGCTGATACAAGAGACAAGCATGGAAGTTTTTCACCCAAAAGCGAATGCTTTGTGAAGTTATGAGGGAAGAAATAAGAGGGATCTTTGTAGACACTGTTCTGCATTCTAAAATACGGCAGCTGTTAGCGCGACTGCTGTCACCTGCTCTACATGCTGACCCTCACTCTGGCAGGGGCTCATTTGCAATGGCACTTTTTCCAGGTTAAAAAAAGGCCGTTTTCTAATATGGCTACGGTACCACTTGGCAGAGCGTCATTTAACTCTTCCTCAAGAACTCGCTCCTTGCCAGAGAATTCACGGCCGTCTTATTTCCCACGAAAGCAAGCGCGGTGACAGCGCTTCAGCACACACCGACTACGGGCCTCGCCTTGCCTTCTTACTGCTGGCAGTGGCCAAACAGTGAATAACAACTCACGAAGCAAACGTAAATTATGCTCTATAAAGCCTATTACGCTATTTCCCCATAAATTAAAACCCCCACCTGATCTGCCCTGGGGTTTGGGGCTGAAATGGATTTTCATACCTGTAATCCAGAGATCGCAGCAGGGTATGGTGAAAGCGCGGTGGATCCTAAATTCCGCCCAAGGAGAGGGGTCATGGGTGTGCTACTGGTGGTGTGAGTAGCACGCCAGTATGCCTCCAGATACTCTGCCAAGTGTTCGCAAGCATCTTCGAGCTGGTTTTCGTCCAAAATTACATCAAACATTTCCTATCAAAACAACAAAGAAGTGCGGTTGGTTACAATGTTACAGATGAAAAAAAGAAACGTTAAACAATTCTGGTTGGGCTAATGCCTTTAAAAGTCAATAAATAAGAATCAGAGCATGGGATTGCACAAGACAGTCATGTGAGTGGGCTTAGGTGGTGATCAAAAGCCAAGGCTCTCAGAAGCCCCTGCATTCAGCGAGGTTCACTAGAAGCTGCGCGAGCCTGACCACGCTCAAAGGCACGAGACTCCTTTAATGGATTTATTTTGCTCTAAGACAGGGACTGAAGCTAGACGTCAGAGTAACAGGGGTGCCTGCCGTTGGTTTTGAGCCCGAGGACTCACACACACTTCTCTCACCCTAATTGCGAACACATTTCTAGGGAGACGATGCCCTTAAAACAGTTTCCACTTGAGCAAACGCAGCGTGTGGTTCTGTCCGCAGCGGGGCCTCTGCTTCAGCAAGGCTATGGATAACAAACCGTCATAAACTGAGTCCCTCAAGAGAAATATAAACAGCAGTGAAATTTTGTACCTCATCTTTAACCTTAACTCATGCCTTAGCGGAAAAAAACTATTGTGCCGATAGCACAGGAAATGAAAAATAAGTGCAGGCGTTGCAGGTGTTAAGAGCAACTGATAGAAACCACAGGCTGCTTTTTCCTCCGTGCATAGTCATAGATCTAGCCAATACCCACAGAGCTGACATCTCCAGAACAAGTCGTAAAACTGCATGATGAATTTATCAGAAATGTCTACCACGCACCTACCTTCTGCCCCAGAGTCTGGTCCAGAACTTACTTTAATACTAAAGCCATTTCATTTATTTTTTAATAAATAGTCTGAGACTAGTAAGCACTTTTCCTGCGCTGCTCATTCCTGGCGTCACCAGCCGCCGGTTTGAGGGCAACGCTGGCTTTTTCTACACAACTCCACTTTGCAGGTTGCCAGGTAATTCCGTCTCAAGGCCTGTTTTCAGCTGCGTGGGCTTTTACCAGCCAGCGGGTCAATGAATACTCTTCCAGCACCCTCCCACCTCCTCCTGTAAAACCGGGGAACTGCTTCTCAAGTTTCTTTTTAACCTGGATCAGTCGATAAAGCGTGGCATTGGTGTAAGTAAAGGCGCAGCAAGGTGGAGGTAAGACAGAGATGGGAGAGGGGAACGCCAGTCCTGCTGCCCACGGCTCCCTTCCTTCTCGGGCTAACGCCTTCCTGCACCTCCACGAAAGGCACAGCTAACACTCCAGTTAGCGCACCTAAACCACCCCATTCTGCGATGGTACGCAGCTTCATGTGGTATTTTGACAGTGATCACAATTAAATTGAATTTAGGGAGGAAGAACTTTTAATGGTTGCAGCAGAACTGTCACCTTTTTTAACTGCTGACTGTAAAATGACCCCAGGGCCGGTAACGGCGAGCCCCGCGGGCTGGCAGTTGAGGGTCACGGGGAAAAGCTGCAAAACTGGCAGGGACCTGATTCCAGGGCTCTACAGTGTTTCATAGGGAAAATAAATTACAGGGAAAGCACTCGGGCTTTTTTCTTGCATTTAACAGTTCAGCTCATAGCTAAACTGTGCTTGCTCTACTTCTGTGTATTTGGCAGGAAAGAATCTTTCAAGGAGATCCTTGTTTGTAAGTGGCATGGAGCAAAGCAATTTCTTCCCGTTCCTCTTACAATGCATTTTATTCACCACAATATTTTCTGAACAACATGCGTAAAATAGTTATCAAACAGGCATTTCCATATACTAGTATTTCTTAAGTGATATACATTAAATCAGCGTCCTTTCCTGAAGAGAAAATTAGTTGCACCGTCCTCTGCACTTTCTTTTGGTTTACTGTATCACAGAATCACAGAATGGTTTGGGTTGGAAGGGACCTTAAAAATCATCTAGTTCCTGCCCCCTGCCTGTGAAATATTGCAGGTGCATTACCCCACATCAGCATCCTCAATTAGTTGAGCCAAGGGCAATCCCAAACTGCATCTAACTCCCAGGGTTTGGGGAAGGTGAACTCAGGCTCCAGGGGAAAAGACGTCCCAAACAGAACTGCAAGGACAGAGACGGACCTGAGGAGGAGGAGGGGGGATCTGAACTTGTACATATACCTGAGGTACTGGCTATTTTTAATTATACCAATGCCTTTTAGTTCCGCTGGAGTGTTAATTTCTGGTATTTTTTAGGTTGTATCAAATAGACCAGAGGGATACGTACCCTCTCTTAGCATTGGCACAAATCCAAAAGTTTAAAATAAAAATCATCATAATGAACTGTATATGACTAGTGTATTTAAAGCTGTATGGTTAGTACAGTTCATGTTTCCTCGAGCCACGTAATGCTCTCGCTCGACACAGTCACGCAGTGAGAGGCAGGCTCAGCACCGGCTTCAGCAGCATCAGTGAAAGATTAGCGAGGAATTAATAATGAAAGCGGTTCTTGAACTTGAATATGCCAAAAAAGACAGCTATTTTTAAAATGTCTAGACATACAGCACCATCTGATTACTTAAGGCTGGCTCTCAGCAAATGAAAAAAATTGAGGTTTTTAGGGTTTGCAAGTATCTTCACTTTAAACAAACACTCCTCTTGCAGGACTGTGAGCGGCAAAACGTATGAAGCAGGTCACGGTGCCCAAGACAGCCAGCAGTGTCAGTGGCCTTAGCAGTATACTTTTACTTCATTAAATCATGGATCAACTTGGTCCTTCAACTTAAACTGAAGCAAGACTGTCATCTCCCCTTGAGTGCTCCAAGTCAGCAACAACTTTCTTGAAATCAAACAGTGCGAGACCGCTCAGGTGGTTTCTGCAGAGGGCTGCTGCGCGAGTCAGAGCGGCAGGCAGCCTCTGAGCAGGTACATGTTTGAAATCCGGACACTCTGAAATCTGGAAATATTTTTTTTATCCAGGCAGGGTCTCACCTTGTTGCCTTAGGCAACAAAATACAGTTACCGGATTGGGTGTTAAGGCAGAGTTTACAGGATCCTGGGGATGGACAATCTAAGTGCTATGATGCAAGGAATCAGCTACAACGTGCATCTGCTGCTGCACGCTGTTTATTTCCATCCACGCCGCGACCTGCCTCACCCCAACTGATAAGAGCAAACCTAAGTGGAATAAGAGGAAATCACTATATAAAGAGCAAACAGGGCTCTGACACAAGGAGAACCTTCTCTGTGCAGGTGGAAGAACAAATACACCTTTCAAATGAGAAGAAAGCGCAGCGGACTGTTCTGTGTGTAAGCTCAGCGACAGCTCGGTGTAAATACCACAAGCTGTATTCAAACGGGTGCAGGTGCCACTCCATTTATCTGGGCTCACACCCAGTAAGAGCTAGGATGGTAAATGCTTTTACAGAAATTATTCTGTACTCCAGAAAGGTGTGCAATTCTGTTTTAGTTAATGGGACCCGAATGGCTCACAGGAATTCTCCGTCATCATTTTAAGAGGTAACAATTCAGTAGAAAGTGACACGTGAGAAACACAATATAGCTGAGCTCCCCAGAAGAACTCGAGATGGCTTGAACATCTTTCAGTGCTGCTCGAAGTGGAAAACAAGGACAAGACAGTGAGCAAAACGATCTACAGTTACCGTAACCAGAAGTTTACAGGTCTTTGCAGCGACACAAGCAGCTGGAGGTAGAGGCAGTCACCATCTACCGCTTTGGACATCGGCAAGTGGGGTGATGGGGCAGGAGGGACAGCAGGAGGGTGGCTGCGACATCCACACCGCCAGGGAAACAGCAAGCGCCCTGAAGCACGGTGAGCACTGCGAAAGTGCATTTAACTGGCAAAATAGAGATATACCTCCCACATACCACCAGCACTTTTCTGGATTATTTGAATTCTTGCTCTATATCAGGCAAACGTGGAATTTGAATCAGATCTCTCCCATTCTGGACACAAACCTTTCTGCTTTTAGATAAGGAGGACAGGAATTTCAGTCAAACTTATTACCTTTTTTCTCTGCTGTCTAACATTCCAGCGTGAATCTACCCTGAACATACACCAAAACATTGCAAAACCTGCCAAAATTCAAAGTTTGACAGAATCACATCAATTATTCCTCACTTTGCATTTGGCTGAAACTACTGAGTAAACACAACCTGAACTTGCCGGCAGCGTCAGCAGCTTGAAACGTTATTTTCCAGAAACGTATTTTCCTGTACCAGTGGAATTACCCTGTGCTCTGGCTAAACCAAGGCGAAATTATTGGGCAGAGCTGAGGCCACAGAGGGGCCCGACTCTTCCACGTGGGCAGGAGGAGGCAACGCTGCTGAGGAAAGATGCGGAGTAGCCTCCGCACACTGGCTTGCAATTAGGTGAGGTCCACCTGATGGCAGGAACCAACTAACCTGAAAGGCCAAGCAGTGAGCAAGAGGAGGAGACAGAAGGAGAAAGCTCTCTCCAGGTCTCCCTTTCTGCTGGATGGAGTGTCGCCATTCCCACCAACAACATCTGAGGGGTGTGAGAGCGCTGGCCTAAAGGAGATGTGTCTCAGCCTCAACTCCTACCAGCAGGAACAGTTAGAAAGCAACATCTATCGCTGTAATTTAGGTGGAGTGCCCAGAAATACCTGAATTATCTTGTTTATGGCCAATGGCGACAAGAGAAGCGGAGGCTGTGAAATTTGGTATCTTACGAAGCAAACAAAACCAAGTTCCATGGAAGTAAATCCTTGTAGATCATTACTCCAGAATAAAAGCTCCTTGAACTTTGTTGCTTTCATTGGAATCGAGACTAAAAGCCATCTGAAATGGAGGCAATCTCTTTAAGGTCTACGTAACAGAAGGCAAAGTCTTCTAGAAGCATTATCTGACCATGAGGGTCGGGCATTCGTTCTACTGATCCCAACTCCCAAATTTATTCCTAGATTGTTCCAAGACATTTCTTTTGTCAGCACTTTGCCTATTTTAAAATCAGAGAGTACGACCAGGGAAACCTTCCCAGTGCCTGGTCTGAATTTCTCAGAATTAATCTGATTTCTCCTCACAGTTCTCTGGCACGAGAAAGATGGGCGATATGGCCAGCCGTAGGCTGGAGTGTCTGATCATTGCCCCGGTATGAACAGCAGTCTCCGCACTACCAGAGCGATGTTACCAGACCAACGAGGACCAAAGTCCTCATCCAAGTTTGTTTCTACTGAGTTGCTTTCTCTTTTGCTGAAACCAGGTGTGGTTTTCAAAACTAAAAGCGAGTTTGAGCTGCCCTGTCCAAACACCCATACAGCTTCTCCGCACAGCACTGCCCGCCTCGTCAGCTCTCCCAGACCTCCGCTCCTTCAGCAGCACGCGATTCAAGGTGAGTAATCACTGTCTTTGATAAAATGGTTGGTGAGCAGTGACTGCGCTCCTGTGAGGTAACCAGAGCAGCTTGCAGGCATTGCTGCGTCAGGACTGCGAGACTTTGGCCCTCTGGGACCTTAAGATAGCACTGCTTCACAAATGATGTAATTTGCTCATGTACTAGTACATCAGTTTTACCATACATGTCATTTGTGACCTGTCACCTTGGCAAAGATCATCATAAACCCAGCACGGGAGATAATCAGGAGGAAAGTATCAAACAACTTGTTTCTCAGCAATAAAAGCTGGTCGAGGGTTGCAGTTGCAGGGCTGCCTGAACCGCCATAAAGTGACGTGATAACGTATCAACTCAGCTACAATCAAGGACCAGCACAGCAGAAATTATTAAAACTCCACGTATTACAAGCTCTTTAGCCTTTCTTCTGTACTTACTGGTGGGCATTGTGCAAGTTTATCAGCTGCCACCAACTGAACGTTCAAGTGTTTACTTTGTGACTTGCCTCTAGACTTAATCAGTCGCTGCAAAACCTGGCAGAGGAAGAGAGAAGAATGTGAGTTTAAGAATCGCGTATCTCCATAAAGCTCAGAGCTCCATAAAAGACCCCATCGGAGGATTACCAAGTTCAGAAGCTCTCTATCATGTTTAACAAAATGGATAAAATATTGTCCTTGAATAAAAGCACAAACCTTTCTGATAACCTCCCTGAAAGCTGTGCGCATTTCCCTCTGCATCACGTTTGACCCCTTGCAAGTATTCCAAATGCCGTGTGAATGGTGATTTTGCTTTACTCTGCTTGAAGCGATAGGTTATTTTTGACAAATGTAATCTTCTGCAGGACCACAAAAGTTACACATATACAGAATTATACTGGATTGACTGCGGCACGTCAGTAGCAGCATGTTACGTTGTGTAGCAGTAACACTTTAATCTGTTCTGAGGTGCATTTTGGGTATAGAAGGTATTTCACAGAACACAGTTCATATTACTCTCTTATTTTATTTTCCTTCCACTGTGTTCATTACTAGAATTTAAAGGGCAGAAAAGTTAGGAGTCCTAAGTTATTTCTCTGTGAAGTTTAAAGAAAATTGGTGATAGAAGAACAGCATTTTTTGAGTTGGAAGGACTTCTAGAGGTCTCCGTGCCAAGCCCTCACTCCCAGAAAGGTGGCTGGATCAGATTGCTGTGGTCCTCATCCTGCTGAGTTTTGAACATTTCCAAGGAGATCCCACCACCTCTGTGCCAGGATTGACGCATCGTTGCTCGTACAGCCTGCCATGTAGCCAATTCCCTGCTGCAAGGGCACACTGCTCGCTCCTGTCCAAACTGTTACCCACCAAGACGCCCCGGCCCCTGGCCGCAGAGCTGCTCCCCAGGCCTGGGGCGGGGGCTACTCCAGCCCAGGGGCACGACTTGGTATTTCCTGAACTTCATGAGGTTCCTGACAGCTCGTTTCTGCAGCCTGCCAAGGTCCCTCTAAACGACGGCCCTGCCCTCTGGGACATTAACCTGCCCCAGAATTAGGTATTGCCCACAACCTTCCACATTAACAAGGCTTGCCACATTCTTACAGAAGCCTTTTTTTGTTACCCTTAATACCTCTAAATTTCTTCAGGAGCAGATACCACACTGCTCCCTCCCACACTGCCCGCCAGGTTCCTCTCAAATGCACGTCTTTTAAGGGTGAGATACATTACCTTTGGAGAAGACACTTTAACGTGGACGATAATTGGAGCTAAAGATGTCTTGATAAGTTGTGCAGGGTGATTGATAGTGTCTGCATCTAGGACAACCAGTTGTAAGGACCTCGCCAGCTCAAAGATTCTTTCAATTTCACTCTGTACTTCGGCTGGTAAAGGAAAATAAAACAGGTGAAGCCATTCAAGCCCAGCATTACTTAAGACAAAAACATCATCGCTCATTTATTTTCATGGACTGTATGCATCCAGTATATCACCTCCAATGTCAATTAATGTAACTACCATAGAATAAACTATTACTCAAGGCAATTTTTAAATTTGGAGATAATTTTGTTGCCTGAAAATACATATGTACTATGTTAATTTATAATATCAGTGTATTTAAACACGGGGTACAATTATACGCACGTTTCTATTAACACAAAACAGACTTAAGCATATTTTCCAAATCCGCTAAATAGCTCAGGAGTCATAGGATTTTTTTATCTCAGACAACAAGTGATGTGTTGATATTCCTTAAAAATTTATTCCTTAAAAATTTTTTGTTCTTGGACTGCAATTCTGATTTAACTTAAACAGGAGTCCCTATGAAAAGCAGAACCGTGACCTCCTAATTCTATAACCACAAAATTTTGTTTATGATAAATAATTGACAGGGTATTATTTAAGATGACACTACTGGCAACGTTCACACCAAAGCACTTTTGTCTGAAGAAAAAGGAGAAATTTACTTCCATGTAAATTGTATTTTTGATATTCATTGTTCTGATCCTGCTTAATCACGCGCATGCATGTGATGAATTTTAACTAGATACTAACTCAGTGCAAGTGAAGCCTCTAAGTTACACCAAAGTACAAAAGAGCTGTGTGTCAGCAACTCACATGCATTTAATTTGCCTAAGAGCTGTTCCACGGAGCAACGTACGTTCACAGGCACAAGAAGACTCAGCACTCACCCTTGCAGCACTTAATTTTGGGGTGCCTGCTCCTGTACTAGAATGGCAACTAGAAGGGAAGCATCCTGCGACCTGCACCTCTAGTTCAGCCACTCAGGATGTCAAAGAATTGGGTTTAAGAGCCTTTTCTTCCTGAGAAGACTGAAAGCCATCCCCTCCTACCTCCTGGGATGGTGTCCAGAGACCGGGTTACCGGCAGGCATATACTACACACAAATTTCCACCCTCGTGAAAGAAATAAAAATTCCTGAGGGCAGTGTAAGCCAGCAGCCCCGTCACTGGGAGGGGAGAGTGGGAGGACCCAGACCCCAGCCTCTGCTCTCACTTGCTAAGCAGGAAAATTCAGCATAAAATATAAAACCAATGCCAGGGTCAGGAATAAGAACATCTTTCCTTCTTGGCTGGGCAAGGTGAAACCTCTCCAGCACCTTGGGACGTGGAATTCAAAGCACAGGGCTGAGAAGAGGGAGCTGTGAGGCCAACTCACCTTGGGAGGAACCAGCACTGCACTGACACTCTGCCTGCAGGCCCCCAACTCATTTTTAGCAGATAACAGCTAAGATACTGCTCACTCTAGCCCAGGTAATTGCTTAATGCGAGGCCAACACAGTACGCTGTGCTCTGTTGCCACTCCTTAGTCAGGCAAAACTTGTCTGCCACTGGAGTACGTGAAATTCAGAATTATACATTAAAATGCTGCAGACACATTTAAAATTGCAGAACTGATGATGTCTTGAAGGCTGAAATCCTGTCACTTTCCTCCAGTACTTAAATATGTTCAGAATGTGTCAATGTCTTACCTAAACTGGATCTCGTGTTTGACCGCTCAATTATTGCCCTCTTGCTGGGATTATTTAGAACCGACCTCTTAGCAAGAGAAATGTCAGCCGTCACTCTAGTTATTGATATCCTATGAGTAAGAACACAGGACAGAACAACACAGCAGTCAAATTTTCGGTGCGCTGTGCATGATTTACAGCTACATTCCATTCCAAAGTGCAAAGACAATAAAAATACCACTCAGACATGTTTTATAGCTGAGTTATGTCATCATTAAAGAACACTAAAGAGAAATGCTGCATAATTGTAAAGTAGTTTCTATTCCCTACACTACTGTAGACTCTGGAATATAGTTTCTGCTATTCTACTTAACGCATTAGTTGACTTTTCTCTTCCCCAACTCATTCATCTCCTACATGAACTTACGCAGTACCATAAATACTACGAGTTATGCGAGTCTTAGGGCACACAGAACAAGGGAGTCGTAACAGTACGAGCACTTCTCCTCCCAGAAAGTTAAACCATTGATTAAAGCTGACGTTGCTGAGGGGTAAGGAACCGAGGTTTGGACTGAACAGATTGTGTCACCCATATCCAAGTGCCCGGCAGGCACCGAACGGAGCTGCTGGCTTTGGGAGACTTGTCCTCCAACACACACTCTCCTTCTCCAGGCCCGGAGCTGTGCCCATGGGCTAAATGACTTGGCTCCTGGTTAAACGGGAAAAAAGCAAGTTGAGCGCAGCTACCTGTACTGCTGGAGCCTCCTCTTTAACTTAAGGAAGGTGATTTTTTTACTTGATATGTCAGTGAGCTGACAAGAGACAAAAGGTTGTAAAACAAAGACCACAATCACTTCACCTAAAATCCATTTAGGGCTGTGAGGAGCCAAAGAGCCATGAATAATGAAAAGAACGCAAGCTGGAACTGACTAGCAGCTATTCCACAGAACATCAGATTTATGCGGCTCTAAGTGACATTACCAGATGTGGGGTTAAAAAGAAGTGCAAGTATTTTTCTACATAATACATAAATAAATTTATTGCCAAAAAATACAGTAGAGACCAAAAGTGTAAGTGAGTTTTAAAAAGAAATGTGAGAAATTAATGGATCATGGGTCTAGAGGTGACGATAAAAAATGGTGTTCCAGATTGCACCTCTGGCTCGGGGAGCTTCTGGACCTCTGACTGCTGGAATCAGAGACGTGTAACAGAGGAAGGAGCAGAAATGCTCACCTACTGTGCCAGATACAAGAAGCATTTCAGTCTTCCTGAGGAAGAAGTAATCCGAAGTATCAGTGTGGCTGAAAGATGTTCAGAGAAATGCATGCCTTTGCAACGTGCACAATGCAACAGTGATTAAACACAATGCATTCAGAAGACGACGCACTAGAGCCTCTGCAGCAGCCGTTCCCCGAGCACCAGCCGAGCTTTAGCAGCTTCCTCTCTGCCCAACGTGGCCCTCCGGCCATTCCTCCAGCCCTTCCTTCAGCTCGCTGCCCAGAGGAGCACGATGCAGTTAGAAAAGGAGGAACCAACAGAAGCCAAGTGTGTTAAGAGGGAAGGAGTCCTGCAAGTTCAAGTCTTACTGGACGTCCTGGTTCCAGAGTCTTCTGAAAAGCTCCTCCTTGGACAGTCATTTCCCTTCTTGGTAACGTGGAACTGTCACAAAATCGTAGAAGAGATGGAAAGAAAGAAAAGGAAAAGGAGGGGAGGGGAAAGACTGCAAAGCCATAAAAGTTGGCAGGAGAACCAAGGAGCAGCTGAGGTGCCTGAGAAGGAATTTAATTCATGTTTCTGAAGTTACTTAGAGCTAAAGTCAATTGTATCAGTTTGCTTGTGGCACTTTTTCAGTGCTGGAATTTCATACTTCTACCTGATCTCGTTGCCAATACTGCTAATGGCACTAGAATTTCCAAAAAAATACCTCACTCCAGGCAGAATCTCCCAAGGGCATGGTGGGGCAAGGACAGAGCGTGGGGCATGGCGCAGTCCTGCCTCCCACGGGATTACGCAGCCTAAGTGGGTGCGTCCAGGTGAGCTTTACATCATCTTCTCTGTAATCAAGCACTGCTGATCTTTGTGGATCAGGCCTCTGCTGAGTGCATTCTCATACAGGCTACAAAAATATACCTCATAAAGGATATATTCATAGCAATCACGTCGTGGCAACTGGAGATGACTTATCACTTCCCGTTGCCATGGTTCCCTACCAAAAACAATGACTCTCTGTCACTACCAGCATATGCAAAGCTGACAGACATATGCCAACAGCTGGAAGAGAACATACACTGCAGTTCTGTACCTGCCCCTAACACAAACGGGCAGCGGAGCCCTTGCGGGAAGCGGCAGTGGGACCAGAGCAGCGCCACGGCTCTGGAGCAGGGAGCGGAGGCATCGGCAGGACGCATGAACAGCCCAGAAAAACCATCCTTTGACTGCCATGTACGGCGCTTCATCTGTCAGCTTTTAAATCAGTCACTGCGTTTGTAGGATCTGCTAAAATAGCTTGAGCTGGGTAATTAAAAATAGGGGAGGAGATGAGATATTTTGCACAGAAGTTGGTCAAACGTTTTGTCTCAGCTGTTGATGGGTTAGTTCAGCATCGCCATCTCCTCACTGCACTCAAAAGGGTACCTTGACCATAAATCCTACTCCACCGCTTCTAAACAACAGACACTACCGTTTTCACTCTCCTAGTGCCAATGTTTTCGGTATTTTCAAGCCTGACTTACTGTCATACACTAGCTAGCACAGTATAAGTTCCTCCTCACAGTTAGAATATTCTGGACGAAGCAGGATGAAGGAAGAGCAGAACATCCCAAAGATGCAGCAGACACCTACGACTACTGACGAGCTCCAGTGGAAAGGAAGAGATGCCATGGATGAAGCCTGTGTTCCTAGCAAAGAAATCCAAAGTATCCTTCCCACAGCTCATCAGGAAATATTCCCCGTGTTCCAGCTGAACAAGATGAACCTTCCTTACAACTTCTGAAGTTTTGACGCGCTTTTTTCTACATTTCAGTTCTCAGCGTTTCCTTCCTTAAACTGCTTTTTTAAGTAATTTTGACAGAGAATATTTAAGAGTTGATTTTTCTTAGGTGTTGTTCTGAGGCACCATTACTGCACCCTGTTGAAATCTGCCGTTTCTGCTATGTATTTCAGGGACAGGGCACGATTAGTTTTATTTAGAGAACATCCTGTTGTAGAGGAGCCTGGAACTTCACAAAAGGTGCTGGAATGAACCCAGCCAAAATACAGCATCTTCAAAATAAAACCAAGAGGCACTTTATCTGGCGTCTGCACACTTCAGCGGCTTGCTGAGCTGCTCCAGCAGTACACGCTTGTATCCAATGGTTCAGAAATTTTCATATGCCCAAAGAATTGTGAATAAAACTACACTTTCACGTGCTATCAGTCAGGCTGGTAAGATACTGAGGCAGAATTATTCTGTTAAACCTAAGAAATCCTACTACAGACACAGCAGATATGAAGACACATGCACTTCTAGTAATACATTAGCTGTGTTCCACCCCACAGCTGGCTGCATTTCAGTGTCGACACAAAGACAGTAAATCAGTTTTGAACATGCATCAATCTTCTTGCATTAAAAATAAATAAATCACTGACATGTTAGTAACACATGGGGGAAGGGAGGGGGGAAGCATGAAAAGGACAGTATTTCTCACCTCCCATCAAACCTGTGCTTCAGGAAGTCAAAGAGAGCTTTCTGCATCATGTCTGTCACCTTTGCAGAGGTGAGGAAGATTGAACAGGGAGGATTGACAGGGAGAAAAAGAAGTCAAAAGTAAGAAAAGAGGTAAGTAGAAGGTAAGGATACTGCCAACAATCAACACCTTTTACAGGCAGCAATCATTTAATTTTCATGCTCTTGGCAGCACGCTTTGTAATAAACACTTGCAAGTTTTCTGACTCATTCTCCAAAACGCGGAACGGAGGATGTGAGAGCAGTCACTCTCCCTGCTCTTGTCTTGACTTGCACTGAAGCACCAGAGCATTGGAGGACACCTCACCACCTTCCCCAGCAGCACCCTTCCCAACAGGCTTCACAACACGTCAGAAGCATACGGGATTATTCCGCTCGAATACATCATTTGGGTTTTTCCTACAGTAACATTATTAGAACTGGCTTAAAACCTCAGATACAAGATTTATCGTGTTGGACGACTGTTCTAATGGAAGAGAAAAACGATTCTCGGAGAGGCATACAAGCAGAAAAAGTGGATGCTTCCATTCCTGAGCATGGTAAAGCACCCGAGAGACGCTCAGCCCCAGCAGCTGTCATCTCCTTCATTGAACGAGCTCCTTGTCCTTTTCGGGACAACTCAGGCTGACACCTATTATCTGCCAGTCTAGACAGGAACTTCAACAAAGCCCCCAGGCCTCAGGCAGTTTATTTCTCCTCCTACGTTATTCTTTCAAAATAGTTCCTTCAGAATTTAGTCAGAAAAAAACCAGTTAAAATAATTTTCCCGTGTAGGTTGTAAAGTAAGATCAATGCGTTTTTGTAATGTAGACCAGTATTTGTAATTGAAATTAATATTCTGTGTTACCATTTATACACTTCTATATGTTCAGGATGTCATGTTTAGTGTATTTTCTTAAACAAAGGCAGAAGGGCCTATTTGTAGAGGTCTGTATGAACAAACAGCCTCTCTCCCCTCCAAACTTGAGAGTCCCTGGGCAAATTAATCTGGGGTGCAGCACCATGCGAGTTGATGGATGAAACTTACTCCTGTCAAGAAACATCACCCTAAAATTAAAAGAGAGTAGAACATGAGGTACCTGATTTGCTAAACTACACTTTCCATCATTCTTACAAAAAAAAATAAATTGCAAGAACACTGCCATTATGCTAATAATGGTACCACGTTGTAATCTTCCCAAAAGATCCATGTTTAATAATATTCTATAAAGTACTAACAATATTAATTTAGCTCAATGAAGTGTATCTTTGATTTTATGTTCATGTTCATCCAGTTCCTAATTCAGCACAACCCTTCACAGATGGTTAAGTTCACTAAAACGCCCTGCTAAAAGCCTATGCCCGTTTAGCACGTGCTAAATGCTCATTTAGGTCTGCAGCAGCCTTGAAAAATGGTCATCGTGTTTATCTGTGCATGTTATCACACTTCCATGCTGAACAGAGGCAAATAATTTAGAAGGGTTAAAGGTTTCTTTACATATATTTCAATATACTAATAATCTTAAAAAAATAACCATCAAGAAAACATGCTGAAATAATACTCAGTTCCCATGTACGGTTTCAAGTGCTGGAGAACTGGATACGCTGTGACAATCCAAGACCCGCCTGGCACATTACTCAGACCCTGAGTGATGTGCTCTGGGCAATCCTGCTTTTGCAGGGGAGTGGGACTGGATGATCTCTAGAGGTCCCTTCCAACTCTAAAGATTCCGTGATTCCGTGATCCAGCTACCTCATTTGCCAACACTGAGTTTCGTGGGAAGAGGTGAAGTTTTTATAAGTGAAAAAAGGAGAAAAACAGGGATGCTTCTTCAAATTTTTTGCTAATTAAGTTCAAAGCATGTGCTAGTTTGACTACAATTTTGCATGTGTACAGAAGCCTAACTAGTTAATTTGACTGCTCCAACTTTTTCTTGTAGCACACACAAATTCTCCTTTTCTTACTTGATTTAATCAAGAATAACTGTTATTAATGACTGAAAGCAATGGATGCGCACTGTGTTTAAAGCAGTAAAGCTGGAAGGAGAGCACCAGTGAATTATGTTACCTACCCTTCGGCTGAGACACCACAGACACTGTTGCAAGGCAGAAAAGAATTCGCCTCACCCAAACGCTGCAAAGTGCTGACTATGCTCTTCGTTCTTATACAACATTTTTGACAATTATTTAAGCTCGGATCACTTTTAATTATCATGAAACAGTTGCACTGGACCACACACACCGATTGTACTAAGGAAGATTACAGATAAGAAAATGCTAGCTCATTGCAAACGCCTGGAATACGTACGTACCTCATAGCCTTTCAGTGATGGACCCACCAAGACCACAGGTCTCATGGATGGCACTACATCATACGGGGGAATGTGTTCTGTCTAGAAGAAGAAAACAACCCTTCAGATCATTAACCAAAGAAGTTCCATACAAAAATCCTGGGAATTATGTGTTAGAATAAAACAAAATAAAATGAAAGCAAAAGTACTACTTACCACTTTTTGTTTCTGTTTTGCTAAAAGATCAAACGAGAATTTGGTTAAAAAACACTGCGTATAACAACCACAAGACTTGCAAAACAAAAATCCCTTTGTCAAGGCATTTTCATTTTCTCTCAGTTCACCTCCCTTTTGGTCAGCCCTGTTTGAACTGGTCATTTATTCTGTTTTGGGGCAGCTGCTACTTTTCCCGAGATTTTTTTCCCAGTCCCTTAGGAACTACCGCGTGTCTAGAAATAGGTGTCTTTCTCCACCTCCGCATGCAAGTGTTTTGTAAAACCTCTTAATAAGTCAGCAAAGGGCGGGGGGGGAGTGGGGAATCGGCATTTTTATATATGGTTTTTTAAATAGAAGTATTAAAATAGCAAGAGTTTCCTTAAGTAAAATTCTATCTTACCCGTGGAAGTGGGTGTGGCTCGAAACGTGCCAGAAACCATTTCTCCGAGACTTGAAGAAGAATTTCCACTCGATTTCCTGTGGTATCAGAAAGAGCCCCATTAACACCAAGCGCCCAGAGATGCAAACGAGTGAGGTTTTAGGCAGCGGCATGGAGAAATAGCCCCAAGAGAAATCATATGGTAAAAGAGAGTCTTCACCCACATTCATACTGCAAAAAAGCTTCCTCTGAAGCGAGAGGTCCCAGCAGGGACACGGGGAAATCAAAGTCTCTGTAATTTAGTAGACCTCCACATCTGGAAGAGATGGGTACAGGCTACAAGGGGAGAGCAGGTTCCACCACAGACTGAGCACAGCTTTTCTGTCGTCTGCTCTGGGCATGGACATCTGCTAAGCGCAGCGCAGAGCCCAGGCTCGGCAGGAGACTCCCACCCCGCTGTCGTGCTGGGTCTCTCCACCAGCACAGGTGACTCGCCCGACACGTCTCGTGGGAGGTTTGGGGTCTTAACTGGTGATTAAATAGCTGTTGGTGTGTAGCAGCAGTGGTTTAAGCGGCTCCTTTTTCCACTCGCTGTACCCCCCTGCTTCCAGTTCTGCCCCTGTGCCCTGCCCTCCTCTCCCGGCAGGATGCACCCAGCACAAGCCAGTAGGAGACTGGAACGGGAAACTGGTTTGGGGAGGGGGAAGATGCTCAGGTGAATGAGCTCCCCAGTTCAGCTCGTTGCACAAGCAGCTGCGGTGGAGCTGGGAGGAGGGAAGGAGAGCCCAGGGCAGAAAGGACTGTTGAAGGAACCTGCTTCCTGCTGTGACACAGTCCCAGGGTACAACCCACGTCTTTAGCACAGTATTTAGTATTTTTCATTACATCCAGACCGAGCAGCAAGAGGACACTAGTCCCAGTCAGTATTTTGCCCTTGCTTTCTTGCCATATGCTCTCCAGAGCAGGGATTGTTTACTCCTGGGCTTGGGAAATCCCTTGTGAATATATACTAGACTGTAGAAACCCTCTTTAATAGATGACTTTTCACTGCCTTACTCAGACAGAACTAGAATTCTTCATCACATAGAGCCTTAGTATGACAGCTAGGCACAGGTTTTAAAGAAATCTTAAGGTACAGACACCATAAAACTATATCTAAACCAAGATGCTCAAAAATAAACTATGGTATCATTATACATTACTTTAAATTTGTCACAGAAACCCAGAAGTGTTAGTGCAGGCTACTTAAAATCTTAATAGATATCCTTTACAGTATTTCCCCTGTCTCTTTCATACTTGATTTTATTCCTGATATTCTCCATAGGTGAGATTAGACAAAATCTTTGCAAGAACTGGCGGATTCAGTGGAGTCGTACCCATTGACATAAGCAGAGAATTTTTCTAATATGCTGTATCTGAAACAGTGTCCTACGTACTCTGTCAGTGTCCAGCTCTCCGAATTAGATAATCTGCTTTCTGTACATTGAGATACACTGGCTTCCTGTGAAGCTATTGCAAAAATTACAAAAGCAATTTGGAAAAAGCACAGTTAATGCTGTACAATCATTCTAAAAACATTTCCCCAGATGGTTTATACTTGAAATGATTCCTGACCTTGATTAAGTATATTAGTATGCCAATTCCCTGACAGTACTATACTGGCTAAATTATGCTCCTCTTACTGCTATCTATTAGGTCCAGGTTCAGTTGGCTCACATCTCTCTCCTCTGCAGTACTAAAGGTTTTGTTCTCCTTGTTATCTGGATGAACATTTACATTTTGTTTTCAATTAGTGGGAACAATATGTTAATAGCAATTTTTTTAAAAAGAGAAAAGTATTTTGTGTATTCAGTGAACAGAAGAGCATCTTCAGTGTCTGAACTGAGACTACGAGAAATCAGTTTAACTTCCTAGACCGGTGACCAAGTTTGTACTTTTCCAAGGACTTGCAATCTCCAGCAGCGTGAAGACACAGAATGGTCAGGCTGGAAGATGAAGAATAAAGAAAGTCGAATGACAAAGCTCATCTCAAAGTTTGAAAAGTCTGGTTTTGCCCAAAATGGAGAGAGAGAAAGAAAAAAAAAAAAAAAAAAAAAAAAAAAAAAAAAAAAAGAAAGAAGACCTCACAACCTTAATCTGGCAGCCCTTGAGCACCAAGTTGACTTAAACCCATGGGGACGTGAAACTCTCTAGCCCTTCCGAAATTTCTGTCATTACCACTCATACCGTATTACTGTTCTTTCCTAATGTCAATACACATTTTCTTCTTGTTTCTCATCGTCAATATCTAACACGTCTGTTCTCTGCAAATATGTATTTTTATTTGAAATCCCAAATCAAACACTCTTCCAAACGCACTGCAATAAGAAAGAATCAAGTGACCTTTGAAAATATGGTCCGGTGTCAGAAATGATTTTAAATTATTTTAAAAGGTTACAGCATTCTTACCCTCCATGGAAACGTCCTCGCTTCTGCTCCTGTTGAATGCGGATATTCTCCAGTCTAAGCGGGCTTGGAATAAAGCCAATCTCGCAGCCCTCCTTAACCAGCCTTCCTATCCACCAGTCATTATTATATTTCTGGAACACAGAAAGGTTACTGGCTTCAGTTCAAAGCGCTCCGTGGCCGAAACTCCCTTATTTTGTTATCCACAATCCTAAACTCCATACCGGCCAACAAAACCAGACTCACACTGACATCTGAGTGCTGGACAATCCGTGTGAATTTAAGTGAAGTTAAAAAGCGCCAGGCAATATTTGGAAGGTTGAGGTCTTCTTTGTAGCCAGAGAGTGGAAAGCAGCGCTACGTGTGGCAGTACTGGCTTACCTCTTACCTGCCCCAACACATCCCGCTGTGACTCTTCCTCTGATGTCCCCAACTAAGGTGCTCGGTGTGATGGTCATTTAATGAGCCGGACCAGTTTCCGGTGAACCAAGGCCACCAGAAGGCCTCACAGAGGCCACGTAAAGCATAAAAATAACACCTTCAGATGACCATCAAACTCATCATTTTTGGTTCCTTGCAAAAGTCAACACCAAAGGTCACCACCACCACCACCACCATCATTTTTCCTTCTTCCTTTCCAGGTACTTGTATGGATGTTATTAACATGTTGTCCCTTTGCAAAAACCTTATGTGCTGGAAAAGGTCTACAAACACCATTCTAGAAACCAAAATACAGACAGACCAACTTCCCCAAAACAACACAGAAAACTTACCAGCTCCAGCAATAAACGAAACCTGTTTCTGGTTAATGCTATGGTAGAGCTCTAACCAAAGTTGTGACACTGCTCTACAACTCAAGTTTTCATCGTGCTGCTGCCTAGAAGTAGCTAAACTATTTGGAGGCATACACTTCTAAATTTATGACAGCTGAAGAAAAATTCACCTTCAGGAAGAAACTTTAATATGTACCTGAACATATAAAATTTATTTTTATCATTAACATACATTTTTTCTGCATTACCGACAGACAGGCCTAACTTTAATGATGGAGGGATGAAAAGCGGTTTCATAGTGGAAATCATAGAGGAAAGGGATTTGTTGTAGCTGGCTGCCAGCAGAGTGGAGCTTTTGAAGAGAAACATCTGAAAACCTTATACTCTGCTGTGCTTCATCAGGTACTTCAGTGTTCAAATGAAACGTTACTCTTCAGAACAGACATTCAAGTCATTAAAACCAGCACGAGTAAAACCAATTCTGTCTGCGTGCCTTGAGGAAAAAGTTATCACAGAAATCTCCTCTTAAAAACGATCAGTTCTCTTGGCTCCATCTTCTCAAGCACTTGAGTTCTTGCAGAAGCACAGAAATACAATGCCGTAGTTGTCGAGGGTACAAGAGTGCCTGACTGAAGTCTCTGAAACATACAGAGCCTCTATGCCTTTGAAAAATAAATTACCCTATTTATTAACCCATATATACACACAAATATGAACATATACAGCTACGGGAAATGCAATCCTTATACCATCATCCTGAAAGCCTGTGCTCTTTATATAGCTGTTATTTATGCAAGAGGTTCCATTACTTTATCATTTCAACTTTTTAAGTGTCTATTCTTCATGCTGTTATGATTCTGATTTGGACAATGTCAGTAAGCAAAGCTTAATTTTAAATACGTTGCTTCTGCAAATGTCAACAGAACTACTTACATTCTTTAAAATAGACAAATACTTCAGGATTTAGCATTCTGCTGTCGTAAATCACTGAAATCAATTAATGGATTTAAACCACTGTCAAACCTGAATCCCACGAGCATTACCCGCGCTATTTTGGTTCTAAATGTAGGGCCTGAACATGGGAATCTTTCTTCCATTAACAGGTCACGGACCTCTAAGCAATGCCTCTAGACATGAGATCAGAGACAGCGTTACGCTGAGAATATCTGAACAATACGAACGATAACGATGCAGCAGGGAACGCGGGGCTATTTGCATTAGGTCATTACCTCCCATGCGTTATTGCTCGTGTTCAGCATGTGGGAGGACTACAGTTTGTTCCCATTGGTTGCCATGCCCATGATTTCTCCTGCATCGTCAGTAATTGTTGCCACTTCATCTTTTAAGTAAGCACATAATGTATAGTCTTGTAGAAGGCAGATGAGACATACAAGACACATTCTCAATATAGCAACTCATCAGTTACTGCTGGTGT
Source organism: Rynchops niger (assembly GCA_013400035.1). Classification (NCBI taxonomy): domain Eukaryota; kingdom Metazoa; phylum Chordata; class Aves; order Charadriiformes; family Laridae; genus Rynchops; species Rynchops niger. The sequence continues at coordinate 106,344 of VXBH01002123.1, forward strand.
TTCATCCTGTCAGCAGGCTGACCTTACTTCTTACCTAGTTTAGCACTATTCTAAAATCCGGAACCATGCTTGTTCTTGTCCAAGCAAGCCTGCCAGATCGTTGAAAAACAAATTCTGCAAAGCCTTTCTCCACGCAGCTCCAGATTCCAGCATGGGGAACCATTCCTAAAATCCTACTGAGTTACAGCCACAGCTTCAGGCAAGCTGAAGGTTTCAGAGTTAAGAAAGAAACTATGCTAAACCCTTATCAGAGCTGACAAATACCAGCGAGCCAGATGGCTTATTGTTTAGTGGTGATGTGATCCTGGCCATTTACATCTTGGAAGGAGACTCACAGAATGCCAAGAAATGGGCCTGGCCACTTCTTTGGAAAAATGTGCAGGGAGCATGATAGGAGCACATTCAATTCAATCACTGGCCTGACAATAAAGGCAGCCACATCCCAGGGTAGCCAAGATCAAATACTTGTTTTAATGGTGATGCAGAGTTACCTGAACGGTTACACAGGACTATGTATGACAGAAAGATAGTGTGCCAGGTAGGGTACACTTCTGGTATGGATGGGAAAAAGGAAGGTAGGTGAGAAAGTGGTCTGAGTGCTGGAATGGATGCAGCTGTCTGCACTCCACTTTGGGCACCAGCAAAGGACTTTTTCCTGATGGGAAGCAGGTTTAGAAAGTGGCGTACGTCAGGGGAGTTCCGGTGTGGTGCTAGACAGAACAGGACACACTCCTGGGGGACGAAGAGGAGGGGCGATCCATCAGTTCTGCGTGCAGAGATAGCCAGATCCAGACTCAGCGCCCCACTTCCTCAGCAGGGGTGTAAGCACTGTTCCACACAAATATGAAAAAAGATATACACACACAAAAAAAGAACCCCAAACCCAAGCCAAAAAATGCAAATCAAACTTCCCACTGTTCGCAGCAAATCAAGAAAAGGGAACAAGGGAATCAACTGCCTCTCCCGTGTCCTTCTCAGGGAGAAATCTAAAGCAAACCCTCCTGTTCTACACCAGTCTCTGCCTCTAGAGGTACAGAAGCAGGTGTTTTCCTCCTAAAAGTGCTCAGTCGAAGGGAGCTCAGTGCTCTGAAGTGATGATGGACACTTGTTCAAAGAGAGAGACAAATGAGTACTGAACACCCTTAAAATAAACGCAGAATGCAGAGATGAAAAAATGTTTTTGCAAGCTGTATGCCTATGTACAAACCTACAAAACAACAGGGGTTTATGCAAATTTGGAAGGCTCACTTCAGATAAAGAATTGCAGAAAATATGCTCAACATGCAATAAAACGTATTTTTCTCTATCAAAGGCATACCCAGGGCCCATTTGTTCCCGTTCCTTTTTCCTTATTTTTGTACCTGTCCTCTTCAATATTTTCTTTTCTTATTGTACTATTCTAAGTCGTATTTCCTCCCTCACAAGCCTGTCTGGTGCTTTATGAAGACCTGGTGTAACCTGGCGCTACTCCACGTTTTGGTCAATAGAATCCCTTTCTGTTATGTAATCTCTGATCCATCGCAAACTTCATTTGATGAAAAGAATCTGTATCTACCTTGTTGAAGGGAATTTAAATTATAGCAAGGTATTATTTCCTTCCTGTGACATGAAAATCCAACAACAAGCTGGTGACATCAAGCGTTTAAAAAGCACAGGATAACCACCCCAGGGTGCTGGAACTCTAAAAAGGCTGAAGTACCGCCCCATCATCATTAATCAGATGGATGTGCTGTGCTCTCCTGCCTCCACTCGGCTCTTGGCTTGCTTTTCAATCCGGTATGGCTCAGCCCCGACTGTTCAAATCATAGTCCTTGACACGTAAAAAGATTCCCTTTCACACTCCCTTTTACTACTTCTTGATTTTACCTCTTTAATGTGTAGGAAGTCCTTGGCGTCAAAAGAGATGGCAGTGCTCGGGACAGGAACATCTTCATCCAGAGCTCCACAGTAACTCACATTAGTCTTAACAGCAAATGCTACTGGTTTGGACTACAAACAGAAACACACGTCACAAACAGTGGAAACTTTTCTGAATCAAGGACTGTATCAAATTACCAAAAACCTAGCAGAGGTCATTGGCCAAACACATCAAAATTCCGACCTGATAATTTCACACAAGCCAGCAGAGTTCAGCTCGCTAGAGAACATCCCCATTAACAGGAAAATATTTATACCATATTCCCCCAAACATCTTGTCTGCAGGTAACGTGGCTCAATTGCCAACCTATTTCAAAAGGTAGCAGCATCATTATAAACCAACAGCGGGAATTCTAACACTAGGCAAAAGATAAACGCCACGTAACTTAGTTATTACTGAAGTTGAAAAGAACACACCTTCGCCCTTTCGAGTTGTATAGCTGCTTGTTGTTCTCTTTCTTGGCGGATTGCTTCCCTGTCTTCTTCCAAAGAGACATCAGAGTCTGAAGGTCTGCTTGTGTACGAATCTGCTGAGCCCTGAAATCAAATGCACGTCACTAAGAAAACATATGTAAGACATAGAAAGCCCCTCCCCACTCAGATTCATAAAATACTTCTAAAATATTCATTTCTTAATTTCTTGGAGTGGGTTTTATATATTGTTGCCAGCACAAAAAATCTGCAGATTTTTCTGCAGAGAAATAACCTGGCTTTACCGATCAGGTGCACGAAGCCAAAGACAAAAATCCCATGAAAAACCTCTCTCTTTCCACTTTCAAATAATCTCTTCACTTACCGACACTGTGAAAATACAGCTCAGTTGTGGGCACTGTCTGGAAATCTTTATAATATTTAAATCCTGTTTGACAACCTTAGATTCAAGACTGTCAAGGGCTAGGTCACATCAAGTATAATTAAGGTATTATAAAGCTTGGTCAGAATCACCCCTCCCTGTAAATACAGTACCATTGTGTGAGTACTTTTCTCCCTGCCGTGGCTGCCACTCACATAAAGCTTTGTTCTGTCCTTCAAGAGGGAAAAAGCGCCAAAAGTCGCATTATTAAAAGCTACTCAACAGGGCAACACAAAAGCTGTACAATGATACGAAATGAAAACAGCACACACAAGCAGCAGCAGAATACGACAGCCTATAAGGCAGGAAATAAGGTATGGCCACTGTTAAATTTTCTGTCTGGGGCATTACTGAGGACGCCTGGCAACATCTGAAGTATGCAGTGGCTCCTCTCTTCTGTTTCCAGCGTCCTACGCAGCTGAGCTTCCTGTTTGCGTGGAGCCAACTGAAAAACAGGGCTTTAAGCTTGCAAAACAGACAAGGTAAGGTAAAGGCAATGTTTACTCATGATGAATCTGAAATATCCATCCCCCTCTCCAAAACCTCAAATGAACACTCAACTCATTGTAGAACCCTTCCAGCTGAAATAGTCTATTCTATTCTATTGGCCCAGAAGCCAAGCAAGCCTAGGGCTTGAACCTAGCCTTCCAGGAGCGCCACTGAGGGAGGTGCGTCCGACTGGGCGTTCATACAAAAGGCAAAGTAAATCTTCACTATAGGAGGAAATTCCTACAAAGATCTCAAAATCCTAAAGTCTAGGTCTAAATTCCCACTCAAGGTAAGTGTCAAACAGGAAACAGATGTCCCTTATTGAGCCATTTCCCCAGCAAATGGAATTTTTACTAATAAATTAATACGTCTGTCTGGTGAATGATGGCTTTTGCTTAAGCCAGACTCCAGCCTTGCAGAATCCTCTTCTGTTCAACGCACCATTTGAGTGATTTGTGTTGGGGTGGTTATTCTGCTCCCAGCAGGGAGAGGTCTGCGTTCCACCCTCCCCAGCCCGACGCAGGTGAGACGCAGCCACCCCGCGCTCCCCAGCGGGGCTGGTAACGGCTGCCGGAAACGTCGGCATATAAAGTTCAGCGTAAAGAGATGCATGGAGTTTGCATTGTCCTCTAACTTTTTAACTTACATATTTTACATGTCTTAGGAAAAATAACTACACAAAACCCCTTTCATAAAAAAAAAAAAAAAAGCAAACTTCAAAAGGATCAGGATGATGCAGAGCTGCAGAAGGATCCGGCCCTGGTGCTGTGCTCAGGAGGAGGAATACACAGCAACGTCTGACCACTGCTAAGAGACACTATTTCTGTGTTTAAATAAGGGAAAGGAGTAACGCGCTGGACTGCGTAAGCTGTATTTTATTACATAACCAGTGTAACAAATAATTTTTAAGTCATCACATTTCTAGCAACAAACTGAAGACATATACATCTATATATCTCCATAGAGCTCCAAAATCTGTATCTCTATACGTGTTCCAAAAGAGCCATTCTACAGAGTTATGCCTTTCAAATTTTTTTCTTTAAATTGATTTATATCCTGCAGCACAGAGACACATATTCTATGTAATCTACCATAGAAGTCAATGTTCTTACTCTCCATGTGAACGAAGATATTCTTAAATATTGATGTGAGTACACATCCATTAGAAGACTTGTTGGCAATGAACCACTGATAAGCATACGCTCTCTTCTTGTCACATACTCACAACTTGGCCATAAGCACGGTGCTGTCACCAGGGAGGGCAAATTTCCTCTACGTCAGGAACAGGATTCACGTAAAATGAGTTAGCACACAGCGATGATTTGAACAGACCAGAAAAATTCCTTCCCAGGACAGGCGGCTTGCCCGGGAAAAGGGCAGAGCAGTCTCAGCAGAGACCCAGGCGTCTGGGTCCTGAGCTGGAACAAGTCTCACATCAACAGGCTGAAAACCAGCGTTAGCCACTGGCAAGGGCACAGCTTTTCCGAGGTGGGAAGCTGGACGTGCTGCTCTTCCTTCTGCTTCCCTCAGGACGGAGCAGGGAACTGGCCAGGCACTGCACTGGGCAAGGTGGGCACCAAAGATGCCTCTCGTGCTGCCCAGTGCCTCCCAGTTACTCCTCTCTCCCCATCTTGGGGGCAAGATTAAAACTTCAGCGACCAAATGCATCTCCAACAGAGGCATAAGAACGTTTCTCCCCTGATGAAAAGCGAGCGCGAAGCATGCCCACTCATCCCATCGGGGTGACATGGGAGACCTCCTGCCTGGCCTGCTGCTCCAACCCCCGTCTCTGGTCAGCATCTGAAGGAGAAGTCTAGCAGCAGGAGACTGAATTTATGTGGTCAAACATTCTAGTCCTAAAATTAGAGCCTGTCCTTCAAACCAGACTGCATTGTTCAAAGCAATTAGAGAAAAAAAAGGAGAAAAAAAAATACAGCAGGAGTTGCAACGACAGACCAAGTTTGTGGAAGAGAACCACTTATCATTTATCGTCCACTAAACATTCTGAAGATACAAAATGCTTTAGAGCTGCTGATCATCACATTTTTTACTTACAGACAACAACACTTCAATAGCAGCAAAAAGGAAGAAGAAAAAGTAATCACACTCTCTAAATAATAAATCAAAAGGCACAATAATAAATACAAATAATATACTGCAGTAGGAATGGGCCTTTTTCCAAGATTTTAGTCCTACCTGGCATAATACCCTGGAGGAGGAACGCACCACATCCTGGCATGCCTGAAGCCTGAGACAAAGCCACTACTGCTGTCATCGGGAGTAGCAGACACTGTTCCTCACCCACGTGCTCTCTGACCGTGTCATTTCCCCCTTAATTTTCTGGGTACTGAAAGGTGTACGAGAACAAGGCACAGCACACATCACCGACAGGACAGATAGCAGCATCACGCACGTAGGTGGATCGCAGAAATCATCCGTGTGGGGAAACGGCGAACAAGAAGTGCACAGGCGCATATCTATTTATTTATTCAAGTCCTCTGGATACGATTTAGTGCAGCTCTGTAAGGGAATTTAATAGAAATAGATACCTATGCTGGATGCACAGCTTCCCATACTGGCTTTTAGTGGTATATGTTTGAGCACTGACCTATTTAATGCTGTCAGAACAAAGCGGTCTTAACCAAAGTAGCTGATACTGCAAGGCTACCCCAGGCTGCTCCTCAATGCTAATCACTGCCTGTACGCCAAATGATATGGACTGGTACAATCACAGCCGCATGATCCCTTCTCTTGCAAGTTATGCCAAATAGCAAGTGGCTTATCTGAAAGATGCAGCCCCAGGACTGTGACTCACATGATGCCGAGCTGCAGCATCACACAGAAAACAAGGCACGATTCTGCAAATAGCAGCAAGATGGAGAGAAAAAGCAGCCCGAGGTAAGCGATGGAAACTGGCATTCTGTAATGTACCGTACGCGTGGAACGCTGGGGTCCACACTCAGTCAGAGCAGAAGACCAAGCAAGATTAGGGTTTACTTTTCTCAGCTCAATCACTGCCCCACACTGAGCAAGAGCACCCCGACTACTGGGTACGGGCATGGACCCTTGCAGGCATCGCAGTGACGTACCTGTCACCTCTCATGCTTCTGCTGACACCACCCTCCATTTCTGCACTCAGCTTTCACCGGCCAAGATCCATCTGTAGTGACACTGGACTCCTGGCAGCAGCGACTTCTACTCACAAAATGGGACTCAGAATCTGATTAAAGCTTCTGGGAACTACTATAATACAAGCAGTCCATAAATTAAAAATAACCCCCGTTATCCTTAGAAGTCCAGCTTTTGACTGTTTTTGAAAACCGTGCACAGACAAAAGCATCACTTCTTGTATTTAATTAACTTAATCGGTTCTGTTTAAAATTTTTGATTGCAGATCAGAATATTGACAGCAATATTGTGCCAGAATATTGACAGAATAGTGTGGAACAAGCCAACACGAACACTCCTGCCTGTACAGCACCAAGCCCAATGAAGTTCTGGCCTGACAGCGCGTATTTGTTGAAACTGCAATAGATGGGCTGATACTAAATACTACGATGCACCCGTGCCCTTGTCGCAGATGGGAAAGTATAACTCACTGCCTGACCAGACAATAAAAACAAGATTTTGTTAGTAGTCTTAGGGAAGTGAGAGGAGAATAAAGAGGAAAGAAGACAGCCCCCTTCTTTTCCTGTGCACCAAAACTTTACCAAAAAGACCCTTGAATTTCTTTATTTTCCTATTGCTTACAGCAGCAAGCCGATAGTTTGGGGCATATCGCATATGTCCACGGGTTCACGTTTGCACGTAATACTCGAGGACCAATTATCACACTAACTGTTACCCAACCTCAACCTCACCACCCCCTGGTGAGGAACTTTGTGAAGAGGGAGCGTATGCAATGAGTTCAAGCGCACACCAGATTTGACAATTTAAGGAAACAGGCTCTGCTAGATAATTACATTATTCAAGGCAATGAAAGACTTGTTTCATATTTCACAGCCTTTTAACTTTGGGCTTCTCTGACTTCATTTTTCTTGCGATTTATTATTTATTTTCTCCCTCATTCATTTTCCTCTCTCATCAATTAGTATAACTCAGTTTTGACAAAAACACTGAGGTTGAAACGATCCCAAAAATGCTTGGGAAAAAGGGTAAAGCAGAAAGAACAGTGGGTCGGTTTATTCAGCAACTACAAAATGATGGTAAGTCATCAGTCCCTCTCGCTCACTGACTGACTGGTCTTACACTTGAGACTGCTAAACGTTAAGTGCCGCGGTGGCTGGGAAGGGTAACGCAATATTCCTCATGCACGTGGTGTTTCTATGCCCCAGCCTGTTTAGGGAGAAAGCCCTCACACGCATCCTCCTCCTGGACACTACAGACACCAGCCAGGTCCAGCCTTCCTGCTTGCTGAAGAAAAGAGCAGAAGAAAATACCAACTTTTAGCTGGTTTCAGAAGGGGGAAAAAAAAATAAAGACTTCAGTGAGGCCGCAAATAATTTTTGTTCCCCAACTGCCATAAATATACAGATCTGAATTGCTCTCTATCCAGCCATAACTTGTAATGCTCTGTCATATGGCTTGTGCAATTAAAGCACCGATCCATTAGGAGCTCCAATAAGCCAGATGACAGGCAGTCTCTTTTGAAAAGATTTAGGGTGCTGCAGAGTCCCTCGCAACCCAGAAAGCATTTCTGAAAACATACTCTGCTCAGAGAAAAAGCTTCTGCCTTATCCATTAAGCAAGACAACAGGGCAGCATTGTCTAATTGCAGGCATCCTTCTCCGACAGAAGGACTAGCTACGGGCATTCCGAGCGCGTCTCTCTCTCTCCAGGAATAAGCAGACATTGAGCACACGTGGCAATTGCTGTGCTTAATAAAGCATACATGCCACTGAAGAGGAAAGCCCGAGTACCTGTGTTTATACGCACACATTGTTTTCAGCAGAGAACATGAAAAATGTCTTTGCAACGGCAGAGAGTTCACTTTGAAAATCTACAGCACTTTAAAATGACAAAGTACCAGGAGCGGCAGCACACCTCAAGGCAGCCAATTATTTTGAATGGTTTGCTGGAGTTTGAGTAATATCAGAGCTAGGGACAGTAGGAAACAATTCAGGGGAAAAAAGATCACTCCTCCCCCATCCTGTCCTCCCCCCTGCCCACCTCTCCTCCTGTGCCTCCTCTTAGTTCCTCCCCACAACGGGAAACCCACTTGGTACCTTCAAGCTTTCCTACAGGTTTTTGGATGCTCGAGGCAGTTTCACCTCCTGCAAGGCCAGCAGGGTGGGTGAGGGGATTCTGCCCCTCTGCCCCGCTCTGGGAGACCCCCCTGCAGTGCTGCCCCCAGCGCTGGGGCACCAACAGCAGAAGGACACGGAGCTGGTGGAGCGGGGCCAGAGGAGGCCCCGGAGATGCTGGGAGGGCTGGAGCCCCTCTGCTGGGAGGACAGGCTGAGAGAGCTGGGGGGGTCAGCCTGGAGAAGAGAAGGCTCCGGGGAGACCTTCCAGCCCCTTCCAGGCCCTCAAGGGGCTCCAGGAAAGCTGGGGAGGGACTCTGGAGCAGGGAGGGGAGCCGTGGGACGAGGGGGAAGGGTTTTACACTGCAAGAGGGGAGATTGAGATGGGATGTGAGGCAGAAATTGTTGGCTGTGAGGGGGGTGAGCCCCTGGCCCAGGCTGCCCAGAGAAGCTGTGGCTGCCCCATCCCTGGAGGGGTTCAAGGCCAGGTTGGACGGGGCTTGGAGCCACCTGGGCTGGTGGGAGGTGTCCCTGATTCTAAGACACAGCATGCAAAGTCCCCAAAGATCCTAAAGTTCCTGTCCTGATATTGGACACAGAGGTCACACAGCAGCCTAAAGAGCTGAACCAGAGGTCACTCCAATGCTTTTAAACCCAATCAGGACCTCAACTCCAAATTTTTCAGCAGACATCCAAGTGTGCGAGCACACATACAGCACGATGGAGGTTTAAGAGAGCAATATTGTACAAAACAAGATTGCTCATCATTGTTTAGCTGTTTTCTACTGGAAACCAGATAAACATGGCCTTGTAAAGCACAATGCGACTTTCTCCTACATGCTGTTTTTCGCACTCAGCCTGCGTTGTCACATCCCTGTCTCTGCGAGGTTGGGGACAGCCAGCAAAATCCCCACTGAGGGCTGGCACATGGAAGCCCTGCTGCACAGCAAGCCTGCAACTTTTTTAAGAATTAGTAAAAGAAAAATTTACATTTGCAGATGGATGTACAGATAGGGAAACTTGTCTTATGCTGCAATTTGTTCCACGTCGATTCCGATGCATTATGCTGACACTGCATGGCAGAAGCAGAACCACACAGGTTGGGAGGAGCTGCAGACTCCTACGTACCCCGGAGGAGAGGGACAATACAGTGGATCTGGCTTTCTGCGGTGGTTTTGTTGCTCTTCTTGTTTTTAACTAACCATGTTACCAAGAATCACAGCATCAAAAGGAGACTTCTGGGTGCAATCTTGACGTGTCCTTTAATGTCCAGCTCGTTCAAATGTCCTTATATAAAGCTGGACACTGTAACTTACAGATCTCTCCCCGATCTCTGATTCCCACAAAAGCAGGGAAGTGCCCCATTTAGGACCGGAGCTGTTGTTGCAGCACTGCCAGGAAACACCAAAACTTGCATGCAAAAAGGCTGAAATTTCATTTCTCAGCTAAGACATGGAATCGTGGAGATACTAGCTACTACTAGCCACTTTGGCTGGATTAAATACATACTATCGTGGGCCTTGAATTGCTCTCAACCCAAACCATATTCCAACCCAGACCAGGCACGATTACTCACTTTACCTGAGCATCAAAAGATGGGAGAGTTCGCTCTAAACCAGTACCATATTTGTTCTAGATGCATTCAGTACGTCTCTTGATATTAAGTTATTTCATGAGTACCGTAACCAAAAGTATTTTGTATAAAAGCAGGCAGGAAGCATTCTTCCTGCCACATAGATGAAATCCCAAGATTTCATTCTCCCAAAGCAGAACAGAAAGCTGCTATCTCAAAAGCCCTGGTGCAGCCAAAGCTCAGTTCAGCGCGACACCACCTTGTGCGCGCTGCCTGCTCCAGCCCCCTCCTACCCACAGCACCAACCCATGCCCCCAGAGCCCCTCTGTGCCCACCACCTCTTGGCCAAACGAGTAATGTTTTCCGTATGACAAAAACTGCTGGCTATTTTTCAGGATATGTATCTAGAATTATTTATTCAAGTGTGATACAGGTCTTTACTCATTTACAATACTTCTGAACTTGGCAGGTACGTGCATGGAAATAATGAGAAGACTCTTTTTTACTACCAGAACACCACACGCAGGTAAAAGTTCAATATAACCCCATCAGAGAGGTGGTTCTTTATATTTACCATATATTGCAAGGTTTAAACAACTCAAGATTTGTTTATTGATATTATTAATATTATTAGATTGTTTTTCTTTATTGCTTTATCACTTCTTTTCCATTGCAGTCATTGCTCTATTCATTCATCCACTTTAAAAAGAATAATAAAAAGCCATGTAATCATTCACACTCACATCTTCAACAATGAGCCACAACAGCCTGCTCAAACTTCAGTGTGATTCGGGACGTCAGCACTGCTCAGAAACAAAAGATATCTCCTAAAGCCTACTTAACTCCAGACCATAGCTCTGTCTCCAGCTGGGGCTGAGGTATCTTCACGCTCTGACAGTGGAAGTAGCCAAAACCCAAAGCAGCTCCTCGGAGAAGGAAGGCTGCTTTAACTAGCAGGAAGGTGACATTAGCCTCTACCTGCACGCGAGACGGATTCAACAAGAACCAGAGCCCCAACCTGAAAAAAAGACCAAGTGTCCTCAGTCCTCTGCAACTCTCAGCCAGAATCGAGGTCGACGCACATCGCGCATGAGGCCATGCACCTCCTTAACAACTTCCCAGGAACTTGACAAAGTTCTTGGCAAAGCAAAAGGAGAACAAAAAAGCACAGTGCTGGCTGCAGGGCCATATGCTGCCATATGCCACATGCGCTCAAGGAATGATGGCTTGTGGTTTTTTTTTTTTTTAAAAAGGGAAGAACTATTCATTTTAGACGCAGTTCACTGCAAGACCCAACATACGCCCCATCTCTCACCGGTCCACGTGCATTGTGCAGTCCCTCTGCACAAGATTAGCCTCTACGCAAACTAGTCACAGTGTCTGTACTGTTCCCACTGCCTCAAAATGCAGGTTTAACTCACAGGGGTTACTACTGTAAGTATGACACAAAGACAGGTGTTACAGAGGTTAAGTACTAACATATTTTTACATTGCAGACTTTAAAAAACCCTACATTTTAAACAACAGTGGCCACTACTGCTGACCACAGTTGGTGCTCACCTGGTCTCAGCACTCAGGGCAGGCAGCTAAATTTAATTACTGGGCAGGTGATGTAATTAAGAAGCAAATACAAACCAGTGGGTATCTATTCATTTGGCATGAAAACATTACTGTGCTGCAATCGGAGTCGGGGCCAGAAAAACCCGTGTTTGCTAGAACAACCCCAGTGCAATACTGCAGCGAGGTCCTGCCTATCCTAGGCACTGGAGTGAGACTTCTGGGGGGGCTCAAGGCAGGAGGAGCAACCCTTTGCACTAATGAAACCAAAGGCGTTATTCCCACCCGGAAAGAATTTGCAGCATGAGATGCAGAGATTACACTGGAAGCACAGCCCCTATTTTGCTTTTAATATCCTCTAGAATTAGTAATATCCCCCTAGAATTACAAAAGCTGTTACAGCTCTTGTAACGTGAAATAACAAGGTCCATCAGAGCCGTAGGAAAGCATTTTACTGGGACTTTTTCACAAATTCACATCTACGAGACAATGTGAATGTGCCATTGAAAGTCCAAACAGGACAAGGTTCAGCTCCCAACCAAATCATTTTCCTGCTGAAGAACTGACACACACACAAGCCAGCTGCATAAGCATTCTGCATTGAGTTGTCATTTCAGAATTAAATGCTCAACAATTATTTCCTTCTATATGTTTGGTAAATTTATTTAAGACAACTCATTAGGTGTCTCAGCAATTTGGAAATTACTAGGTAGTTAGAACATGGGTTTTTTGTGAATACTAATTATTAGAAAATAGGGCAATTGTTGTAACATTTCTCTTCACGATCTCTTTTTTTTCCTTGAATTTAAAATCTTGCAGTCACATCTTTTTCAAGCTGCCTTCAGTTCAGCACAGATTGTGTTTTTACAGCTAAGAAATTTGGTTTTAAAAAAAGTACCAGTAATATATACACTCACTGCCAAAATACTACATCTTTTTCTGTAATGTTCAAATGAACATGCAAGACATACAAGATTTTGCCTGACGTATTACAGGTAAACATGCACTAGGTGCTACACGTGGAAAAGGTCTACAGTTTAAAGATCTGTGTAGACTAAAAAAGAAGTCCAAGATAGAGGTCGCTGAATATGTTAGTCGTTCTAAACTTTTCCTTTTCACATTTTGACAGACGTGATTTCTTATGTTATAAATAATAGTAAACTCCAGTGTTGTTTTGCTTTAGCTGGAACCTCAAGTGCTAATCGGTCAGGACAAAGCGTATATGTTTTAGTGACAAAAAGGACAGCATACACTACCTGAAGTACAAAGATGAACAAAACGTTTCACTAGTTTGCCCACGAGTGTTTTCATTCTCTTGACCATAAAAATGCATTTACACATTACTATCAGTAATAAGTAAGTTGTTAAACGTGTTGTGGCACTACTCCAGCTATCTCACCTCTGCTGGCAACAACTACATAGAGCAGCGGAGGGTACCAGAAGTTACCGGGCCCCCTTCACAAGAACAGTTCTTGGCTGCTGTATCAATGAAGCACATGCCTACATCCATCCCCTTACTCAGCGAAGGCCATCAGGTTCCTCTGACTACCGCCGTGCAACCCAAGGAAAGAAACAAAGACTGACTCCGGGCCATCTCTAACCTGAAATATTCACCACGGGAGGCTGCCAGGATCTGCGATGTGTCTGCCCATGGCTCTCACAGCAGAACTGGACACCGACAGACACGAGTGTCTGCTTAGCCTTTTTTCTACCCCTCCCTCCAAATTAATCCTTTTTATTTTGGGGTGAGGATTTTTCTCTCCCTCCAAAAAAGAGTTGAAATTCCAATCTTCCCACGCTAAGTAACACCCAAAGCACTTTTTCTGCAGTCTCCAAGCAAGCTGAAGGGTGAAGATCACAGCCAGATAGGTAGCTACAGGCACAGATTGTTATTTCTCCAAAAATACATCCAAACCACGAAATTTGAACTATGCACAAACTTTTCAAACTCCATTTTTTGTTCACCCATAAAAGAGCAAAGATCTGCCTGGGAATGCTCTGATCTGTGTTTTATTCCAGTTGCTAGAAGTTTGATTGAATGAACAGCTGAACACCTCTAGTCTGAATTTTGCTTCAATCTCTGCAGCTGGTTCCTCTTTTTCATGAAAGCTATTTAGAAGACCCAGGAGAGAAAAAAAGGTGTTTTGTTCAGTGATAAAAGGCACTAAACTAAAGCTGCAACAGTATAGAGACACCGCTTTATTTTTTCTAATTACTTTGGCTCTTGAAAGTATTGCGTGATCTTCCTGAGGCTCTGGGGAAGCTCCCACTATTGGGTTTTACAACACCTGATAATAATACACCAGCTAATAAAATTGCACCTGCTCTCCTAAATGAGCTCTTCTGGAAAGATGCTGCTCTGTGTCTGTCCCCAATAACATGTTAGGAAGTCAAGAATGTTCCATAAGTCTTTAGGAGGAAAAAAAAAAAAAATAAAATAAAATAAAAAGGACAAATATTGCCCCCAAACTAAACTTAATCATACTGCCAACTACACAAGCATCTGTGTTTACCATATGTGGTCTACCACAGTGTTTCCTCAGACACACAGCACGAAGTCTTCAGCCAGGAAGTCCTAAAATAATGTGGTGTATTTCTAAATCACTCCCTGAGCCCCCCGTCTCTCCCCCTGCCTCCTCTGCATTACTCTCAGAGATCTCTTTTGCTCCACGTGCAGTGTCCTGGAGCAGGACAAATCAACCGCAGGTCTCGGAACACTGGGGGTGCTCTCCTATGCTGGCTGTGATGAAGTGTTTTTGCTGACGTGGGTGGACCACATTTTCTTAACTCACACATCTAGTCCCCTTTTACAGCATCACATTAACTTGCCGATCTGGAAGAGGATTAGCACCCATTTCTCCTCTTATCCTCGCTCTGTTCAAGTTTATTCCCATTTCTCTTTTGTGTTCATCTAGCTTAGCTTTGGTTTCTCGCCCTGGCGCACTCTTCAAACTGCTGGCAGGAATTAAAAAAAGCAGTGAAAATTGAAAGTATTTCAAATTTATTTTCTACCTCTGCCTCTATTTTTCTTCTGGTGAACAGACTGCAATTTGCTTCTGAAAAGCTAATTCACAGAGGGAGCTGGAAGTGACCAAGCAGAAGTTTGTTACTTATGCTTTCTTCTGTGCCTGAGGATGGCTGGCATTTCAGCTGATTCCTTTAGAAAAAGGGAAAATTAGAGAGCTGAGATAGAACAGGTAGAGTTTATTTTCCTGGAGAACTGTTCAGCGGCACGTGGACATCTGACATGCGTTTTCCTCAGTACGTGCTGTGACCTCCGGTTTCTATTTCACAGACTATGTGCATAAGGGACCTTATTTTAGTAAACGGGACCTGAGCGCAGAAGTTGATGGCACAGAAACAGGGGAGGTAGGGTGAGCCAGATTGCCGCTGTTTTCCAATCACTGCCCTCGCAGTATGGCTTGCACAGAAGAGAGTCAGGGAACTAGTGGCCAAGTGGCCGAGAGGCAAGGACCAGAGCGAGGACCCTCGCCATCACCTCCCTCCTTGGCACCTCTTCTGCCCAACACACTCGTGCTGACCTGGCATTACTGGAAAAGGTTAAGAGGTATAAAATGAAGGATCTCAGTAATTCTTTCCTCCCATTCATTGGCTAAAATGTTTTTTCTCAACTTCCCAAAAACCAGTACATTTCTCCTTGGGTTGCAAACACACACAGACGACTCCAGACCCTGAAGCAGGAATGTTCAACACAATAATCTTCATAGTGTTATAAATACGAGGAAAGAAGTGGAATTTTCCTCGAGACCTCATTGTTGAGAAGATCCTAGCCACATGTCTGTTTTCACTGCATGCTTTTCCTAATTCAAACAGTTAAATTAAAGAACATATATCTTTTTAAGGATTTTTATAATTACAGCGTCCCGATTTCCTTCTACTGTGGTGTCACCACTTCCCACACCATCAGGTTTTATGCAACCAAAATAACCCTGACTATTTCTTTTTATTTTTTAAACAGAAGTGGTTTAGAACACGCTGAACCGTCTCACAACTTGACCCAAAGCCGATGTGGTAAAACCACAGACTCACCGACGGTGCTCGAGCAGACGGGTGGTTGGCTTCGCAATCACCAGTTAGTTTGTAAGACAGAAACAAGCCCCACACGTCTGTAGAGCACCAGGTTTTCCAGCTCTGCACCAGGCCCCCCGCTCACAGGAGTCAAATTCCCGATAGCACACGCTTTGTAATCCTTCACCGAAGAAACCTGGTGGGCAGCCAAACTCCATTTATCACGCAGAGGACTGCAGCTCTCTGCTGTGACAAGTTCTATTTAGGTGGCAATGACTTCCTCTGAAGTCATCCCATCCACTTTGCCCTTGCCCACCTCTCACAGGTTTTGCCAAGGGTCTCACCAGGGTGCAAAAAACCAAACCAGACTTACATCTTCAACGAAATTATAGGAAAATTACTTTGTTTAAAATATTCACGCTGTGGAGTGAATGGGAAAGAATTGTGACACGCTGTTACGGTGTTGTTGAAATGAATTTCATGCTGCTTAATTTAAGCCAAGCAACTGATAGGGTCTGGGCTAAGGTTTAGTATGTTGTGCTGTATTGTGGTTTTAATTAGCTTTTTCCTTCCACAGGCTTCCAAACTCAGAAGCTTAGAAACAGCTTTAAACACTAATAAATAGGACTTACAAACGGAGCATTTAACTTTTTACATTTTCTACTCTTCTTTTTCTTCCCCAGAGAACAGACTTTCAGCTGCTATGATCTCTTAATATTTTTCTCGCAGCAAGGACCAAATTCTGTAGTCACATGACTCAATAAGCTATTACATAATGCTAGAAATAGCTTAGAAAGAAAAAGCCCTAATTTTCTAAGTACTATGCACTCTGTAAATAGCAACTCCTTTCCCCTAAACCTTGTAATCTAAAAACTGTATGTGCAGAGCGCAAAATACAAGTGAAAGGGCATCTTGCTATCACCTACTGTGGTAATATTTGAGCGACACTTTGTGGAACTTAATTGCTGTAATCAGTCCAGGACTCCAGGGAATTTCTACGACCTCGGGGTTATTACAGTCCGTGCTTCGCTGCCCCACAGGCTGGATGGGACGTCACAGTGACAGGGCTGGAAATCCAGTTTGCCCAATTACACCAACTCTGACCTACTCCCACAGCTCTGAGAGCATTGCTGAGTAGTGACGGAGCACAGGTACCCCAAACAAACTAGGGGCTTTTTATCACTACTACATAAAATAGGGGGGAAATCCCCACTGATAATATTTGCTGAGTGCTACAATACCTGTTCTGACTTGGATATTCACATGTTGGAAACACACCAGTGTTTTGAGAGATACTTGTTATTATCATCACATATTCTTAGATGGGTTGTAAGAAGGATCAACAAAACACAGGACAAACAAACAAACAACAGTTAATTTTTGGGAGATTAGAAGAAGGAACAAAGAATGTCAAAGACTTTTAAAAAAATCTTGGAATGCCACTGACTCAATAGTCTCTCCATATATTCACTGTTGGGATAAATGGGAAGGTACTACGTTATGCTAGGTAGAAAGGTAAATCCAGGAAGAAGGAACAGCCAAAACCTAAGTCTAGATCTAAATTCCAGACACTGTAAATAGTTTTTCACGAGCTCATGGTAGTCATAAGAACTTGAGAAAAAATGTTCAGACCACGCTATGTACCAAAAAAAAAAAATTTCAATTTTACATAGTACAAAAGTATTTGACAGTTATTTAAGAGAGTTAAAAATTAGAAACTCAAAGACAAAATCCTTTTTCTTTTTTTTAGTAACTGCCTCTAGTATTATCTCAAAATGGATTCTTAATTAAACGGCTTAGGAGAAACAACAGTTTAATATTTCTTCTTACTAGCATCCAATAAGCATTCCAACCAAGAAAAAACCCTTTGGGAATCACTGTCATACCCACAGCCTCAGAGATTTGGCAAAAGCAGTAACAGAGAGACAGGGAGAATCTCATTCTGTGCAAAAAGCTCCTTCCCTATCAAAATTCTCACATGCATCAGTAACACAAATCCACAGAAGCAGCAAACAGGACAACTTTAAGCACCTGGATATTGCTCTTTGCTGAACGAAGGAAAAAAAAAAAAAAAAGCCTCGTCAGGAGTGGAATCTGTCTAAAGCTTGACAAGATTTTAAACCCTTATTTTGGTCTAAAGCTTTTGACGCTATTCGGGATATTCTAGAAGAGGTACATCTGCTCAAAAAACAATGTCACTGCTGTCAAGGGTTCTGATAGCGCCCTATAAATCTGCACTGAGACATAACCAAAAAGGCAGGGAATGGGTATGATGCTACAGTGAAGTCAAAGCCTGGTTAAGGGTACAGAAAAATACCCAGCAGAAAAAAGGAAAATGTACAAAGATCATCAACCAGAATATGAAAATCAGAAGTAAGGAACTGAAGTCCAAAAGACGGAAGATGGCTGCTTCCTCCCAACCACCCTTACATTGCTATTACTCCCATTGGGTAGGTAAGCATCTCACTGACGTCAGATGCAAAACCATTCCTCGCATTCCCCAAAGAAAGAGGAGGACGAGGGGAAGGATGTAAAGTTCAGTCAGATGAACTGTAGGAACTTCCCGAGTCCCCTTTCTGCCTTGGGTTAACCAAAGTGAAACCCTCAAAGCTTGATTCTTGTGTAGACAAACTGCTCACGCTGAACAGACAGGCCCTCAACTTCCACTGCAGCTGTAATAATAAAATAATTCAATGTCACAATAACATGATGTTTATCTAAACATATACATAAACAATACCCATATTTAGCTCCTGTAACAGGAGAGATTTGGGGATGCACATACACTCAGGCATAGCTTATCTAAGTCTTGATGCATTCGTGGCATCACTTGCAGAGATCACCACGAGTTGTCCATGCTCCAGAATAATTCACTGCAAGTCCACGTGCCCTGTGCTGCTGGCAGGAAGGAAAGGCTTGTATTAAACTCACATTTTCTTCGGCACATTTTATCATTAACTAAATCTTTCATATTTCATTCTTTATTTGCAGAGCGTTTCCTGTGCCAGGAGCTCACTCCCTGGAAGCTGTAGGGTTGAACGCTCCTCTAGGATCAGGTCCGTGTTTAGCCGCGGTGGCTGCTGTGTAGATCCTACTTCCCGCAACACAAAACCTGCAGGAGAATTCAATTACTAAAGAGTTCTCCCCCAGTCCATTCTGTAAACCCTCCTGTGTGCCATTAGCTCCGTGCAGAGGGCACCGCGTCGCTCTCCTGTTGTTTTTCCTGCACCCAGCAGCTCTCTCCCTGGCTTGGCCGCAGGTGGGAAGGCTACGGAGACAGCAAATGGTGTGGAGAAGCAGCGCAGGGGGAAGAGGAGGAGGCCTCACGCCGCGCTCCAGCAACCTCCTCCACAGCTGCAGAACCGATGAGCCGCCCCGCCGAAGGGACGAGCCAGCACAGCAGCGTCTGCAGTGGCCAGTGGTAGCTGGGGGTGGCAGAGCCCACGTACGCCCCAGCTCACCCTCAGCCTTACGGCAGCAGGAGCCGTCAGCACAGCCAAGCCTTCCCCAGACACAGTCAGGGAGGTGGCACGGCGCCCGCTCCATCCCCAGCACAGGCCGTGTTTTCATGTGTATATGGAGGAGCTGAGCACCTCCACCAGGCTCACATCAGTCCCACTGAGGCTTTACACCACCTCCCTGCTCAGAACCACCTCCCAAAGGAGGATTTTTACCCAGTTCTACCAGCAACAGACAGCACAGTGAAAAGTACAAAATCCTGGACTCTCCCCCTTGGAGGCTGTTTGATGTCCCTCCTCTCCAGAAGCAGGGCCTGGAAGCCCTGGGCTCCTATGAAGCTCCCACTCCACCACACATGTTTTCAGGGCACACTGTGGGCAGGGAACTACAGAGCGAGTGCTGTCACTGCAAGCACAGCCAGGGTTCAAGCTGGGCCTTGCTGGCATTTGTATCTGTATTGCTCTTGAGTTGCCGTCCTGCTGCCCCAACGCAGCCCCTTCCCTATCTCTCTATACCTCGGTATCTCTCTATATCACTCTTTGAGTAACGTAGTCTAGTGGGAGGTGTCCCTGCCCATGGCAGGGGGCCTGGAATGAGATGATCTTTAAGGTCCCTTCCAACCTAAACCATTCCATGATTCTATACTGCAGCTCTTACGTCAGTCTCAAACTTAGAAAAGCTGTGTAAGCCAGTGAAATACAAATAAATTACCAAATTAGTAAGAGGTACCGAACAGAATCATAGAATCGTTATGGTTGGAAGGGACCTTTAAGATCGTCGAGTCCAACCATTAACCCAGCACTGCCCAACCCCCCACTGCCCCACGTCCCTCAGCCCCACGTCTGCCCGGCTTTTGAACACCTCCAGGGATGGCGACTCCACCACTGCCCTGGGCAGCCTCTTCCAGTGCTTGACAACTGTTTTGGTGAAGAAATGTTTCCTAATATCCATCCCAAACCTCCTCTGGCACAACTTGAAGCCATTTCCTCTTGCCCTATCGCTTGTTACTTGCAAGAAGAGACTGACCCCCTCCTCGCTACACCCTCCCTTCAGCAAGCTGAAGAAATAAGCAAGAGGAAAAAAAAAGGGCTGAGCCTTAGGGAGGAGTGACTCCTCTTCCTTCCCCCTATGCATCATCCTGAAGCAGTGACCAGTGGAATGGTCAACCACCAGTTTTGGCCATTTCCCCGCAATCAGACTTGAGGAACGATAACAGCAGCTGCTGAAAGAGAGAAAAGCGGAGAAGAGCAGGATCCGTCCCGCTCTTCCTGGCAGCTGTAGCTCCCTCTGGCAGAACCTCTCGCAGCCAGGCTCTGTCTCAGCAGCACCGCTGCAATTCAGAGCAAAGGCAGAGCGCAACTTGCTCTAGGAGAAAGGAACAAAATAAAATGAAAGCAAAAAAAAAAAAAAACCCAAAACAAACCACCAAACAACAACAACCCCAAATGCCTCTAGGATCTCCAGAGACTGCAGCGTGCACCCAGCCAGACGGGCAGCCGCTTGGGAAACCACTTTGCTCATTTCCTTCCTGAACCGGTTTGATGGGGGAAAGCTGGTTAATCCTCCAGCTGCTGTGAAGAAGCTTTTTTGTGTGCAAGTAATGCAGCAACTGCAGTTGGGTTAAGAGGCAACACAACCGAAGGGGGGAATTATTTAACGGCTGGAAAAGATGATCAGGAATCGGGACTTTTGGGCTGCACTTCCCTGAAATACATTAGTCTACCTTCACTGAAACCTGGGCTCTTGTTTTGATTTTATCCCTCAGTTCAGTTCTGGCTCCGAATTTCAGAGTTAATGGGCATGTGTAATTTCTACTTAGGCCAGATAGGTTTGCAAACGTTCAGCAAAATCAGCCTGAAAAGCAGGCTGTAAGGACTTCGGACATTCTTCACAGATCAGTTTTCAGCAAAACAACACTGCAGTGTTTTTATTTATTTACGTCGTTGTTATTCTGAGGATACAGACTAGGATTTCTTTATCTGTAAGAGATCAGACCATCCAGAAGAAAGTTAGCCTAGCTTCATATTTTTTGTTGTTATTGAGGAATGTAAGATATTCAATTCTGATGCCAAGCAGACCTCACGTATTTTTCATAAATTAAGTGCTTGCTTATGAAGGAAGACACAAAATAGCTGTGCAAAGTTACATTCCTTTCAATGCATTTTCCCACTTAGCGGCTATCACTTGCAGGCCGAGAACCAGAGTAAGAAACCTTACAAACAGAAGCTTCCTCCTGCAGACAACAAAAAGTCTATGGAAATACAATGTTTTTGTGTTTTACATCCAAGAAATCTTAGAAATAGATGTTATTACTGAGCATATTACACATTAAAATGACTGTCACAATCAACCCTTAGATATCCCTTGGAACTTTAAACTTAGTTGACACCAGGGACACACTTGGCCTGACGCAGTCAAAGACCCAAGACGTTACAGTCTTAAAATGTATAAAACCAATGGCTAGAGATCAACCCGAGTATTTTGAACCTAGAACTGTACACACAAGGAAATATTTGATGTAGTAATCTTTTTCTGGACCACTCTTAACTAGTAACAACATCTTCAGCAAAACTCTCATCCTGCAAGTGTTTTTTTCAGTAGCATGCAAATTCTTTTTTTTTTTTGTCTTCCAAATGTATATAGTCCAGTCACCGGGAGGCATCACACCTTTTTCATGAAGCACAGCTTCATACTTCTTGATGTATTTCATTACACATGAAATACACGTAACTTTGAAGTTGTGAGTTGAACGCTTCTCCCCCGCCGGTGCAATTCTATCTGCAGAGTCCACACACCACCAGCCGCAGCCTCCCTTTCTCAAGAAAACAATATTGGAAAACAAGAGGCTCAGAAAGAACAAGAAGAAGAGCCAAACGCATCAAGAACAGACCAGTAACAGGGAAATATCTTTCTCGGGGGCTGGAGGCTTTATCAGTCAAACCCCTGAGCACAAATTCCTGCCCAACATAAGCCTCTACAGCAACTGCATGAGCTGGGAGGGCGCTATGGGACACCTCTCTTTAAAAATAAGATGGAAAGGTTTTACGATGAAACAGAAAACTACAAATCTGATTCTAAGCCAACCAAAAGGAAACATTCATATGTGATATATTCAGAACAGAGCAGTGAAGCTAAAAATTTAACAAGGTTCTTCAATATTATCATAGATAAAAAGTCTTCAGCACAGTTAGAACTAGTGGCACATGAGCACTAGAAATGACATTCAATGGCAAGTTTCAAAGCCTGTCAACTTCTTAATTCCGTTCAGCAAAACAACTTCTATGTATCCACCAGCACACTATGAATTTTAAATGTATAACAGGAAATATTCCAATCTGTGACTCTTTTCCTCTCTTACCTCCCACTCATACTGTATGTTTACATATAGTAGACCTAATCTATTAAAGGGAAAGATTACTTAACGCATTCCTGAAATGAATCCACTCCAGGGTGTAACACAAAAGCTATTCAACAGTGTACTAAAAGACTTCCTACCGCTCTGCTCCTTAGGACAGTGAGCAAAAAGTAACAGACAACTGAATTTAGCATGGAAAAATGTAGGGAGGCAAAGCGTAAGTCATTTGTCTGGTTTTCCACATGTCAATATCCTGGTCATTTTCTAATAAGAGATTGATTAAAAGTGCAGAGTTCCAATAGTCCTGTTTTATGGGGTACAAGAAGGTCTTGAGAACATTTTAACTAGAAGAAGCACTACACTGGGGATAAAGCTACTTCTCATATCTCATCAGAAACTTTGAAAACAAATACACTTAGAAATAATTTTGCCCACTTTTCTTTTTTTTAAACAGACACTTCAGTAAGTACACTTTATTACAACAGCATATCAGTAAGGTCATTTTGCTTGAAGAACAAGACCCCCAGTGAGGTGAGATTTATATTTATTTTTTGCAAGAAATAAAAATAATCTAAGATGAACAAGTTGGTCAAGACATCTGAAAGGTAAAGAGACCACCACACACCCGCTCGTTTACTCTCCTTTTGGCACTGACCTACAGCAGTTAGTGCTTGCCACTTGCTGGCTTCTGGCTAGGTCAGTCTTTCAGTAGCCCAGAAGGTAGTCCTGGCTGGCCGGGAGGACGGAGAGGCACGTTAAGAATGTGCCATGTCCCATCTCCGGGTCTCGGTAGTCTTTGCCTGGAAATCCTGAAATAGTGTTCAGTCCCGCAGCAACGGCGCAGGACAAAGAAGAGATCCTCGCTAGTAAGGGAACTTGCATGTCCTCCAGATCCGGCTCATTCTGGTACTCAGACATGAAAACGACGACGGAGAGGCCTTTTTCCCAGGGCCTGAAGCTTTTTTCAGCACGCGTGAAGACCAGTTCTCCAAGGCTGAACTGGAATGTCATAGGGGAGGGTCTGATCCTCTGTACATCGGTCCCAGCGCCAGGCCTGACAGAGCAGCTGACACCTCAGCCAGGTCCATGGGCAGCAGCAGCCACCGATACAGACTGTTTTCTGCACATCAGCAGGGAGAGCGGACACCAGGAGGTAGTGAGTCACACATGATGCTGCAGATGATGCTCATGCTGGTAGCTTAGTTGCGTTCCCAGACTGGACAAACCTTTGATGAATCGAGCTTGAGTCAACAGCAAGGACTGCCTTGGTGGAGGCAGGATGAGCGCCATCACAGCCTGCTGAATCACGGGTACTTCTTTTCGTAGCTTGGTGTTATCTGGAGACATATTTCTGTGTTATCTGTCATTGCTGGAGTGTGACAGGTTTATTCTTGAGCTTTCACCACGCTGTTTAGGCCAGAGCCCTCGGAGCCAGGAGCTGCTGTTAGGTCGCACCCAGCAGCAGCCTTTGCTGACAAAGGCAGGGCGAGCTGCCACCGGATTTTTTTTTAACTTGGTGAGGTTTTCTTTGCATTGGTCATAATTGAAACTCTCTGCCCAAGAATGATTCTGGGCCTTGTTTGGTCAGAACCTGATGAGATCACCACTGATTGTTTTGGAAAATAAAATTTTATTGGGGTATCTCATGACCCATATGTCTTAGCAGAGATTAATTGATGATTTGTCAGAATATACCATTTTCCCAGGCAAAAGAGAGATACATTCTGAGGACACACCAATCACACAAGGAACTTGACTTAAAAATATTGTCAAGAAGTCCCGCATGGAAAGGAGAAGTTTAAAGAAGCAGAATAGGGGGGTAACCATTAGAAACATGATTTTATTATGTTCTTATAATAAAGAGATTAAAGGATGAAAAGTTTTGAAAAAGTTTAGTTTGAACTAATAAGCCAGAGGTTTTCAGGTTGTACCCAGCTCCACGAGCAGGAAGGCAGATGGGGAGGATGCCTTGGCCACCTCACTCTATACCTCGTCCCATGGGGGTGAGAGGTGCAGAGCGCTCGTTTATGGCCATAATGGACATAGCTGTTAAAAAAAATAATCTTCTAGCCTCATACACACCAAGAGCACCTAGTACAGCATCGACAGCAATGCAGTTTCAAAGAAAACATGACATTTATGATAATGTAATCGCTAAACTGTGATGCCACTGCACCAAGGACAAACAGCCCACGGGAGGGAGCAGAAAGCGCAAGTGAGCTGAGCAGCGAGAGAGTCGATTTGCAGGGAAATGTCCCCGCACAGAAAAAAAAAAAAAAATAGAAAACAAGAGAGGACTCACGGAGAAAATATATTTGGTATAAGCAGAATTCTCTCAAAATAGAAAGGCTTGTGAAGTTTTATATGAAGTGTTAGCAGCTCGTTCGAACACACACTTCACCACTTCAGTACTCAGCAAGATGATAGGGAGTACTTTTTCCTCATGATTTCCTCCATGTTGCTGTAATAAATCAAATCACTGCCAGGCTGCACTCCCCATGCTGGTGAAACAGCACAACCAAATAGCTCCATCTCTGTAAATTATATAGCCTTTATACTACTTGTCTTTTTAGAAAAACAAAACAAAACAAACCAGAAGAGCAGCCCCTTGTCCTCCTCCCCCAGGATTTTCTTGCTTTTAATGCCCTTGTGAAAACTAAAATCCTCACAGCCCTGAGGAGCCAAGCAGACCCTGCAGCCCACCATTGCTCCTTCTGAGCCCTTTCCTCAAATCACTTGGAACTCTTTCTGACAAGGCTGGCTTTAGAGACAAAACAGAAAATGCAGATTTACATCCTGCGCTCTACGGGCACAGAATCAGGCACCGCTGGCTTCCTCCAGCGCTCCGTGCCGGGTGGAAAAGCTTGGCTGACTCTGGACGTACGGGTGGTCCTCCAAATCAAAAATCAAGTTTTCTTGATCAGTGCCATGGGGTAGACAAAGATAGATAGGTGGGCAAAAGGCAGAGGCATCAGAACTTGCAGTTGGAGAGACCTCCCCCAGCTTCTTGCCTCCCTTTCTGCTCTGACAGTCCTCCAGTTCTCATACAGTAACTGAACAGCTGAGGTTGGAAGGGACCTCCTGAGCCCAACCCCCCATATATACATATGTATGTATATACACATATGTATGTGTATATATAGACACAAACCCATCATCTGTTCAAAGGGAGTACGTTAGGAAGTGAGCCAAGTGAAGGGAAGCCAGAACCTTAGAGGAGTGGAAGGTAATGAAAGATGCAGGAGCGAGGAAGAGGAGGCCCCGAAGTTATTTGGCACATGCTAAACTACATTGCCTACCACTCCCTCTAACCCAGCCAGCTGTCCACATCGCCTCTCATTTTTCAAGAATTTCCCTCTCATTTTTCAAGAATTTCTCTCCTGTGTCTTTTTCCAGAGAGGAAATCCCTTCTGATGCCCAGTAACACAGAGAAAGATGGGCACAAACCACATGAGCCAGTAAGCTTTAATGGGGCACAAGAGCTCCAGTCCCATTTTTCTTTTCTTCAACAAACAATGAAAAGTTCCCTCTAAGCCACACTCACAAAGAGTTTCATACATAGATGTAGCATCAGGAGTGACTGGCAGGCAGCGAAATTCATTTGGCATGTACAGGTCCATGACCTGAAAGATGTCGTGAGTGAGGAGAACTAAGATTCCCACAAGCAATGGACCTCTCCTGAAAGAGGGAAACCACCCGGGCAAAGCCAAGCCTGTGCCTGTTAACAGGCTTTAACCTCCTCGCTGTGCTCCGTGCGGCAATACTGCACCTGAACATTAAGTACATGTTGAAGACATGAGAAGAAGGAAGGGACATGGCAAAATGAGACACTCAAGAGCTGAAAACAGTTCACTGTTGGCATGAAAACCAGCAACAAAGCACTGCCAAAAAATACAAACCAGGATCTGACAGAAGTCTGCAAGCAAATCTTGACACCACCTGCAACCTCTACAGAACTCCGCATTCAGCCAGCTAAATGACTTTTTGAAATTAATTACTGGTTTCCAAATGACTGTGAGCAGTTGTCAGGCTTGTCCTGTTTGTAAAGTCATCTGCATTTGTGCAAGTTGCTGATTTTCAAAACCAGGCTCTACTCTCTCTGTAAATGCATACTCAGTGGAAAAACATCTAACAGCTCAGTATCTCACAAGCAGGACATGCTCTAGGGAGATAGAGAAGCAAGCCATGACATCAACAAAGCCTAGGTTAAGCTTCTCCCCTTGTTATTTATTATTTCTGTGATGTGTTCCTTCAGCACCAAGAGCCATGTTCCTCCCTGAGATGCCCTTGAGCCCAGGGAGAGCTGTTAACACTTCCTAAAGGCAGTAGCACTTTCTTAAGCACTGGGAAATGCTTAAAGCAACCTGCAATCCAGGATCAGCACCTTTGCGAGAAGCCCTTGTCATTTCAGCTGCACTCCACAGTCATTCAAGAGTTCACCAGAAGGAAACCAAAAGCAGAAGTAAAGCTGTAGTTTATTACATGCTTTAGTCCTTTGTATGAACAAACAATATTCTAAACACCCATCATCCCAATCAGGTGAGCTCTTACTTGCAGCTGAAATGCAAAATACGCTGTTAGCTATTCTTCATTATGTTTCTTTTTTTAGATTACTTGGCTTTTTTTTTTTTTTTTCAATCAAAATATATTAAAATGTAAAAAGTACTTCATTGGAAACAGCGGGTAATAATATACGAAAATTATTTATGGTTCTTACTGAAAGTTTTATTTGACTACCATACTATCAAATCACAACATTACATTTAACAAACAGAAGATCTGAGTCAGTTAGAAAACCATTTTCATGCGAGCACAGAACATTAGATGTGGTAAGAATAGCTAACGTTGTAGTAGTACTAGGACTTTGGACATTTTAGCAGGAAAAAACTACTCAAAAACATCGAAGCAAGCCCCAAAACAGAAAAGAAGCTAACTTCCCAACCCCTGTCAGACAGCCCTTTATACAAAAGAAAAGCGTTAGGCAGATGATGATTCATTAGTCAAGGGAATCTATTAAGAACTAATGGAAATGAAAACAGATTTGAAACTGTCAAAAACACACGAACGCTTTGACCGTGTAAAAGCCAAATCTCAATGAGAATTTGGAAAACTTAAGGGGCAGAAGATAATCTCTTTTTATCAGAAATTATCAAATATGTTCCCAGTCAAGACATACTTTAGTGCACACTTGAAACTAAAAATCCTACATAAACAAAGAGCAAGTCAATAACTGGTAGCAGTTAGGCAAGTGATCCTGCAATGAGTAGGTCCTGACATTACTCATCCTTTTTGGATTAAACATGAGGAAACTTCACTAATTCAAACAGAGAAACAAAGAACAGCTATGCCTGAAGAGAAGCCAAGGGCCATCAACAAACGAAAGGCACTGCAAGCACCATTTTCTCAGTTCACATATGCATCCGTGGCCTCTCTGAGAAGTAACAGAAAGGAAATCTAGTTGCCTCCTACTGATTATCAGCTCCACAATTGAGGGTCTTACAAGACCACGCACCCGCTGTTTTATAAAAGTAGACCTTCCAAAGAAGGACGACTTCAGCAAGCTTCATCTCACTTCCCTTCATGTCACCAACCACGAGGAAAGCTCAATGTCTCACAGACTGTCTGTACAGCTGGGTACTCAGCGTGTTCCCTGTGCAGTCTTACCCTATAACTATGTTACCTATAAAGCAAGCAAAGATTTTGCAAGTATGAAGACTCCTCTGCGCACTGTAAAGAGAGTGTGTATCGCCAGGCTTTCCCCTACCAGAGAATCCTGCTGGCAAGCATGCTGGAAAAAAGAGAAATGCAATGACTCTCACTAGCAGCTTTCATCCCTGCCTGCAAAATCCATCAAGCCATATAAAATGACAATCAGATGCAGACTACCGACTTCCAATCTTCAGCTTGAAGATTTCAGAAGGGACCTGTGGAAATGATGTACCCAATAACCACTGACACCTTTCTAACCCCACTGAAAGCCCCAGGGTTTATTTGACAGATGTGTGAAGCCTTCTGCTTGGTCTCAGCTGCGCGTTGTACAAAGATGTTCTATAAAATGGCTCAGGTATTAGAAAACTCACTACAATAACTGGCTGTGGGACAGCAGAAAGAGAGGACAATCTCTGCAGGCACAGAGAATGAACTTCAGAAGCGAGTGCAAAAGAACGGCTGAGAGTGCAGCCCCAGCGTACGTGCTCTGTGGGCATCGCCCCTTCCCAGGTCAGCCTGTCCGGCACCTCTCCTTTGGGAGAGGTAAGAAATCAGAATACACAGGCTGCCACTTTAAATACACTTGCTGTGTGAGCAGCAGACTGATGTTTTGGGCTGCAACTTCTGCACGGATCTATGCTTAACCGCAGGCAATACTGCAAAACCATTTACAAGTCAACAGAATGCAACAAGTCTTTAAATTTACACTAACTGGAAGAGTTTTGTAGTATAATCACTGAAGAGACAGGAGGAAGAACACTTCTAAATACACTTCTAAATTTTATTTATTTCTTATTCTCAACCTATGACAACGGAGAAGATGTATAGAGCAAGCAAAGGCCACCTTTCCTTCTCCTTCAGAGATCAGAGAGGGACCATACAGAAAGCCAATCAATATCTGAATATGAACTTCCCTACCAAGGTTTGTGTTTCTATAATCATGTTTTTCTACTTGAGCAGCATCCAGATCTTATCTCAGCTGCCATGAGAAAAACTGCACACTAGCAACAGAAAGAATGATTGGTGTGAGGAGTAATGTCACCCAACTGGAGAAAGGGAGTGGAGTACACTGTCCTCAAAACACTGACACTCACCATCTGCATGGTGAATAAAATGTATTTTCCTACTATTCCCATGACCTCTTCCCTAAAAATGGTCAGCAACGCTTCCTCTAGAATTATATGCAGTAACTGGAGACAAAACCTACAGATCAGCATGGTTTTTGCACAGATGTCACATCCAACTATGTCATAGTGGAATGAAGTCCCAGTGCTGTTGCCCTGCATCAAGCAGTCTCCTTTCTGGCTCCGGTAGCGTACACACAATGTCACCAAGTTGCGGTAATACCACAGTTGGTACCACTGGTTAACGACAGGCTGGCATGGCTCCAAGCAGAGCCTTCTACCCTAATGTATGACCTAAAGCCATTAACACTGCAGATGAAACTCAGACCTATCACCACGCACACTGCCAATATGATAATGCTATATGCTGTATTGAGATGCTATACATCGCCCTGCCAGCCACAGTTTCCCAACTCCCCGCTACAGCCCTGATGCACCAGGGAGATTCTACAGGGCTGTAGAAACTGCTACAGAGTCTAAGCACCTGCATGTGCAGCCCTTCTCACTGCCTTTTTTATAGCAAACTCTGAACATTAGCTACCAGGGTCAGTCTCACCAGTGTTCAGTCCCTATAAACTTGCTTTTGTGGATCCCAGTATGAATACCACTGTAAGTGTTTATCTACTTCTTGGTGATAGAGTTTGAGCTCGCATGGTACCTTTGGCTGAGACATCCTGGCTTTGTCAAACCAGTAAAGAAAAAGCCCTGCTTCTCTGGTGTACTGAGAGCCCCTCTAGCACCGGCAGCAGGCTGTGGATGCAGGGATGAGAAGAGCCTGAGGGCAACCAAAGCAGGGTTAGATGCAGGCCGAAAGGCTGAGAAGTCAAGAAAAGAAGGTGTATATACAGCTTTGGAGACAGAGACTACGCTGGAGAAAAAGCAAACAGGTAAAAGCAGTTAAGAAAAAGGACTTACTACAACAGAGACATATAGGGCAAGGAAAGACCACATTTTCTCCTCCTTTAGAGATCAGAGAGGTACCACACAGAAATCCAATCAATATTTAAATATGAACTTCCCTACCAAAACGACAGTCAGAAGACGAAGGCACAAACTAAATGCCATCTTAAATGACTTGAAGACAGGGAGGAAGACGATGACCTGAATGGGAAACGCTGGCATTATTAAGCAGAAAGGCACGCGGAGGGAGCGCTGCGGTCTGTCACCGGCTCACACTGAGTGGTGACACCATGCAGCACCCTCACCACCACCGTGGCCACAAAAGAGGGGCTTCTCACCCAAGCCGGCTCCCAGCCCTGCCAACAGCAGCCCCTTGCCAATTCCCTGCTACACCACCCCTCGCTCGCTCTCTGCTCTTTCTCCTGACACCAAACAAAGCACCTACCCAAAGGCAGCTATTCCCAACAGCCCCCATAACCCGTTCAAGTGCACAAGATAAAGCCTCTCACGTGTTGACAAGCCTTAAACTTACACCTTGAGAGAAGTGAGGAAAGCCATTTCACATGCTCAGGTGTTGCGCTGAAAGGAGCGCTTTGGAGGTATAAATATAAACAATCTAAAAGGGACTGGTCTGATAGTTCCGCAGGTGCAAAGAGGGTGACACTTATTGCAGGGGGTGTCATTCCCGATCGTTTACTGCAGCTGGGAAGGACTCTGCGTTAGAGGGTACTTGTTGCTAACCCCTGGAGAGAATTTTTCAATGAAATGCTGTTTTAATGCAAAAATGTAATTTTAGAGAAAATTATATTTCTTATGGGAAAGTTTCATTGAAGCTTGTTTCTGAAAAAGATGGAGTCTTTACTGAAACCAAAGAGCCCCAGGAAGTTCTGGACTGATGTATCAAGCAGCATTTACATCTTTCCCCACCGTAAACAGACACACACCTACTAGTTCACAACTGTGAAGGTAAAACAGGATTATCTGTTTACCCAATGGACCTCACCATCTTAAGCCCCCTGTGCTGATGGGGGTTTATGTCCTATTCTCTTCTTATCAAGAATGTGAGACATTTCCCTACAAGGCAAACAAGCCCTTACTCCCAAAAGGGTAACTTAGAACTACCCGAAGCACCAAAAAAAGACGCTCAAAATCAAAGGGGAGGGCAACAAACAAGGCAAAAACATGCACTGAGAAAATGTTTCTCTCTATGGTCACGCACTTTCCATCACCTGAAAGCCTGTGTTCATTACAAGGACGCTCGTGCCTGCAAAAGTTGTTTGCTTCCATATCTCTGCACCTCTTTTCCTCAACGTGGCAACTAGTTTTTGTCTACAATCGCTGGTAGGTTTTTTTCAGCTTCAACAATGTAATTTTCCTCCTCCAAAAAGCCTCACACTAGCTAGTGCATCATCTACTTCACATTAATCATCACAGCTGGTAATGGATTGTAATACCCATGCACGCATTCAACCCATTTCTTTATATATACGTAAATAAAAATATGTATTTTTGCATATATAAATGCACACATTCAAACACTCTATAATAATATCTTCAATTACAAAAAATCATCTATTTATCTTTTCCCTATTAAAAAAATGTCATGTTTGTTCCCGGTTTTAACAGGAAAATTTCACCTGCACCCTTCTCCTAGAGTGTTCTCTGATCAGTTACTCTGCGTATTAACGACCAGAAGATACTAGGTATAAATTCAGCACATACCTCAGCATCTCTGTCTTTAAATGTTGTGACTTCATAGTACCTTTCCAACAGTGAGCATGTTTACTCTGTGTAAGTGTCGTACACCGATGGTTCCCCTTCTCCTCCAATGCAAGTTAAAATGTACATACAGGACTTATAACAGGTACAGTTTTATTTCTGAAAAAAGTCACCAGGGATATTTGAAGTCAGCGTGCCATTCAGCTGATTTCTAACTGTAACACCACTAGGTTAGCTTGAAGCGCTTCAGAGGCACTCAGCAACACACATCTCTTTCAGTCCAGTGAAGACCGACAAAGGTTAACCCTCGATCACCACGGCTGCTCTTCTCTCTGCTTTCATCGACAAGGGACAGATTCGCCGTGATAAACCCAGCCCTCTAGCTACTCTCTTTATGTTGCAGGGACAAACCCCGAGA
The DNA here is from genome assembly GCA_013400035.1 of Rynchops niger. NCBI lineage: Eukaryota > Metazoa > Chordata > Aves > Charadriiformes > Laridae > Rynchops > Rynchops niger. The sequence continues at coordinate 138,688 of VXBH01002123.1, forward strand.
AGGGAGGGTGAGTGGACGTTCCTTTTGGCCCTACCAGTAGAGCTAGGCACAGCTTCAGCTCCCACCGCATCTCTGCACAAATCCTGCCTGGGAGCATGCCTAAAGCACGCTCTGCAGCTGCACGCTTTGGCTCGCTCTGGAGCGGCTGCTTTCCGAGCCGGAGGCTGAGACAGACCACCTGAGTCAACATCGCTAGTCTACCAGGTTGTAAAGGTTTCCAGCTGCTTCGGACACGCACCAGGATTTCCTTCAGAGAAAACGCAGCATGGACATTGTGCACACGCAAAATAATGCGACTAGGGTGAAAAATACAATGATTTGTTAGCTTTTATTTGTTGCCATATTAGGCTGTACGTGTTTTATAAGGGCAAATACCTACTTTAGGAAGATGCTGCTGTACTAGAATGACTCATCTTGATATGGTTTATTTTATGCTAGAAGCATTGCAAGCAGCACAAGCCCTCGATCACATCTCCCTGTGCTTCAGGGAATGAAAGAGCACATAGAGTATACAAGCTCGCAGCTCCTTCAGTTCACTTCAGCACAACATCTGGGCTAAGCCTTTCAGGTCCTAAACCCCAGAACAACACAGAGGCCTTTTCTTTCATCTTTCCACGCTCACAGTTATTTTCTCTTAACCGCAGGGAACCAGTATTCTACCCTTGATTTGTTTTTCACTGTATTAATTCTATTACGTTGGCTCTCTTGGGCTTGAAAGTAATACTCATATGACCCATCATGCTACCTGTTTGCCAGAATATTGTCTCAGCAGGCATTCTCAATTCATGAGTCAGAATTCAAAATAATAATAAAGTATAGTGTTTTAAGCAAATGGTTCAGGAGCATAAAGCAAACAAACACTTCGGGAATTTTATCTGCTTTGTGTCTGAGCCTTTGGGGTTTACAGCCTGTAGCTTCTCCCTATCTCTAGACTATGAGATCTAGATTGCTTTTAGGGTTTGGTGGTTTGGTTTGGGGTGTTGTTTTTTTTTTTTAATTAATGAAAGCTGAGATTCTCACATGTTCCCAGGATTCCAGAATTTAAGTCTACCAAAAACATTCTCAAGTACTGAGAGATCGCAAAATTACAAAAGCTGTCAAGAGCATTATCATGAACTCGTTAAGAGTATTAAAGAACCTGGAAATGCCTTCTTCATCCCAGTCCTTCAAAGTGGACGACTACAGACCTAGCTCCTCTCTTCTATTACTAACATGATTCTTACAACACAAACCCTAACACAGATGCTTGTGTAACAGGTAGGTCTCTGGTCTCCTGCTGTCATTAAAACTGCTTAAACTGCTTTTCCCAAATAACGTTCGTGGAAGAAATCAGTGGGGCTTTATTGAAATGCATGGAGTTAAGCATCTCAGAAGCACCCTTGAATCCCATTAGACATTTAACTGTAAAATCTGGCTTTTACAGATAAAACATTTCTTCTACAGCAACCACTATCCAGCAAGTTAGCCTTCTTAGCCACACTACTGTACTTTTAAGTTGCCTTCTTAACAGCGTATTTATGCTATGCTGAGAGACATTATACCAGCACAAGGCAGACTCGGGATTGAGAACAGTTCCCAAGAATTCACGCTTTGCCTTACAAATGCCTGGTTTACAGAAACATCCAGTTGGATCCTAAAACACATCCCTGAAGGAACCAACACACTCATATCCACTTGGCATGGCAGCTTGTAAGCAACAGTCAGAGAAAACACCAAACACAAATTAACACATGCATAGTAAAAAGGCAGGAATTTCTAAATTGACCCAAAGCAGCACAGTTTTGAATGAATTCATAGTTTTAAAGGATTCAAATACAAGGGGATTCCTCTCAACACACTGTACTGCATTAATTTCAATTCTGCACAGTTGGGCTCCTCTCCCTCTGAAATAAACAGAGGCTGAAACAAGTTGCCGGTACGTGAGGCAACATGTAGACAGATTACACTTCCCAGCCGTACACCGATACAACCTCATCGTCAGGCAAAGAAAAAAGCCTCATCTGAAGCAATACAGGGTCCTGTCCATGCTCCTGGGGATACCACATCATACGATGTACGTCTGCACTGACGTACACTCTATTTTATGTTATAATCTGTGTATTTTACGAGCTGGCCACAACGCCTTATGTAACAGATCCCTGTTTAATATGGAACGGTGCGTTCATCGCCGCGGCAATCCCGGCAGTTTCCCTCGCCCCAAGTAATTCTGCCCCACGGGGCTCCCGCTGGAGCAGCTCCCGCTGGAACACAACGCCGCTTGGACGGCCACCGCCAGCGCTCCTTATCCTTATCCATCAGGGCGTCAAGCCCTGGCCACGGCAACGGGGGGGCCTCCGCAATGCAAGAGAACCATTTTGTGAGGGATGTCACCGGCTTCCCAGCAAGGCTGGGGGAGAGGCGGTGGGGAGATCGCTTCCCAGCAAACAACGCCAGCCTGTCCCGGCTTCTTTTAGGCAATAATGATACAGTCACGCCGGTGATGCCTTGGCCACCACCGGCACCTGCATCTCTGCTTCTCCATCCACACCACAGGCACCCACGCTGACCGGGTGGCCAGCAGACGTGCCGTACAGATGGCAGCCGGGCAACTTCTGCTGCTGTTTTGGCAAACGCGCGCCGGGTATTGTGTAATTAGCAGCTCTCTCTGCTCCGCCGATGCACCTAACGGCGGCAGGAGCGGGCAAGCTCTGCCGGGACCCTCAAATACCGCCGCTCCCCCCCAGATTATGCAACGGAGGAGGGTTTCGGGTGGCACACGCCACCGCCGGTAACAAAGCCTGCGGGGTGGTTTTGCGGCCCCCCTGCCCCCGCCGGACCCCGGCCGCGGCACTCACCGCCTCCGAGTCTTCAAATCCATGCAGGTACAAATTGTCGTACATGGAGGTCCGCTGACGCCGGGCGCCTCTCTCCTTGCGGAACCGGCGCTGCGAGGCGCCGCGGGGGAGGGGAAAGGGGGNGCGGCGGGGCCGGCTCCTGCCAGGATGCCCCAAGAGGAGGCGAGGGGAGGCAAATAACGTGGGCATTTCCTTCTTTCTTTCCCGCAGCCTCACTTCTTCGAGATCCCAGAGAGCAGCGGGTCGTTTCTGAGGAGAAACATACACACACCCCCAAGGTCTGGAAAGAAAGAAACCAAATCCTGAACACTGAGAATTAAAAGAACATAAGTCTGGGCCTTATTTACAACTAAATTAAGAAACAAATTTCTAAAATGGGTCCTACTGGAGCTCTGATACTGACGTTTCTGGTCCCACCGCTCAAATAACTCCTTGCTCCCCCAAGCAAATACCTGCTTGCTCCTGTGGAGTACCAGCCACCCACACAGGATGCTCACGGGACAGGCCACCCTCGTCCCACAGGTGAAGGAACCACCTCCAGAGAAGCTAATTGAGCATCAGAGCCAGTCACACAGCGAGTAAACTGCCAAGCCAGCCCTTCGCTTGTACGTCTCTTGATCTCATACTTCAGCACTCAACGTTTCTCCTTCCCAGAACTTCAGAACTTGTAGTGGGCAAGAATAACGCTAAAGAACTGCCCTATCTCTCCTTTCCATTTGCTTCCTCTCCTTATTCCTTCCAAAGGCTTAAGCAAAGCTACAACTAATCACTTGGGAAGTGTCCAGCAGACATCTAAAGCAAAGCCAAAGGTATTATTCTCCCTGTATTCACAATCTCTTACAAATTTCATCAAAGATTCCACGAAGTTATGGTAACTCTTACTCACAATTTACTGTTTCCCCTGTGCTCCCAGTGCATTCTTTGCTTCTGTCCATATAACCCCCTAGTTTGCAGAAGCTTACGTATCTACATACAGAGGAAGCATGGTCCCCCTGATGATCAACACAAGAATCTCAAGAAGCTCAAGAACACTCCAGCCCTTCTCCCCATCCATCTCCTCCGCGCTCCATGCCTTCCGAGGAGGTAGCTCTCAGTGTGGCTGCAGGTGAGAGATGAGATTGCGCAGGAGCAATCTGTGTTTTGGCCTCCAGGCGATTTACGACAGCTCAGGACGCAGATGTAGTTACGGTTGCTTTCATAGGCCTGGAGAGGAGCGAGCTGCTCGCGCTGGCTGGGGAAGCTGCAGAGCCCAGGAAAGGGCATCCCCCACCAGCTGCAGCAGGCTGGGAGGGGTGGCCTGATGGGCCACCACAACCGCTCTCCGTCAGTGCTGACCTGTCTGTGGTGACAATCACCAGAGCAGCCAGCTAGCTGAGAAAAGGGCACCTCCCCGCCAGGGAGCAAGCCCAGCCCCGTGCCCCCATACTTGCAGGCTGCAGAGCGACCCGGAAGTGGGGATGCTGCTCTTCCCTCTGAGGCAAAATCCCAGCAAAATGTTAAACGCTCCCCACTATGTGGCGCTGGGTCTGTGAGCCCTCACCCACCTCCCAGCGTCGCTGCACAGTCCCTGCAAACTTCTGCCACGCTCCTTCGCTCCTTGCATGGGGAGGTCTGGCAACACACTGGCTCTGGAGCAAGAGTGGGCAGTAGCTGGGACTTCCAAGGAATAGCAAATTCATCTCTAGCCCTGTGCAACGAGCTCATTGCCGATGGTAACCCAACAAACAAAACACAAGTAGTAGTTAATTAATAATGAATCTCTGATGGCTTTTCAGTGGTCTGTTTCAAACAAAACAGCACTTGCGTCAAACTGCTCCTGGTGGAAGGGTTGTTCAGATGACAGAACCCTCTTCTACCATTGATGCTAACTGGCTCCTTCCTGGCCATCTCAACCGAGTGCGGAACAGCCCTGGAGGCTGAGTGCCTCCTCCTCCTAACGGGGGTTATCCTTCCAGTTACATCGGGGCTGGAGAACGCAGCCAGCGTGTTTGGGGACACTTCATGGTGGTTTGAGCAAGGCTGTTCAGATGGAGCAGCATTTCAGCTTCTAAGATTGCCTTTAAAATTCTCATTAAACTCCCTCTACAGGAGTTAATGGATCAATTTTTAGGGCCTGTACTATGGAGCAGGCTCCTTCCCCTCCCCACCTTGAAGATCTGTGATGTTACAACTTAAAGAAATAAATACATTGTTGGTGGGAGACTATTAAACTTTAAAAGGAGAATGAATTTCTAAGTGCGACATCAGAATCATTTGTCATCTCAAAATAAAAAAAGGCCACACAATCACAAGAAGAAAAAAAGGAAAGCATCTGAACTTCACATAAATTTGTAATGAAATAATTTAATTCAGAAGTCAGGGGAATCACTATTTGATTTCCAGTACTTACATTTCACACTGTCCTTTTGAGACACAGAGGTTATTAAAAATATATACTTAATGACTCAACTTGAAAGGCTCCTAAAAGATGCTATAAAAATACACACAGCTCATTAAATAGGGATTGTACTTGAAAAATATCTAAACATAAGGGACAGTCGCACAACCTGCTTCAAGCATTTAGCTTAGGTGCCTAAATTCCAGTGCTTAGGCCATTTAGGGGCTCTGAATCCCCCTCCAGGAGCCTCGGATCACTTCTTCCCAGTTTGCTGGAAGGGCTGTGGGCAGGTCTGGCAGTCCTGCCCCCCGACACCTCCCCAGGGCCACCAGCACAGGGCCCAGGACGTGGGGAGACCCAAATTGCTCCCCTGTGACAGTCATCCCAAACATACACATCTAACACTCATTTTCATCGTCTAAGTTGGTGAAAATCATTAGAGACACAAATAAATATAGGATTTGGGTGGTTTATAAGGTTTTTTTTTCCCCAGGCATGTGCCTAAAATGCAAAAATACTCTATAAAGTAGAGGAACTCTAAATCAAAGACCCTTTTGAATATTATGAGGTAATTTATCCAAGAAACACGCAATGCAAACCAACAGAGACAGCACACCGAAGTGAGAGAGGAAGGTGTCCAGCTCTGTGGAAGTTGCCTGAAAAGTAATCACGGTCTCAAAATATCCTGAAGGGAAAGGAGGCTGGATGGAACTGGGAAACAGGGAGCAAGGAAGCTTTGCAGAGGGGAGGACATACAGGCTATGGAAAATGACTCAAAATTCATTTCAGTGACAAGCCATCACTATGCCACTGTCACATGTCATGCAGGTATCTCCATACATGACCGCCAGAGTATGGGGCATTATTCAGTAAAAACCTGCGGTATTTTTACAGCGAGGGACACCGTATTACACTGGATATATGGGTGGTCATCTCTGTCAGCTTCCAGAAAGTCGAATCTGTTTGGTTTCAACTTCTAGGCTAGCTTAGCACAGGCAAAATGGAAAGAGTACAATGGGAGAGACAGTTAAAAGCTTCGTCTTGTTTAGGTGAGCTTCCAAAAAAGTGGTTCAAAAGAATTAAAAAAAATAATCCACTACAGTAACAGATGAGGGTCACACATTAACTGAAGGTTTTGAGAGATCAAAATGTATCCTGACCTGTTTTGGAAACAGAATACAGATGATCTGATATTATCAGGCAGGTAATTCCACTGCCTCAGGCCATAGAGAAAGACTCTGGTACCTGTCATCTTCACTCTGCACTTGGCTAACACTGCAGCAACGAGCATCCAAAACCCAGCAGTGCTCATGTGTGTGCGCACAGGAAGCTGCGAGAGAGACAGTGAAAACATGCAATAGGGAAATGAGCTGAACTGAGCCTTTTTAAGTCTAACCCTTTAAAACAGGCATTTTCAAGCAGTCCGGTCGCTACTTATAATGGGATTTAATAATGGTGCGTTGCAGACTCTATAAGGGTGTGGGCTATTCCTCACTGAGGATTGCCGCCCTCTGATGACGGCAGGACCGCTATGAAGCAGCTTTCACATGGATTTACTGCAATATTTTATGCAGAGAGCTTATGTTGTCCTTTGATCTCAGCCCACAACTCCACATGTTTCCAAGCACACAGGAGATTTTGAAGGAGATATAAATAAAAAAACACAAAACAATCCAGTTTCTATAGGACCTACCGAATGCCTCTGTCAAAAACCAGACTGTCCCATCACTGCAGACTCTCACAGGCAAATATATACTGTAGCATAATCACAAGTGGCTGAAAGTCTCTGGTCTCAGAACTGTTACACAGAGGAAGCTGTTTTTCTGTGTTTCCTTTTCATTTTGGAGTTGGAGAATGATCCTGCAAACATGTGCCTTAAGACAGCACTACCTATAGCTGCTGTTTCTACGTGGCTACCTAAGATAATATTAGCATTTCCAAAGAGTCTTCTAAGACCTCACACGACCAGTAAGTCACAGGGAATATAACACAGACTGACACATTTTCCTCTGGCCTCAAATAAATGCAACATATAGAAATTCTGCATCGAAAAGAGCACATAACAGTGATTAACTATACCCGCCTTCAAATGCTACCTACCAAAAACTTTTCCTGAGCAGAAATGGGAACCACACAAGGAAATCCAGGAATTATTCCAAAGAAAGAATTTGTCTTGAAGTTAGGGGCCACATAAGAGACTAGGCTCAGTGATAATTAAGCTGTTCCTGGAATTTTGAGCCAGCATAAACATTAAAGCCAAGACTTTATTGCACCTTACTGGGGGGGTGGGGTAAGAGAAGGGACTGCAAGTCAGAGTATTTTTAGCATCCCTCAGACCTCTGAAATACTTGGCTTCCTGCAAATACTCTGATCCCACTAGAGGTTATTCATATTCTCCTTTTTTATTAAAACCAACCCTTTCTGAAGTACAAAGGAAGTCTCTTTGAGACATGCATCCATATATTCCTGGGTATCAATTATTTAGTCCTTTCTGAGCTATCCAAATGTGGGAATACTTTTTTTTCCCAGGGCATGAATTTTGTACAGAACCATAGGAAATTTTATTTAAAGCCCCATCTAATGATTACACAATCAAATGACAGCACTTGTATGGTTCTTTTAGGAGATGTAGCAATGAACTATTTGCATAAACACGCTAAAGTGCTATTTGAATAAATGCGCAGTAACTAGATTGCCAAGTCAAGGAAATGCCTCAGCACCGCAGTGCGCAAAGCCAGAATGTAAGTCAGCAAGTTCTCTCTTTTTCCTACTTGAACAAATTTCACTTTCACCTGGGATTTCGCTGTTCCTAACTCACTGCGAGCTGTGCAGCAGGACTGCAGGCCTCGATGCCTCTTTTCCTGCTACTGCAGAGGAGGGAAGTATCGACGGAATATTAACCCTGAAGCAACAAAAGACAAATACCAACTCAGTGAAGAAAGTGAGAAGTTCTTTATGGCCTCTTCCTGCTCTGACAGCAAGGTTATGATCCTGGACTCTCAACATCAGTTAGGGGTAATGAGACAATATCCCCACAGCAGGTGAGGGCATATTAACAAAAAGCATTAGTGGTTACATTAATAGCTCATTTGGATATGAACCCACTTCTTCCAGCAGTTTTAAGCACAGAGAAGACTCCAAAACTCACAGTCTTTATCAGTGTACTTCACATGAAATGTAAGCGTTGGGTTTGATCTTCCGTTGCCTGAATTCTGGGACCTGTTGAAGAAAATTGCTCTCTCCCATATAATGCTGCTCTTGTTGAAATCAGCAAAACAGCCCAAGTATACATTTCATTAATATAAAGGAAAAGGACCGTCAGCATTCTCCAGCAATCCACCTAAGGCAGAACTTGCTTCCATCATTTGGAATGAGTCCAATTCCTCACTCTTCTAAGTTACTTGGCATAGCCCAATTGCTTACCCCTTTTCCCTCTAAAGCCATTTCTTTCTCTCTTTTTCTCCCCTCCTCTGTTTTATAATATAGATTAGATAAACATCTGGTTCAGTAACAACTGCTTCTGCCTTGGGGTGGAGGTACAAATAAGGTAACCTCTTGAGATCCCCACTAACCCTGTTTTCCAACATCACACGAGCATTGAGAACTGGATGACATTTGTGGTATTCGGCAGTCCTCGAAGCTATCAGATGAATAAGTATTAAGTATGTATTTTTATATATATATATATACACACACATATATGTATTTTGCTGTTTGGGCTATGTCGTGGCACAGAGGTTTCTGCACATTTAGAGGTTTTATTTGAAGAGACTACTGGATGGCATGCTTTAATTCTTTGAATTTCAAGTAATAAATTAGTCTGGTAGGGTCTAATTTGACAGTTCTTCTGGAGGAAGTGAGGTGCCACCTATTCTAAAACACATTTATCTGACACTGTTATATAAAGACTGCTATAATTAAAGAGAGTGTGAAGACTTCATTGTCACTTTCTCTTGGTTTAAAGCACCTACAATGAGAGAGGTAACTGGGCTACATTTGTAGGTATCCTCTATATTTAACTAGTTGTGAAATTTCTCCTTCCTGCAGGCACTATGGAGATTTGCAAGAAGCTGAGCTGTGGGGAACTCGGAACCATAGCTACAGCCTTCCAGAGTGTTTTTGATAAAGAAGAGTAGATTACCTCCACCTCCTGAGGCAGATCTGAATGTGCTCTGAGGTTTTAATAACTCAAGCCAACTCTAATTGTGGCTTCCACTGGTGCACAGTATCGAGCGAAGCAAATCCAAAATTACCTGCAAAATGTTGCAAGACATATTCTGTAGCCATACCACTGTATTAGCATGGGTCTCCCTCTTAAACACTTGGAACTTGAAATGAAGTACCTACACTGGTATGTGGGCAGCTGAGCAGTCATGGTGACATCCACAGACACCGAACACACAGAGAACTATCTCCTGCCAGCAAAATTCCCATTGATCAGCAGCTCTCAGCATCCACCAGGTTGCTATGGGCTGATGGTCCAAAATACCGAGTCATGCTACAGGTACCACCTCAGAGAGAAAGCGGTTTTATGGCTAGAACTGTATAGGGGGTTCTGTTCTTAGAGAAGATACACATTTTCATCTTCCATGCCAAAAGCCATCTGGGCCAAAGGATTAAGCATTTGCTTTATTTCTTATTTTAAGCTCCTCTTCTTTTCTTATGAATGCTAATCAATCTTCTTAACTGCCGTAAGTGCTGATGCTGAGTGTTGCTCTACACCACTTTAGACTGCAAGTGACGAAATGATGGGAAACTATCAATAAAAGCCAATTACAATGTTTATGGGAAGCTGGTGCTATTTTACCCAAGTAGTAGAAGTCCCCACTGCATTCTGGAAAGCCTCATCAGTACTGAAACACAGACAGATACACACAGGCAAGCAACAATCATCCACCTGGGGCTGCTAAAAGCAAAGTCGCAGGGAGCCCGTAACGGGGGAAGGAGCGCTGCAAACGTACGGATGCCAGGTACATCACACCCAACCACAGCTCTCTGTATAGTGTTATGCACTCTGCATATGGATCATCTCCAGATCATAGAATCATGGAATGGTTTGGGTGGGAAGGGACCTTCAAGCCCACCCAGTGCCACCCCCTGCCCTGGGCAGGACACCTCCCACCAGCCCAGGTGGCTCCAAGCCCCGTTCAACCTGGCCTTGAACCCCTCCAGGGATGGGGCAGCCACAGCTTCTCTGGGCAACCTGGGCCAGGGGCTCACCGCCCTCACAGCCAACAATTTCTGCCTCACATCTCATCTCAATCTCCCCTCTTGCAGTGTAAAACCATTACTCCGTGTCCTATTGCTACGCTCCCTAATCAAGAATCCCTCCCCAGCTTTCCTGTAGGCTCTGTAGCATCTTCAGCATCATCTGATACCCATTATAACAACAGAGTATAGTAGCTGGTGGTAGTAACACGCTGCTGTCCTAAGTGAGTTCATCAAAATCCCAAATTTGTGAGATGGAGGATGTCACAGAGGCTACAGAGCAATGAGCAGAAAGATTTTCCAATCTCATAAAAGACATACAGCCCAGAAAGCTCCTGATCAGTGTCAATTTCCCAAACACATTCAAGTATTTGTAGGTTTATTGATAAACATACATAAAAACGTTACTTGAAATATATTTTTGATAAATTACAACTACCTAGTAATAGCTCTTTAGAGAAAAAAAAGCCTTGACTGAGCAATTGGAGCTGGACAAACGACCCTGCTAGCTAAAGTGAAATACCCACTTCTGTAAAAAGCATGATCTCCCTGGAGTTTTGGGTTTTTTCTTCAGATAAACTAGGAAATCTACGATTTCTATTTTGTATTTAGGGTAAGTTAGACTGGGGCAAAGGTTGTCTTAAACAGAGTCAGACAAAAAGTTTTGAAGTCCTAGTGCTAAGGAGAATTTGTTGTTCTTGTTAAGAAGTTAAAGGGAAAAATAAATAAATAAAACTAGGCAAACATGACACAAACTTATCTGTACTTTGGTGCTGCTGCTTGGGATTTTACAGGGATGGCTTGATTAGCCTGTTGATTTTATTGCATTTTCTTATGCTTTATAATCCAATTACCATATACTGCAACACAGCACTTTGAATTTCATGGCAAGGGACTATAGGAAACTCTTAGTTCATTTCAGTAGATTTCCATGACAGCCATCCAAGTGGAGAAACTGATTCAGAAACAACAGATCGATGAATGAGGAACCACTAATCCAACCTGATTTCTTTAAATTTTTAGTAAAGATAGCTGGGAAGCAAGTTGAGGAAAACAAAGATTCAAGGATTTGGCTATGTGTATTTAAGTAAGTTGAGTTTTTGCCTATAAAGCCTCTGTGAGACCTTTTCTTATCTACCTGATGAAACGACGAGTTTGTGATATTCTCACCATCCAGAAGCAGAACACAAACTCTGTGTAAAAAATCCTGAAAATGATGACCGCTTATCATCATTATTCTAAAGTATATTTTAAACATGTCTCTGTTTGAGAGGTTCACCCCCTTTCATTGGTAATTCTTGCTATGAGCGTCCTTGAAGGAAATGGCACCATTTCCAGGAGGAGGACTAAGGTCCTTAGTCAATCTTGCTGACAGTCACTTTGTGCTCTGTAGGATGGCTCAAAACAGACACAGAGCAGCCAAAACATCAGCCCTCTTCCTTCCACAGTCTACCCTCACTGGAGGGAGACCTCATGCCAGGTGCGGTCTTCACCAGTGGATCCAGGTCCAGCACTGCCTTTGGATAGGACAAGAATTCTGGGATCCTCAGGCACTGACATCTTCGAGCAAAGTCAGACAGGAATCTGGGATGAATTGAGTCATCCGTGTTCCACCCAGGGTGATAAACACCTGCAATTCTCACTTAATTCATTCAGCATCTCAAAATACGCCACATGCCAGCAGCACTGTATGAGTCCTTTTACAAATCTGAGCAGTTAGAAACGACTAAAAATACCTTCTGCCTTTTCCTTACAAAAGGGAACAATCATAATTATAAAAATCCTTGCAGCAGCAGAGCCCATCTTCACGTTACAGGTATGAAAAGCCCTATGTGTAAAGGGGGTTTGATGCATGAGGAGTGACTAAAATAGGATAGAATGCAATCTGTTCCTCAGCTTTTAGGCAAAGATGGTTGAACCCCCTGGTAAACCTTTAAAATTCCCAGTTTGAAATGAGGCACCAATGCACATGATGTTGGGATGCAATCCTGTGAAAGCGCAGGTGTACTTCAGAAGCCTGATTGCATGAGGTAACTTCTGATGCTCTGAACACTTACCCAAATACTAATATTTTTTCCCCTGCCTCCACCATGCAATTGTTAGACGTGTATTTTCCTTCATCTCTCAAATCCTACACTCATGCACAAAAAAAGAACAGAATGATTAGTTTATTCCGGCCTTTGACAACATCCTTACAGAGACTACTTAAAAAAAACGCCAAACCCTAAATACACTGCTGAGAGGAAAGTTCTGTCCTAGATCTAAAACTGCCTGTGAGACAGGAAACAAAAAGAGTAGGAATAAATGGAGAAGGATCAATACATAGGGCCTAATATTTGCTATGGTTCAAAAAAAGGTCTCCATTACGATAGCAACTTTCTCACACGAAATGAAGTCATTTGAGAGCAAGCATGGAAAAATTCAGCTTGAACAGCTAAGCTTGACAGAGTTACAAGCAGAAAACAGAATATTATAATTGGAAGTGTAGAGAATAATAAATAATGACAGCTCTGTCATCCCTGCCTATAATCATTATTAGCAATAGAGAAGCAGATCAGAACCCCATGTTCTCAGAATTTAATTCAATATCCAGGAGGGAGTTCAGAATTAAAAGGTGATAAAAATCAAAATTTATAAAAGGACATATTTATCCAAACTGTAGAAAAATTCCAAATTCTCTTTAAAGAAAGGATGGAACCAAAAACTTGTAAAGCTTAGCCTTAAAAAAAAAGATAGGACATTTATTTGAATACTGCAACTACTGTAGCTCTACGCGTTCTGCTTAGCAAAATTTGAAGGGATATAGTCAAGCTTTGCTTTCAGCCTTGATCCCCTGGCAGGGACAGGCTTAGGAAAAGCCCTAATATTGGTGACAGCTTATTCTATGTGTTTTCCACTGCATTTTATTCTCCAAAAATATCTGCCATTAGCTGCTGTGATGGGCAGAATATTAGATTAGACTCTATTCAAATATGGTAGTTATTACTTTCTATAACACTGACCCCTGTGCAGCCAAAGGTAACCCAACCTTTTAGGTGTAGACCAGAAACTTATAAGCATTATTTTCAGACACATCAGTGCACTGATGAAAAGTTGATTTTATTCCAGTTCCAACTAGAAATAAAATTATGACTTGAACCCTCATTACTGCTATTAAGCATTATACTACAGTAAAACATGTCAAATGTCTTCATAATGAATACTGCTGCCACCTCTTGGTCCAGCAGAATAAAAATAGCAGAATAAGATTACCGAGTAGCGTTCTGCAGATGCAGCCTTATGCAGGAGGAGCTTTCGTTAATCTCCAACATGACTTGTACAGTCACAAACTTGGCCCTTGGAAACCTGTGGCTTTAGGATGGCTTTCCAAACCTAGCTGGTACTGGGATACTCTGAAGTCACTTCTGTTGATCTCGAGTGAAGTAAAATTGGGTGGACATGGAGCAAATCTCAGGGGGAAAAAGCCACATTTCAGTTTTACTATTTTCTCATTCAAACTCTCCTTGGAACGCAGCTCCTTCACATCTGGAGCATGAACCTGGAAACAAGGGCAGGTTACAAGCCATAGCTGTATGTGGCTATACCCAACAGCTGCTTCACCCAGGGAGCGAGAGAGGACTCATTCAGAAATTCAGAGTTTATGTTCAGAAAGGACAGTGATTGAGTTTGACCTTCTGTAAGTTGTAGACCACCACATCCCTTAACTGAAACCTACAAGTCTGTGTTAGGAAAAATAATTTATACTAGGTGAACAGAAGTTCCCAGGAAGGCATTTGGTCTCAATTTGAAGCCATCAGTGACAGGACCGTCGACAGCTTCCCTTCGCTCCAGAGGTTAACCATCCTCACCATTAAAATGCTGCTTACAGCTACTGTTAGGGAGCTCAGTTCAGAGACTTTTACCTTCTGATTTTTGGGAACAGTTGCCTTCATTCTTTTTAAAATACCTGAGCAAATGTTACTGAAGATAGTTATTCCCTTTGCATAGCATTGGGAGTTCACTAGTAAAAACACCACTGAAACTTGCTCTGTTTTTCTAATTGGTTGAATAAAGAGACGAGATTTAGAGCATTAAAATGGCACTTCCATGCTTTAACAAAAGACATGTTTCTGAGAAACATAATGCATGTTTTATGCTCACCTTTGTGAGACGACTTCTGGCCTTGTTTTTCTCACCATCCATCTGTTCAGTGAACACTTAAGATTACTCTCCTTCAGACTGCGTTTTTGCAGCCGATTAGCATTTTATTGTCTGCCCACATTCATAACCTGCCAAGATCCCTTTCAATTAGTCCTCTGTCCTGACAGGTAGTGTGACAGCGGCTGGCCAACAAACAGGAGGATGTCAAGACTCTAATGAGAATTTTTTTTCCAAGAAACTGAAAAGCCCATCAGTTTTACTGGACTGCCAAGGTCTCTGGTTTCCCACAGTCAGAGCTCCCAGACCTGAGGTCTGCCCAGGGAGGCCATGGTGTGGTTCAACACCTGGGGCCCAACCTGGTGTATTCCAACACAGTTGGATCTTCGTAAATCCCCCCCCAGCTACTCCTCAAAATAACTTGGTACAGCTTCCACTTTTGCTAGCTGCCTGGATACATCCCTGCCCCGGGAAGACACACACCAGTCTTGCTTCACTCTTCGAGGGTGTATCATTTATGCATCTTCTCACTGCATGGGGGAAGCACTGCTATGACTTGTTGAAGGTAATAAGATGTAATTGCTTTGCAGATGTACAGGAAGCAGCAAAGTTAAAAATGTGTTGTAACTAAAATTCTGTGCAGGCATAGATTACAACAGCAACACAGCCAAACACCACTGTGTCCAGAGCAGGGAACGGTCCTTCAAGGAGGTGCTACTGCGCAGCATCTTATAGCTGCAGAATGTAACACAACTTCAGTACAGCAGCCTTACAGATTTAGACAAGGAAAAAAATAAAAATAAAAGACTTTTTATTAAATGTCTTCAATAATTTTCATAGTAGCAGGAAGCAAGCATTAAAGATTTAATAGCTACTTTTGTCAGTGGACTCATTCCTTCCCACACACATGCGTGCCTGCTCTCCCCACTGAATTTGAAAGCCTTGATTCTTCTTTGTGCAGCTAATTCAGCTTTATTCATCTTTTGAAGAATCCACCTAAAACTTGGAGGTGTGAAAGTAGGTGGTAAGGGCATAGGTGACAAAGGAATAGCAGCGAGCTGAATTACGCTCTGAACTGTGAATATCTAGCTCAATAGGTGAAGCTTGATGGGTCTGATACATTAATGAGAACATTTTCTTAAAATACCAAATGTCTTTAATTCTATGCAGATTGTAAATCAGATATTTGAATGCCTTTATCTTCAATAGCAGTGATGTAGGGGTAATGAGAATATTCCTTCCACCTGCAGAAAATTTTTTCCCCTCTCCTTTCTGGGCATTAGCAGATACAAGCTCCCAGAACTTTTTTTGATCTTGCTAACGTCCATAATGCAGACTAAAATGTCAATATTAAGAAATTGAGAAGCTATTTCCAGAAAAAGCTTTTGTTGTAGCAAGACTCACAGGCATAGTTTGCCAACCACAAAGGGCAACCAGCCCAAAAGTATTGTCAGGTGCCCATATCATCCTCACAGGTAATTTACAGTACAGGCAACCCATGCATAAGGCCCTTAAATACATTTAATGAATGGAATAAGCACATTATGGCTATTTGTGGCACAGGTGTACTTCACGCATGCTGTGCTGTCTTCTTGTTTCAAATGAGCTGTCTTTGGTCTCTGCTTGAAGTCCAATGTCCAAAACAAGCATCAGTTAATGGCAGGTGCGGAGTTACCAGCTTTAGAGACCAGACCTCTGATTTTCAGCATTTCGAATAGGCCACTGAATATACGCGTGAGCAAGACAAACATGCATACCAGCCTAGGCTGGATGTGGTCCAGTAACCCAAAAAACTGAAAAGCCCTAGTCTTTGCAAGAACACTAAATTGCTAACTCGCTTCTGCTATTACAAAGCAATACAAATGACTTAAAATAACCTTCTAGAATGAGGAAATGGCACCACACTAAGTGTATCATGGCAAAAACAGCTTTATGCTTGCATTGTAACATTCATCAAGCAAGGGAGGAAAGCATTTCAAGAATCTCTTCATAAGAAGAGCATCATGTGGTTTCAGTTAAGTTAGGAAGTACAAACGAACCAGATTCCATATCAGTGTTTTGAACAGAGTGAAAACATACCCTGAACTTGAGTTTCAGTTCTGCATCAACTCTTAGAGACGTGATGCAAAAGTGAATTTTCAAAGACTTCGTCAATTGTATTTTTACAGCTACATCTCAACCTCACTGAGCATTTTCTGAGCATCCACTGCCTCAACAGAACTATGCATAAACCCACCCTCTATACTGCTCAGGAACATTCTGGCAAGTGAAATAATTGGAGGACATGAAAAAAAGAATGCATTCCTGTTACGCTTCACTGATCACAAACAAACAGATAAATAAAAATACACAAGTGTGCACCCACTAAATTTATCTCCTGCAGTCATCAGTGAAATCATATCATTCCTATTCTCCTCCTGCTAGAACAATTGCTTTGCAGCATGAAAACCTTATTTATTTACGGGTTCAGTGCTACCGACCTCTCCACCATGGGAATCTGGGACCCACCATGGGGAAAGAGAAGGGTTTTCTGCATCCCCTTCTGCACAGCATCCCCAAAGCCCCTGCCACAGCCTTTCCCATCAGAGCTGCACCACCAGCTCTCCTGAAGATATAACAACATTGGGTCTGTATAGGCTAAGCTCATGCTCTTAATCAAAGAGCCAGCAAGGCATTATCAGGATGCCCCAATACCTTCCTCTGCAGCTATGCTGGGGTGTGACTCATAGCAGAAAGCTCATATTTTTACACCAATGATGAGTAAAATATTTACAGGATGAGAACGTCTGTCAGTTATACCAGAAGTGCTATGACATCAAATGCTTTCCTTAACACTTCAGTTTCTGGAGAAAGAATAAATAAAAAAAAACACCAAAAAAATACTTCTCCGCTTTAATTCAAAAGCTTCTGGCCAACAAATTGAGGAAAACTGCCTTCAAAAAAAATCGCAGCTGCAAACCGCTTTAAAACAGAGGTACACAGTACAGACAGGCATAAAGTTAATCCAACCAGCTATTCTGATAGCAACTGAAGTCAGCTTTATTTTTGGGAGTCAATACTCGATTCCTAACTTCTTGGAGTTGGCAGACCCTCACTGATTACATCTGCATGAGATCCTTTTAGCCCAATCGATCATCCCGCTCAAGTTTCACTGAGTCCAGAGCTATAAACTGGAGCTACAGGAAGGACTGCATAGAACTTAATAGCTGTGCCTTCAAGATGCACCTAAAAATAGGCTGCCTTGCTAACCTGGGAATTCTGCCTGTAGCAGCCACTTGTCCTCCATTACTAATTGCCGTTAGTCAGAAAAGTCAAAAATATATAGCATGTGTTACGCAAAGCAGAAGGTTAGCTATTCTGCGAGAGATGCTCCTAGCACAATCACTCTTCGCCTTTTCCTAGGAGGATTCACAGTTACAACACGACTGCAATTAAAAAGGGAAGCGCCTCCATTTTAAGGATTTATCAAAATCTATAGCATGCATCAGTTAATAAGGGATAAAAACCTGTTTTTCTTATGCTAAGTGGCCTTATACTGCTATTTTGAATGTGGGTTACCATGGTAATCAGCAGAATCTGGAATGAATTTGTTTCGTCATAATTGCTGCATAATTTTGTGCAAACAGCTAAATACTATCCTTACTATTTCTACCGGACTGACTGAGTAGCTGGAGCTTTCATGCAGCTCATGATTTAATGAACAAGCCATCAAAAAATATGACGAATTAAAGCAATTATAATTATTTAGAACAACCAAGCCTGAATACTGCAAGCGGGTAGGAGTGTTTATTAGTGTTTTCATGACTCAAAACAATGCCATCTTTAGAGCATCTTCAAGATTTTCTTTGTGCTCTATGATGTCTGGGGAGCAAGCAGCGAGATTTCCACATCAGCATACCGTGTTTGGGGCTCCAAGAAGACAAAAGCAGAGGATGAGCCAGCTCTGAGATCCCCTCCAGCCTGCACAGTTCTCCCAGTCCAGGGCACAGAGAGAAGATAAACCTACCCCACACTCCCAGGAGATGCTGGAAATGCTATGGGCTGCCCTAAAAACATACAAATCCATGCAGCTGGAAAGCATTTATCAACAGGGCTCATGAATTCCCAATCAAATAAGCTTTTATTGAAGGGACTAGTTGGTGCCCAAAGCAATAAACTAGTAAATTTGAGCCACCATGTTACTCTGAGCCTTCAAGGCCATGATATAACCCAGGACAGTAAGGGCATAGATTTTTGTATTTAATTAGAAATCTGTAATGTCATCATGCAGAAGACCTTATGAGATCTTTTCCTCTGCTGGTTTCCATGCGCACGGTCTGTGGTTTGGATTTAAAAAAAAAAAAAAAAAAAAAGAAACACAAGAAAATCCACAATGAAAACACTTGATCAGGAGTATATAGCTAAAAATATAAAATCTCACGAGGGGTGTGGGGGGAAAGCTGTGATTCAGACACAGCAAGGTGCTCTTACCTCGCAAGGTGCTCTTACCTTGGCTTCCAGGGTGAAAATAAGGCAGTGTCCCCTCCCCACAGAAATGCCAAGCACAGCATGGTGCAAATAACCCCCTTTTCCCTATGAAAGAGCTCTCAGTAAAGCACATCAAGGGATTGGCCTGCAGTCTACTGGGAAAAGTACGCCTCTCAAGTACTCCTTCTATCAGATTTCTCACAATTTTGTATTGCCAAACGAGCAGAAACAGAGTCGTTTGCATCAACAAATCTGGCTGCCTTTACCAATTATTTTATTTTACAATTTAATCTGGAAGAAAAACCAAGAGATTATAGTTAAAAAAAAAAAATTAAAAATATGGTTTCAATTTACATGACCCCAAATCTCAGCAGTGCCACCATACATTACAGCTCCCTGCCACATTGCCCGGTGGCTATTTATATATCTAAGCACATCAGCATATCACATTGCCATGAGCTAAACAAACCAGGCAAAACAAGCGCTGCATTCCAGCTCCTTGCTTATATGAGCTTCAAATGCAGAGGTTTAACGGTAAATTACGTGTATGTTTGTGGTCTGATAGCATGTAATTTTCTTCTTCTGACAGTGTGTGTTGCAATTCCCATCCTTTACTCTCAGGACAAATATTTTTATGAAATTGTGTCAGCGCAGCACCAACGAGGCGGTGAAAAGAAATTAATAAGCGCCTTTGAGTAAAACCCATCAAAATAAGACAATGGTTGGTACTGATGTAAATAGAAAAACAAAAGCCAGTGCTTGGGCATACACAGGGAGGAGTACAAAGCAAAAGATTCTTCCTCAGTTCCCTTTCATTAGTGGCTTAAACACTGCAGGTTGTTGCAAGTGAAGTTTTAGGAGACGGAGAGCTTCAGGCAGCTGTTGATACAGATTTCAGCTGTCTAAAATAGGATGCTAGCCTTATTATCCGGGCAAGTGGGCAGAGCACTGGGCATCTCATTAGGAGCATGACTCTCGGCCGTGAACGACAGATGACAGACAACATGGGGCCAGGCTGCAAGGAGTCATCGGCATGAAGATGAGGGGTTTATATTTGTTTGGGAGTGAGGAAGAGACATACAGAGGAACATGTGTCAGCAGAGTCCTAAACATGGAACTGAAGAAACAATTTTTATTGCATGCCCAAAGAACGCTAATTAATCACAGAAAATGTTTTTTAACACATCTCCCCTTCAGAGGACAGATTCCAAAGACAGCATAGCACTGATGTTTGTTTGTCTTTGCACATTTTAAAGTGTCTTTATCCAGCTGAGGGTTTTAGTGTTTATTTGTTTTCAGTCTTTGGGTGTGCCTCGTAAGTATGAGAAGACAACAGAGAGCATAGATGAGAGAAGGGGAAAAAAAAACCTAACAAGAAAATGACGATTGACATCTCCCTTCTATGGCTTAATGGTATGGGAAATAGTTAATTTTAGAAGTTCACCAATGCTTTGTAATTGGTGAATGTTCGGTTCGTCTCGTGCATCCTGCAAGCTCCCTGCCTACAACTGTAAATTCAAAGCAAGAGCAAGAACTTGCATCTTTCTTACCTGGGCTACAAAAATCAGAAATTCCTGAAAACATTACTCCTTGTAGCTCCAGCTAACTCTGCTCCCCTAAGATAACATAGGCATTTTACCAGACATCCAGGACTGCAAATTATTCCCCAAAAATCAGCAGGAGGAACTCTTTGGAAATTAATTATATTGTGCTTGTGATCTTTGTGCCTGAGCCAAGCTCTTTGCTTGTATAAAGACCACATTTAAATGACTAAAAGGACATAAAGACTTCAGGATGCCGAACTTGGTGCTCAAGGATTGAAGTATTACAGCAAGCCTTAAAGTAACAACCCCACCCTGTGGCTTTTACCAGAACTGCAGGTTTTTAGCCCATTAGGAACACAGCTCAACGCTGTCAAATAATTGCAAAGACACATGGCACATTCTCCTGCATGCCATCCTGTCAGAAAAGCATGTTTATATTAATTTATCTGGGATTATAAAGATCTTTATCTTCACCTTAACACTGCCACAAGAGTATACAAGCACAGAAACCCCAGACACCTGTCCAGTACAGAGACGACTGACACAATTACCCTTAGGAAATATTCACGTTTACCTATCAAAAACCATACTCACCAGGTGAACAAGGATTTTCCAGCTTAACCTTCCCTGAAATACTAAGGAAGAATTTTGTGAAAAGAGGCTTTTAAAATCTAGTAAGTATAATAATTAACAACTTTCTATGGAAGTGAATACATGGCTCAGAGGTCTAAAACTGTTATCTGAATCACTGTGCCTATTTTTTCCTAGGACCAGATACTTAATTCCCATGAAATTCAGTGTTGTCTATCCTTACAAAACAGCTCGAGTGATGTCATTAGGGTGGAAGGACTATGAAAAATGCAAGACAGCATCAATACAAACTAACTGCCAGCTGAGCCTGTGCACAGCGCGGGGACCCAAATTGATGTACTGCTGACAGCACCCAGCTTCAGCCAGACTCCCAACTTCTGGAGCCACACAAGATACAGATGAGCAGCAATAACCACCAAAAAAAAGCATTTCTGAAGCCTAAATTGGAATTTGATGTTTTAGACAACAGCCCAGCTGTTTGTGCCCAACTCCTGCGCTAGATCCAAGCAACAAGTAACTGAGGATGAGAACACAACCATGGCAATAGCCAGTTGCATGATCTACGAGGCAGCATCCTCCTCCCCGGCCTTCAACCTACGGTTCTGCCTCAACAGCCCAAATGGTCCTAGCCCTCATTACAGGGAAGACACAGGATTTATTTCCATAAAAACTTACATTTTGGAAGATTATTATTACTGCCAGCTATCTGTCAGAAAAGCAAGGTCACTTGTGTCTTCTCCCCTTCGTGCACAGAAGACCTAATAGCCTGCAGCATACAAGGAGGTGATGGCTGCCCCCCTCTAATGACACCAGGGCACGGACGGGTTCCACTCATGGCATCAGCCACAGCAAGGATAATGTCCAAGGAGGACGGGCAAAGCAGCAAGGACTCCAGCACAGCCATGCAGGGAGTTGCACGCCTTGCAATGATGCATGTGGCACTGGCCACTGCAGCCTGAGCACGTGCCTACTGCGTGGGCAAGCTGGTGCAGTAAAAACTGTGCAGTAGACACCTTATAGAAGATGATAACCATGAATATAAGGGGTGACACCGTCTATTAGAAACCATCAGAGACTCACAGAGGGAAGCTGGACTTGCAATCTTCCCAGCCCAGCTGCTGGATCAACCGGATGCCACTGGATTTGGGGTCAAATAACAACAATTATTATGCTGCCACCATAAAGAAATCCCATTGGCAAATCCAGCGCCGAGACAAGCACGCCAAGGCAAAGCAGAGGACGTTTGGTCCCCGAAGATGCAGAATCAGAGCCAGATGACACCAGAGCTGCTGGTCCCAACTCCAGAGGTGGGCCAGCCCCCGGGGATATCGGTGGTCCCTGACGCTGCCCATGGCGCAGAAGCACTCATGGCAGTCTGGGGAGACAGACCCCAGAGGGAGCAGCCAAAACCCCCGGGAGCTGCTGTTCGAGGAGTGGCAGCATCTGTGCCCCGCTCCCATTGTCGTGTGACCACACAGCCATCTCACTACACAGCTCTGCCCTCCAGATGGTGACAAATTCCCAAAGATGTTTTTCAATTCAGGGTTTGTTTTTTTTTCTTTGCATAGCATTTTGCTTCCATAGGAATAATGCAAGTTCATTCAACCCTAGGAAGCTGCTTTTTAGGTACAAAAGATAACATTTTTCCTCCTACAAAACAGTAACATGTAGGTGAACACAGCAGAACTAATTAACGGGCACAGTCCCAAACATGGATACCAGAAAGTCAGTAACCATCTGTACAGTGCATTTTGGTTTGTGACTGTATTAAAATATATTGTAGCAAGTAAGTATTCTAAGAATAGAACTGAATGGGAAAAAAAATATGGCTTGAAACTGCTGCGTACAGTAATTTTATCCATCTCTAAAAGCCATATTTAGCTGAACTCCAAAACCCCCACAGAATTATTGCTGTGAGTTAATACAATTCATTCTAACTGCTCGTTAGCAGTTAGATTATACTGCCAGGGCCTGAACTTCGGTATTTTAGTGCCTGACAAAGACTGCGGTGGATGTGGAAGTGAGACGGTGCTGGCTGGCATCCCATGAGGGGCCATGCCCTCCTTGCCTTTGCTGTGCAAACCCAGCACAGAAAAGAATTTACACTGCAAGGTATTAGGAAAATTGGCTAAAGAGCTCTCTGAGTTGTTACAGGTTGACCAGGTTTTTTTCTTTTAGGAACTTCTCAGGACTAGGGGTCAGGTAGCATTGTGTAAATATATATATGGGGATCATTTCCAAAAGACATTGAGGGAATCCTGAGGTGGATCATTATCACTGAAGAATTGAAGAGAATTAGCAAAATAATGGAAATAACTATAATTTCATTGGAAATAAAACAGACTTTGAATGGTTTTCATCAGACAACATGTAAAAACAGGTTGATAAGGCCTTCTTTCACATATAATAATATCTGATTGAGACTTGCTTGACATTTTAGTAAAAGGGCTCCTTTATTCAATAGAGTCTAACATTAAAGAGATCAGAAAATGGTTAATCAGTAGATCTCAGTAACATCATTGCTGAAAGTTACTGAAACACTTATAAGATGCTTCAGCCATGGGACAGTGTAAGCCCAGAGCATGTTCACTTCTTCCCAACCCATGGAGCCCTCTCCTCCTCAGGCTCTGAGCCTTTCCCTTGCCTTTCATCGAGCACCCATGTCAGAGCAGACATCCCCACAACTTCACTTTTTTAGCACCCTACCCATTCATGATGGCCATCTTTGTGCTAAACGCAGGTTGTGACAAAAATATTGTAATGTTCCATTACATGTAAAATTCCATAATATTGCTTAACATGAGTATCAAGCATAGGAGGAATGCAGTTTCCAACTATATATGTTTTTGTGTGAGCATGCAAAAGGTCTATATGCCTTTGAGAAGTAATATTTGCCTACATATGACTGAGGAGGGGGATTTGGGGAGTAAAAGGCTGTATGAGCAGCTCCACAACACTGGGAAATGCAGCCCTTGGGGGCCTGAACACAACCATAAAACAAACAAACAAACAAACAAACAAAAAAAGGAGCATCATGTAGCCACAGGGGACACGTGTCATGACTTTGCTTAGGGCATTGCTGAGGTCATTCCTGGATATGCCATTTTCTGTTACCCACATTGGGAGAAGGATGTGAAAACTTAGAAGGAATACAGAAACTAACTACAGAAATAATAAAAGCTCTGAATATGTGCCTTGAGAAGAGAGGTATGAAATACAGTTTACTTAGAGTATCAAGAAATGTCTTTCTTACACAGGGAAGAAAAGCCACCTCAGGGCTGATCAAAGATCTGCCTGTCCCAGTCCCCTGCCTGTACTGGTACCAGTGCCTTTCCAGGGAGGGTGTCATAGGAAGAGGGCAAGTACATCACTGTGTGCTCTGGGCACCTGGGATTTGGCTCCATCCCAGAGACAAAAATTATAGCCAAGTACTTGACATCCTGTGAAAAGATTTCTCTCCTACTGGTTTGTCCATTCCCTTTTTGATTTGATCTGGTTTGGTTTTTGGTTTTGGTTTTTGGGTTTGTTTTTTTTTTTTTTTGCATCCACAGCATCCTGTGGTGAGGGGTTCCCCACCTGAAAGACAGTGCTGAGCAGCTCCAAAAGATAATTATTCTCACTACCTTGTAAAATGGTTATTATCCATCCACATGCAGTCCTTAAAAGTCAAGTTGAAAGACCTAGCACTGTTTTTATCATACCGATCACCAACAGAAGTGTTTCTCAGTCTAATGCTACCTAGAAGACCGGACTACATGAAAACTACTTTTCCTAGCCACATCACCGTTGAAATATGAACAGCCAGCTGATGTCATACATCATTCCCCCAGGCAAACCATATTTCATTTTTCTGTTGGGAACCAAATTGGTTTTGGACCATTCCCACAAATGTTTTTTCTTCATTTATCAAAACATAGACGTGCAGGGGCAGCAAACTTCAATTATACTGACAATGGCAGACAGGAGGAAAAAAAAAATCTGCTTGTGTTATTAGCTCATGTAATCCTGCTTGCTTTGCACATGGAACACCCTCACTGCTTTCAGCAGGAGCAGGACAGAGGCACTGTTTCCTTAGACACATCAAAGGAAGATAAATAATTGTGCTTTAAAAATAACATAAAAAAGGGGGAAAAAACCACAGAAAAATACTCAAGAAAGCACACAGAGACCAACTATATATATCCTAGACAGGCTCATAACATATGACAATGAAATACACCAAGTATTTCTCTTCAGCATCTTGAAATTCCTTTTTCTGCATCCATGACAAAATCAAAATGGTCTTCCATGACTGCCC
The DNA here is from genome assembly GCA_013400035.1 of Rynchops niger. Classification (NCBI taxonomy): domain Eukaryota; kingdom Metazoa; phylum Chordata; class Aves; order Charadriiformes; family Laridae; genus Rynchops; species Rynchops niger. The sequence goes on from VXBH01002123.1 coordinate 164,143, forward strand.
CCACCTTCCTCGCCGCTAAAGCCTTTGCTTGCTCACATCTCCGCTCCTCCACTCCAGCCGAAGCCTCATGCCACCCCCTCTCCCAGGCTTGCCTACGCTGGTCCACCCACACCTTTATTATAATGAAAATCACACTTGTCTTTGACTTGTTCTCTCCATAACATTCTGTATCCTTGTAGCAAGCCGATTTTAGGTCCAAAGCTGTTTCATCTTCTCAAGTTCCAAACAACCATTCTTCACCTTCCAAATCCTCCTCAAAGAGCTTCTCAAAAAATTGCTTCTTGCCGGTTGGTGGTCTTACTGGTGCCGTCTCATAGAGGGAGCTCCAGCTTTGCAACTGCTCCTGAGGTGGAGAAGACCAGACCACCACCCTGCTGCTCCCCAGTTACTACTCATGGCTAAGTGGCTAGGGCTATATGCAGCGTTCCTCTAACCATCCCCAAGCTTCGCTAGCTTATGGCCAAATAAATATTATATTTATATATTGCGCCAAGCAAATATTATATAGCGGACAGCATCATACTTTGCTTTCTTCATGAATTGTTTGCAACTTCTTTATTTCTGTGCTCAGGTTCAAAGGTTTTGTGTTGCCCGTGACCCAGGAGAGAAAGCTACAGCTCTGAAGAAGTCTACAGCCGTGGTTTGCAGGGAGATGAAAGCACCCAAGAGCAGGCTGCATCTCCATAAGTGCACATTTATTCACATATATCCTTACTACAACAGCCACGGGAACTCTTCAGAGATCTCCAAAGCATAAGATGTAGCTCTCACGTGGGAGAGCTCTGGGAGAAGTAGTAAATTTAGGAGCCCCTTTTCAAAACCGGGTCTTTAAAGAACAGGTCTGTTGTAAGGAAAATAAAGACACATCCGGAACCACACGTTCAGCAAAAGTTTACAGATGATCTAAAAATAAAGGTGGGGCAAAAGGGAGACATTTGAGTCAATGTATGTACTGTAGAAATTTAGGGCATGATTCATTAGCCAAAAAAATCTGAACACCCTCTGTAGCTATTTTCAAGGAGGTACATGCATAATTTATGTGGAACAAGAGTGGGCTGCAATTTCCCCCACACTGCTTCTGCATAAATTACACCGGCTTGTAATTCATCACACTTCTGTTTTTCCTGCATGTAAGTGGTAACCTCTCATTTAATGATCACAGAAAACAGAGTCATCTGCAAGAAGGAAGGTGAGGTATTTACAGGTGAAGCAGTTGCATATCTGACACATACATGTGGTCCAGAGAACTGGAAAAGGCACGATTTTCTGGTAAGGGGTTTGCTGTGTGGTGACTTTTCACAGTTACCTCATTTTCAATGACCACAGTTAACAACAGAATACAGAATTCTTTCTAAATCACCAGCACTGATCTCAGAGGACCAAAAGCACAAGATTATGCAGAATTTTAAAATACCAGGAGATTTGTCATGGAGGGATGTAAGCTGCTCAATTACTTGTTAATGGTCTAAAGCAGAAAAATCCTTAAGTGCATTAAATGAATAAACAAAACACCTTTCCTTCGAACAAGGGTAAAAACCCACATGAATCTGACACATAGATTAAAAGCTCCATTATGACCAATTACCCCATTGACTGAACAGAGTGAAAAATGTACAGCCTTTGCCTTGCAATATGAGCATCGTGGCCTCTGTTGAGTCCACCAGTCCTTCCTCTAAGCAAAGCAAAGATGGGGAGAAGAGAAAATTAACTGTGTTCCAGCTGATCAACAACAAGCTGGGCAACAGATTGGCACTAATAAGAAGCACAAAGCTCGCACCAAGAGATCCGCTGGGGACATCAGCAATACATTTGTACCAGCACATCTGACAAGAGGGCAACGCATTAGAAACGAACAGGAACAGATGAGGATGAAGGAGGCACACTGCACAGCAGGGACACACAGTGTGCATGCCACTCTTCATTCTGTTCTTTGGAAGACAAAATCAGACAATGTAATTTCAGCATTTACCATAAGAAGCAAGTTCATTATAAAAATCATAAGCAGGAGGGCTTGGATATTCAGCCAAACAGATGGGTGTGCTCTGCTTGGCAATGCTTACATCATTTTTTGTCTTTTTTTTTTTTTATGTACTTTTGGGCTCTGAACATCGTCTGACAGTAAACACTGTCTACCCCATGAGTGCTGAATATGGCTAAGAGTAAAGCACCCTTTTCTAATCAGTCTCCCCTCCCTGAGGTTGGTGTTTGGGGGCTCAACATTAAGATCGGTAATTCACGCTTTCACTTTAAAAAAAAAAAATTGCAGAAAGAGTAATACAAAGAGCAACGGTTGTTTCAGTTGTCTTTCACCTCCTTCTGCATCTTACCATTCTGCCATACAGCCTAATGCAAGTCATGCAGCTCACCCTTGGATCCTTCGTGCCAGGACTGTGCCAGGACAGTACACAGCTGAACAGGCCAGGACTCTAGGATTATTGCAATAACTTTGTAGGAGTTATTCCATCTTTATTTTGTTTCATAATGTTTCTTTCTGTGGTAAATAAGGAATCTTATTCTTGGCTGAGTGGAGATGAAAAGGGATGAAAACAGAGGAACCTGCTATAGGACCAGCTAGCGTGGCTAGGACACATCTAGCTGACCCCTAAAGGAAAAGGGAAAATGTTCCTTCTAGAATACATACAAACAGGGGTGAATAAAGTCATAGAGGATGAGAGTTATACAAGAGACACCCATTTTGGCAAGCCACTACTAATGTTATTAGTCCATATACTCTTCGTTCTGCAAACCAGCTAGAGATATATTCCACCTCTTCTTTCTCAGTTTCTCCTTTTCCCCCCTTTTCTACTTCCTCTCACCTTCTTCCTCTGCCCCTGTTTTTTGTTGGGAGTTTTGTGGATTTTTGTATTTTGGATTTTTGCTAATTTGATGGCTGGCACTCTGTATACTGGGCAGCTCTCATTAGCTAGGGAGTGAGTGTCACAACATGCTGAGTCCACTGTCAGTTTTATGAGAGAAATACAAGATGTGGCAAACAGAATGTGAGATAAGAAAATAACATTCCCAGGAAAAAAGCAAACCAAAAAAATCCCACATAGTGTCCACAGTCAAATTTAAATAAGTAAATTTTACTTAAGTAAAAATTTGTGATATCCCCTCTTCCTGCTCTTTTTGTCTTGTGCAAAACTGGGTAACAAGGCAGCTGCTGAAATTCAGTATGGAGGAACGAGAGGCACCTGGGGTGAGAAGGGAGACAGACAAGCTTAGGCTAGTGACCAGAGGGAGGTTCGGAAGAGGATGGGAATGCCAGCAGCGGAGTTGGAAGAGGACAGAGATGAGAAACAGGGCGGTGAGCTGCAGGAGGCAGCACAGGAACACTGTGGTGAAAGCCATGGACAGCAACTAAGCAATGGGAGGCAAAACATCAGAAGGAGGATATTAATTTAGAAAAAAGGGTGAACGTGGCAGGAAGAAAAGCATCATGCAAAGGTCTGCTGTGGCACATGGCAATGCCCATTTACCCATACCTCCAGAATCTCACTTCCAAATTATCTCAATCCTCCCTTCACCTCACCAACATCCTTCCTACCCAGCTTTAAACCTGTCCTGTAACTGCATCCCTGGCTCATCCTCTTCTTTCACCTTCCTGATGCCTTTTAACCCCATCTCATTCTTCATTTCTCTGCATCTCCGACCTGACCTTCTTCTCTAAGGAAGTGGGTTACATTCGGCAGTCCTGGATTCCCTCTCCTGCTATCACAGTCTGCAGAAACGTGAAGATAAGCTTCATTACTGTTGCCACCCAGCACTGCCACCAGCAGCTCTCCCGTCTAACACCCCCAGGTCACACATCTCATACGTCCACAGCCAGCGTGGTAGAGCAGCTCACATTACCGTCCCGCGGGAGGGATGTTTTCTCCCCATGACCCCAACATGTGAGGAGAGGGGAGAGGGAGACAAAGGTGCTCCTAATGGCCCAAGATGATTAAAGCCAAAACAGAGGCAGAATATTTAAGCCATAACTGCCACCAGGCACTTTGAAGATTAATGACTGGCTGGATGTTTAATATATCCTGGGACATTAACCCCAACTGCTCATTAAGCCCTAAGAAGTGCCTGATGCTGAGGTAATTTTTATCACTCTAAGACGATTAAAAGAGAGAAGAAAAAAAAAAAAAAATCTACTAGCTTATGAAATTTCTCCTAATGGGAAAATCAGTTTCAATTGCTAAGAGGTCACCCAAGGAATGAATGCCCCTCCAGGCACAGCAGATCAGGCCAACCAGTCTACAGAAAGAACTGAGTTTGGACGAGATTTCTTTTCAGTTCTCCACGTCTTCTGTATTTAAGAAGAAACCATTCCTTTCGTGGCTCAGTGTCCATGACCGGGCTGGCCATGGGGAATCTGCCACCAGAGGGGCTCAGAATATCTGACCTGTCATATTAACTGGGGGAGGCATGGAAAAGGGGTCTCCATTTCAAAGTATAACCCCTTTGCCTTTGCATTATTTATAGATACGTCCGTCATTGCTAATCACAAGCACAAAAATGGCCGTAACAAACATAGATGCTTTAGCAGAACTGGCATCCTAATTTCAGCAGAATTTCATTTCATTTAATTCCTAATACAAAGTTTCCACTCACGAACTTCCACGTACATAGTGCTTTTGTCATAAAAGGCTCAAAAAACACCTCACAAAAATTGGAGTAGGACACGTATGTATGATGTGCATGTTGGCACCACAGTCTTGTACAGGACAAGGTACCACTAAACCTATAAGGTGGGAAGTGAAGAATATACCTCACCACAAGAGTTTGTGCAGGCAAAATCCAAATAAAAGGTATAATTTGGTTGCAAAATCATAAAGTAATCTACTTTTATCTTCAGAAAGAGACATGTAACCCTGTAATTATCATGGCTTACTGAAGTCACAAGTGAGGAGCTTAATTTAGGTTTTCTTACGTATCATGCTGGATGGGATTCTCCTGCTTACATTTAGGTGTTTGAGGTTGTTTCAGATGACCAAGCAAATCCCGTGGGGCTGCAGCAGGGTGATGGTCTTCCACAGTTGCCCAGATCCTACCTTCTACCTGCCACAGCGTGCTGGCCTTGGATGCTCTCGACCCAGGATGTCCCAAGTGGGATGAGACACCAGAGCTGAGGCAAGTGACTCCGCCTGTTGCATCCAACTACTGCAGAGTGCACCATGAAAGAGCCTGGCTTCCCAAAACCACACCAGAAGTGTCACCTCCTCTTTCACCATCCAGATGAGAGCCCTTACAAGTCTCTCCTGCCCACGGTAATTCAGGTATAAGCTTGTTTTCAGTTCACAAGATCCGATGTATTCCCACCCAACGAGCAGTGTGAGAGCAGCTCTTCACGGAAAGCTCAAAAACCAAAACCAAAGGGCCACAAGAAACACAGTCAGCAATACCATGAATGTCCCTAAAACACCCATTAGGGTCTAAGCTTAAGGTGACACAGAAAACCCCAAAGATGTGTTTTCTTCCTGAAATGCTTATCATAACAACTAACTAATTTTTGCATGCATTACACAAAGAGAATCTACTATTAAATTCCAATGGGAATTTGATTACAGAGCTGCCCCCATGTAGCTCGCTGCCTCACTGCACTGCTGCTTCTTCCTCCCAGAGAATAAACCACTGAAAACATTGCCACAGGTGAAATGTGCAAAATTAATGGAATATCACTGGGTAGAAGCTACCAGGTTATCCCAATAAAAGGATTATCTTGACTTTCAAAGAAACAAGTGTTTTGAAAAGGTGTTTTCAAAATTCTGACCTGTAGCATTTTCCTACATTATCTGAATCGGGTTATCAAATTTTGCAAGGGATATAAAAAAAGCATTAAGTGTATTAACCTAAAGAAATATTGAGACATAGGGACAGTTCCTGCTGTCTGTATGTGTAAGTGGAAAAATGATATATTATATAAACGGGGAAAAAGAGTCACTAGTTAAGCACTGAAACCATCAGTCTGCAGAATGACCGTCATGAAAATACAAATGATAGCAGAAACAGAATACAAGTAAAACCAAATGGAGATTACAACTAGAATATTGCTTCTTCTGCACAAGAAAAAGTATCATAACCCAGACACAAGCAACACAAAGCCGTCAGAATCCAGTAGTCAAAACTGACTCTTACTTAAGGACGTTAAATCTCTTATTGAGAACAAAAAAAGGTTTTCCCAAAACCAGTGATACCCATCATAAAAAGTGCCAAAGAAACAAAGTGCAAAGAGGGTTTATTATTAAGAGGGAACGTGACTGGAGTGTAACTACTGAGATGTATTTTTACCCTACTACCTTCAAGCATTTAACACGCTATATCCCAGATCTCACAAAAAGACACGTGCAAGTCGCTTTGCAAAAAGCAGAAACCCCAGAGGTTGGTGTGGGACCACTCTTGTACAACGAGGTACTCGTGGGAATGCCGAAACCGAAACTCCTGACAGCTGTACAGCAACAGCCCCCTTTTACAAGCCATGCGATTTGGGAAAGGTCACAAAGTCGGTTAGCGGCAAAAACACACTTTATTTGTACACACCACAGATGACTTGCAGGGCAGAGAACAGGGGCAGGAAGGTATCTCCATCCTTCCTCCCCATGTTTCACAAAAGCTTCCAGTTCTGATTAGAGGGACAGGGGAAGGCAGGCGAGTGCTATCTATTACCCATCCCACTTTGCCCCAAAGCACCAGGGACAGCTGGAGACCTCATTACAAGCAGCCAAAAATTAATACAACAGACAAGAGATATGCTGCTGTTCAGACTCTCTAAACACGTTTTTGACATCTTTTCTCAACTGTCACGTGACATCAATTATCAAAATTACCTTCTGATTGTTTTTATTACATTGACTGTTAGCCAAAAACTGTCTTTAACGGGAGATCTTTTTAACATCCCAAGTGGCTGAAGAAGTTCCCATCTGAATTTTATTTTGCTAGAGCTCTGCTTTATTATTTTAAAGCAGAATTTTGAAGATGACACGTCAGGCTTTCCAATATAACCCTGAAACCAACAGAAAGGAGTTAAGAAGCTATTTTCTCCAACTCTGCAGGTCACCCAAGCCCAAAGGATTTTAGGAAAATGCTATTTCTGTCTCTACCCTATTCTTTTCAAAGCAACAGAACGTATTTTAGGAAATACAGGTTTGGAGTCCCATGTAATCATCTCTGCTTCCTCCATATTCAGCACAGACAATTGCATCGAGATTGCATTTGACACAAACCATCGGTGTCCATAGAAACTGCATGACAGCAAGCGCAGGCAGAGCCTGGGCATGGCTTGAGCTCCCGAAATCTGCCAAAGTGGCTCGAGCGCGTGGCGTTACACTATAATCACACTACTGGAGTTTTGCACATTCTGTTACCGTACAGCAAAAATACCGGGGGCAAAAAAAATACCAGTGAGACTGTCAGAAGGTGGTGGGTGATGGGAGGTGGGAATGGAGCTGCCCAGGGCGCTCGAGCCCCAGCTTTAACGCAGGGTTTGTAGAGTTACATAGCACTTTTGCCTCCAGTTTCCCCATTACTGAGACAGTAACAGCACCTTGCATTTATACTGTCATATGCTGTGCAGTGCATGTCTGTAAAGATTTGAATAATGGTTACCTATTAAATATTATGCATTTGGTATTATGCTAGTATTCTAAGTGTTACTGTAATCATGGAAATATTTCACGGTAATAACATTGCATGAATAGAGAGAAGTAATTTTACAGGTCACACTAGAAAATTACATTTAAACAAACACCCACAGTACGTACAAAGAGACAGACAACTCCCAAATACGAGAAATTTTGTATGAGGAATAGCCAAATCCTATTTTTTATTCATACCTACGCTGCTTATGCTATTAATATCTGACTTCTCTTTTGTGACTTTAGACTATTTTAAAAACGAAACCTTGTTACCATGGAGACAATAAGCCGGTCAGCACATCTGCTGAAGAATAGGACATAAAATTTTTAAAGCAAGAATTTCAAAGGCTCAGACTTTTATGAATCCACGCCAACAACTCCATCAAATACACGTAAAGGAGCCTGATAATTTAGTTAGCTGTCACCTACCAGATTTCTGACAATCTTATTAGCTGTTATTGTACACCAGGACCCACCAGCAGAGATTGCAGCGCTACGAGCACGGGCACACTGACGAGGTGAATCATATTCCTCTTCCACGTGCTGCCCTGGCCATGCTCACGGACCGGTGAGGACAACAGCTTATTATGAACATAACCCAGTGAACCTGCTTAAAAGGTTGATAGATGGCTCCAAACAGAATAAAAAAAATAACTGGGTGATTTTTTTTTATTTAAATGCAATCATGATTGTTATTTGCTTGCAAACAGGCACACACACAAAAATTCTTTTTCCGTTTTTAACAGAACACTAAGTGGGAACACAATTTGAGATTCAATTAGTACATTAAGGAACATTCAATTAAGCCTCCCAGTGACACAGAGATACACAGCTACACTCTCTTTACAGACAAAGAAACAAAACTCACGTTAAGTCTGCTAGCTTCTTCATGGTCAGATGAAATGATGACAGAATTAAGGAGAGAAGCCAACTTTCCTACTCTCTGTTCTATAACAAAAACCATCCCTTTAAGTTGCCTTCTACTGTTATTTCAACCTTGTGAAGCTTGTCACCCACCCACCACCTCTTCCTCCCAACCATGCAAGGAGAAACCCAAGCAAGGCAGGATTTTGGGGTGCCTGGGATCACAGCAAGACCGTTAGATAGGACAAGGCAGCTTTCAGGAAGGCAGATGTGCACATGTAGGTGTGACAGCCACATGCCACCAGCTGTTACCAACAGGGAAGCCAGGAACGGGGGACACACTCCAAGTCCATTAGCCTCTCAAGCTGTATCAAAAGACAACTCTGGAAAAGCTATCAGCTCCGTATTCTGTGATTCTGACTTATTCTGCATAGGAATCCCGTAGGAAGTTATGGAGCAGAGAGATGTCATCCAAGAGTCGTTGGCACCTGTGAGCTGGTTAGAAGCTGCTCAGATATAGCACCCTCCATCACTGAAACAGGCACAGCAGTAACAAAGCGTTGCATTATTTCACAGCCTTCATCATTTCTGTATTTTTCCTAATCACAGTTGTCATTATGAGCCTCACCAAGGGTCACAACAGATCTTCTCTTCCAAACCTAGCTGGACCTAGCTGGTCAGACAATCTCTCTCCAGCTGGCAGGAGACAACTCCGTGAAATCTCTCCATTCCATTGCAGGCAAATCCAGCCATGGTGGGTCAGATCACCCCAATGCCAACCGCTCAGGACCCAGGTACAGCCCCTATGAAATTCAGGCCATGATGACATCAATGGAAAATACCGATTTCTCTTGAAGCTCATAGGACCTTTCGTAAACTTACTCCATGGCGCTGTACGCAAGAGAAAACTGCAAACCAGCCTCAAAGTCAAATGATTGTTGGGGTACAAGAGCAAGATGCTCCCTGGAAATTTATTTCAGTTCAAGCATACCTTACTTTGCCTTATTTTAAATCTACATATTTAGGTTAAATCAAAGTAATCTGGTCTTAAGCGTGGTTTAACTTGAAAGAAGCAACTGTTGTATTAGTTAACTACATCGATTTAAGAACAAGTGTGAGTTAAAACAACGTCGCTCTGCTGTGCAGACAAGGCTTATGTTCTTTGGAGAAAGGGTTGAATCTTTTATTCACCTGTCAAATGCTTTAACAGTTTCTGAACGCTGTACAGAGAAAAGTAACGATCCAGTCGTGTGTCTAAGGAATAATCATATTCTATGACAGCAAGTTATATTTTAGAAATTAATGACTCATTGTAGAATTGAGCTCATCCTGGTAAATTACTGAAATTCTAATCTGCTCCTTTGCAGATATGTATTTTATCAATCTAATCAGCGTTTGATTTTGAGAAATGCCTGGTTCGCTGCACACCTAGGTTGGAACGGACCACACCACTCAGCATCATCCACCTCCTACATACCAGAAAACCTGTATTACCAAAGACCAAAATCTCAAGAGCATAACTGAGGTCTCATTTCATCCTGGGGAAAATGATTTTAAGACAAAAAAATGCAGAACTGAAGGAAGAAATCAAGTGCACATTAAAAAGTTTGTTAAGAACTGGTCACTGAAGCTGCCTACCTACACTGCTGAGGAGCAAAGACCAAATGTTAATTCCCCCTAATTCAGGTCATTACTTTACAGGACAGTCAGCAAATAACATCAACTTCAAAACTCAAACCTGTATTTCAGGCCATGCATTGCTCTTGAAAACGTTGGTGTATGTAATTAAGCTAACATCTGCCAGGGCTGACGAGCAACCTCGTGTGCTTCACAACTGTGAAGTCACACCCGAGGGGGACACGGGACAGCTTGGTGTGCTGTGAGCCAAGGGAAAGGAACGAATACATAAAGTCAGGAATTACTTTATAAATGACAACAAAGAAAATTCAGACACCCTTAAAGCTTCTCAAGTCTGACCTACCACTATTTTTGCTTGACTAACCAAGAAGATATCTGAATGTAGATGACAACATCCGGCTAGAGTCCAGCGCTCAGTCCTATCGGAAGGACACCACAACCCCATCTCCACGCACAGAAAACCTCAACTGAAAACAAGGCAACAAAACCCTTGAAATATTTTTACTTTTTTCTGGTCACAATATCATTAACCTTTTGAAAAGGTTGCTACAGCTTGAGAGCTGGTCTAAACCAGAAAACGGTGGTTTTCTTTTCCTCTCAATGTTACCTGGGGAAAATGATACTTAAAAGGGGGAAGCACAAACATTGCAAAAGATGCAACACTAGGTGTAACTATGTTTTAAAAGAAAATTAACTTTAGCTATCCCTAAACATAAGCAGCCAAAAACTTTCAGAACTAAAACGCATGTCTAAATATGATTTTATGTAAAGCTTAATGTGCTTGGACTGAACAGGCACACTCGGTGGCTTTACCTGAAGTCTCTGGCATGCGCCAGAAAGAATTTCCACTGATCACTATGAGTGCTTCAAGAAGATTATATTACAAGGCCCTGCCAATTTCAAAGAGCAGATAACCCTGTATTTCACTTCAAGCATGTAAGTTACGGTAAGGTCATACAGCGAGGCAATGCCGCACACAAGCAGCCAAGTACCAGCCCCGTTGGGGACCAAACCACCAGTCCACCACCAGGCTTCAGTTCTGGTTACACCTTCAGAAGCAGAGCTGCTTGACACCTCTTCAACACAGACCGCCTCGAGAAAGTTAATTCCACAAAACGTTTAAGTAAGGAAGGGCATGCCGAAGGGAGACCTAGAATAAGGAGAGGTTCAATCACACCTGCACTGAGGGCTGCAGTTTGGGTAACAAAACGGAAAATGTATAAACACTTCACGTACTCCTTGTCAGAGCAGGCAGACGGGCACCGCCGTGGGGAGACACCCGGCCAAGCTGAGGAGCGAGGAGGAGGAGGAGGAAGAAGGGAGGCTGAACCTCCACCTCCAGCACCACAGTTAAAGAGCGGCCACCGTAGCACTTTAGTTTGACAAGAAGCGATGCTCTCATACAACCTTTGGGTGACTGTTGCTGCTCTTCACAGGTCACAGCTTTTCCCAGTGAAATAAATTCCATTTAAAAAAAAAAAAATCACAGGCAATAAAACTGATGCTACCAGAAGTCAAAGGAAAAAAAACCTGCATTTACTCACAAGTCACACCATGTCACAATAAGTGATGGAAACATAAAATCTTCCAGAAGAAAACAACAATAAATTATTATGAAAGCATTTTTCAAATTTATAAGCATATGTTTTCATCTGACCTACTTATTGTCTTATAATTGACTTCTGTCCCTTAAGGGGGTTCTTAAATATAATTGAGCAGCACCTGCCATCTAAGAGGAACAATTTTGTACACCCGTTCCTTGCTCAAATATCGCACTTAACAGCTTCAGTGCCAGGTTTACTTGCAACTGTGGCCATGTCACTGGAGATAGAGGTGCCTATCCAACAACCTGGGAACCTCCTGCACCCGAGGCCACTCCAGGACACAAGTGGTCTTGCTCACTGGGTAGGTCTTAGGTTTTTTTTACACCAGCCCAATGATTTTCAGCACATACCTACCTGTTCCCACTTGCACATCACTCCATCCGTGTCTTCCAGTGTAGCGTTTCCCACAACAAGAGGCAATTAGGGGCCCTGCCGGCTTCCCACGCTGGTGATGCTGGAATCAGGAGCTCTGCCCTTGCTGGCACGCGCATGGGACTCGGCACCATGAACTGCCTTTGCTTATCACCACGTGGTATTGGCAAAAATGCAAATTCAAAAGCCCGTCCGAACATTATTCCCTTACTAAATTAGATTGGCCAATGGATTGAAACTAAAAATTAAGTGCAACTTAATGAAAAGTCAAGGAAAGAGTTCAAGTCTTGGGGACCTCCTGACACAAAAGGAAACCAATGAAACAATTTCCATTAGTATTTTGGACTTGGGCAAGAAGCTGGTGCACAATTCCTAATGCATACAAGATCTACATAAGATTAAAACTCTTTTGGGACATTCATTGCAAATCTTACGGACAGAATTTCTATTTTTTTTAAATTATATCTACAACCACCACAATGTTACTTGAATTTAATTTCTGCTTTTAGGACTTCTTTTTTCCACTTGTGCTTCTAAAGCCTGATTGCTGTTAGGGAAAACTCCGCAGCGGGGGGAGAGGACAGCGACGCTGGGCAGCTGGGACTGCTCTGCATCTGTGGAGCCAAAATCCGCCGTTCTCAAAGAAAAACCACTAACCACAAAGGTTGAGAAAATGGTCTCATTCAAGCACTACAGGAGCAGCAGAAGCACCGCTGTGCAAAGGAAACACTGTCCTGAGGGGCAGAATCATCCCATGATGAGGAACCTCCATGAAGCCCACATGAAGGAGCAGCGAGACCCTCACCCCGGCACGTCTCTGGCTCAGCCCCACCGCGCTCTCCTCCAGCGAGGGGCAGGCAATCCCGGAGGCGGTTTGGTCGCTCAGCTCACACAACTCAAATGAAGTCTTCTCGCCCGTCTCACGGCGAGAGCTACTGCACTTGCCGTTTAAAAACTTGCTAAGGTAGTCACTCCAAAAAGTGACAGCAATTTGTCTGGTCCCTTCTCATTTGGGATAAGCAGGTTCTGATATGGACCAATTTGGCAGCACCCCTCAAATGTGTTACCTAATGTAAAGCCCTTGAGCGGGGGTCAGAAGTAAAAGTGAGTCTCCCCATCTTCCCAAAGAAGACAACAGACAAACAGATGTTGAAGCACTTGTGGAGCACGCCACATCCCAAGACATGGGACGTAAAAGAAGTGCAACGCGCAAGAAAGGCCCCAGCACATTTTGCACAGGCATGAGGTGTGCGATGCCACCCCTGGAATTCAGCTGCGATGCCCAGTGCGTCGCCTTGAGGAGCCAGGCTCTTCCACACCTGCAGCAGCTTTCCCTGGGCGCTGGGGCGAGCGCTACCTCCTGTGAGGTGTTCAAAATCCCAGGTCACATCCTCACTCCCTCAGACACCAAGTGCTCCGATGACGCCGATTACCCTCTGTTTGCCTAGATCACAAGCCCTCGGTTTCCGTGTGAGCCCAGCACAAAGTCCACCTCTTGAAACAACGCATCTGACAAGCTGGAAGATTCTCCAGGACATTTCCAAGAAAGGTCCACAGCCACCTGGAACATCTCCTCAACCGCTACAACAGACCAACACAGGCTAAAACTACCTTTATATTTATTTATCCATCCTTGTTTCAACTCTAATTTCCATGGCTGAGATCCCATTAAACATCACATTCTTACTGTGACACTCCCATCTCATTCTGCTGGTGCTGGAAACGGGGACCGATAGCCCAACGCCGCTGCGGTTCTGCTCCGGGCTGGATCGGTGAAGAGGACACAACGCAAAGCAAAATAAAACTTCCCTGGATTATCTAAATCTCTTTCTCTGCCAGACCAGCCTCACAACTTCCACGTCCTGAGCAAAATACGCTTCCATGCATGACAAGTGTCCCCGAATTTGTCAAGGGCCCAGTTCTGCTTTTCTCACGCTTCCTTAAATTTCTACTGAAGTCACCGAGGGATACGGGGGGTGGGGAGGGGGGACACAGGTTTGAGCTCCAAGAAACGTTCTACCTCCTTTACTTTTGAAGGGAATCAATAATATTCACTCTAGGAAGCATCCTTCAGGAGAGAAAGTGATGCTTCAGTGATGCTCGGGATGTTCGCCTCTATTTCAGCCCAGGAGAGCCGGCAGGCGAGAGCGTGAGACCGGGGACGGCGAAGGAAAGGGTAACGATCCGTATCCGCAGGAGGTTTCATCTAGATCGCTCACGCCAGCGGCGCCAGGGGAAGCAGGGCTGCTGTATAATTAGCACCGACGAGCCCCAAGCCCCAAACGGAGATGCCAGTGCTCTTGACACCTTTGCAAGTGCCTCTTTTTTTTTTTTTTTTTTTTTTTTTTCCAGAGACACCCAGCTCTTTGAGCTAGGAGCTCTGCAAAAATCTTGGGTTCCGTTCTTTAAGAAAAGTGCCTTGCCCTCAGCGTTACAGGGAATAACCAGAAAATCAGAACAATGTATAACTGCCTTCGGGGAATGCCGGCAATCACAATACCAAAATCAGAATAAATTATGACTTCAGGCGGGTTTTTTTTAGGCCCTTCTACGAATTCTGGGGCTCTCTGTGTTTATAGTTTCGAGCTCAGCTGCGCCTTGTCCCCAAACTCCCCAGCGCCGGGTGCTGAGGGGACGAGCAGCCACCGCAACTTGTGAGGTG
>VXBH01002123.1:179490-198503 GCA_013400035.1 Rynchops niger
CAGCTCCGTGTCCTTCTGCTGTTGGTGCCCCAGCGCTGGGGGCAGCACTGCAGGGGGGTCTCCCAGAGCGGGGCAGAACCCCCTCCCTTGAGGTGCACCAGTGACCCTCATTCCCCATCCTGGCTCGCGGCCTCCCACACAGGATGCTCCTGCTGCATCCCACCGTGCCCGACTGGAAATGCCATAGGCAAGTACCAGCCCCGAGCCGGGTTTAACCTCCTCAAGCTGAAATTGAGCCACAAGTGCCAAGACTACATAAACCCTAGCACCACCCGATGCTTCTGAGTATCTATCAGCCTTTATTTGCATCAACTGCTGGTCACAGAGTGCCACGATTTCCAGTGGAGGGGGAGCGGGGGAAGGGAGAAATCAGGAGATGAAGTGATTTGTTTGAAGTGAAAGGGGAAATCTAGGGAAGAATTGGAAGCAGGACCTGGATTTCCTGCTTCCCACTCCTGTGCTGTAACTGCAGGCACATTGCACCTCCCACTGACATGAGTAAGAGGAGAAACGTGTGCATCTTTGAACGCATCTCACTTTTACACGAGAACACACACACACCCCCCACCCTCTGCTGAAGGTCCACGGCAAATCACAGCAGACATTTCTTTCTCTCTGGCCGTAGACACAAACTGACGATTTTTTTTTAATTCCTTGGAAGAAATTAGGCAGCCTGGTTTCTTTGTCAAAGATGAATGTGGGTCATGAATGCTGTAGTCTAAATTAGATTATTTTAAAATTCAGTTTAATCATTAAATTGGTACTAGGAAGGATAATTTTCTTTAAACGTTAATCTTAGGGCAACTGAGTATGTGGCAGTTCCCAAGTAAAAATACCATCCAGAAAGCTCAAACATCCCTGTCTCACTTTAACAAGACATAGTAACGTTTAGGTTGAGATTCAAAATGGAAAACCAAGAAGCATTTGCCAGTAATTCAGCAGACGCTTGGCTTTGTAAGGGCTTTGTAAGATTTAGGTTTGCAGCCTGAAGTGACTTGAAATCAGCCCGCTGGGGTCAGTAACTCAAAAGGGCTGTAAATAAATGACAAAATGCAGTGATTTATGTCTAAATAACCATTAATGGAGCTGCCCTCAGGTCTATTAGACTCCCTGCACACATATTTTTTTGTGTGTCCACTCACAGCATTAGCAGAAGGTATTTTTAAAGCACAAGGATTTATTCTTATTTTGGATGAGCTAGAAATCTCTGGGTAATTTGTTTAGAATCTTTGTGAAAACCTGTAAGAAGCCATAAGCACTCTTACTGAAGAAGCTTAATACAACCAAATTTAGAGTAGATTCACTTTCTATATAAACACCTTATAATTTGTGGTGAAACATGTTATAATTTAATGTAAGGTTATTCTCTTCAATTCCCCAACGGTTAGCAGCTGGTAATATCCTCTCGCTAACCCGCTGAGCCGAGCGCACAGGCACCTGGGGCAATGGAGCGCCGCTCCCCATTTAGAAGAGCTCGTCAGCAGAGGTGACGCGCAGCACAGCTGTGAAATACCGGAGCAGAGCGCTGGCTGTGCTGACAGCCTGCGGGAACACGAGGAGCTGGAGCCCGCCGGGCCGGTGGCCGAGCCCATGGGTGTGCAAGCCCAGGGGGGGCTCCCGCAGGGGAGGGCTTGTAGCAGGGACGCTCACACGACTCATGGGGCTTCTGCCTCACCTTCCTGGCAAGGACTTCGCTACGTCGCAAACAGAAACTCTTCACCCTCACCTGTTAAACAAACTTTTGTTTTATTCACACAAGGCAATGCACACGTAATGCAGACAGGAGGCCAAATGGATATCCCAAGGAAACACATCCCCTCTTCTTAATACTGCAAACTCTTTAAGACAATTTTCTGTAAGAACTGTGATACATCTATCAACCAGTACAGATTCACCTTAACCCCCTGACAAAACAGAAGTAGAACCTTGTTCTCAATTCCGAGTCCAGGCATGCCATCTGTTGCTGGCCAGGTCACCAGTAAGTAGATGTTACGGTGCCAGTGACAGGAGCAGAGCAGTGAGAGCTCAGAACCTGTCCCAGGCTTATTTCCTTTCCTTCCTTTTTCGTTTTCACCAATTCAAAACGGTTTGAATCAGCTTCATGTAAAATTTAACTGGTAAGAACCATAAATTCTAAAAAGTTATTCATTCACTCAACAGACACATCACAGTGTTCAATGTAAGCAAGAGTAGTGCCTATTAGTTCTTAGAAAAGATGCATAGATTAAAATAAGGAAAAAACCCAGTATCTTCCTATCAGAAAATAATTCCTGGAAGAGATTGCAGCTGCAGCCATGTCCCCCTCAGCTCTCCTTTCTTAGGGACAGCCTTCAAAAGAATTACACTGTTCCACAAGTCCACAAACACCTATGAACAGAACCTAAAGTAAAACGAACACACAACATTATTTTTAACATTTACTTGTTACAGAAACAATCGGATTTTTTAACATTGTAATTTCAGTACCAAATTAAACAGACACTGCGTTTGTCACATCAAGGCTGTATGAAAGACCACAATTCCTCAGAACACGTCTCTGCGTGACGACATTACAGACAAATTCAATTGCTGCTTTCAGCTGACTCTAACGTAGACATAATAGGTTGCCAGCTCATACTAGAAGAAAATTTCTCTAGTATTGATATTTTCAACACCCATGAAACAAATATATTACAATAAAATTCTCATTATAAAGTTGCAGATATTTCTATGTTAACCATTAAGAGTTTCTATGAAAAAGCAGAAGTTATCTACTGTTGACTCCTGATATAAAACAGTAGGTAGAAACCTAACGTAGAAATCTGAAGTTAGATAAATCCTTTGGCAGCATGTTCAGTTACAATCAGGCCTTAAAAATAAATATGATAATGTAAAGAAGTATGAAGAGAAAAAAACCCAATCCTATTAACACCAAAACCCTCTAAATACACTATTTTTATAATAATAATTAAATTATTTTACACTATCTACAAGTTGCATATCACAGAATTAGGAATACAAGAGATGAGAGAATGACAAATCCTGCTTTTAGAAAATTTCAGGCTTTAACAGTATGCATATATGTAGGTAGCAGTGTAGAAAACCTCAGACAAATGAGTATATACATTATTTATATTTAATAATTAACTGAACATAATCAAATCACATCTGTCTAGCCATCTCCATTTAAGATACTCGGTATTTCTGCTGGATCAAAGTTTTGAATCCAATAAAAATACCTACCTTAATCTCAATTTACTTTCCAACATGGAGAAGCTATAGAAATGATAGCAAGGTTTAGCTTGACTAAATACCAACTTGGAACAAAGTAAACTCTTACCAAAAAAATAATCTCCAAACAAAAAGAATTTTGATCAGCAGCATTGAAAGGAATTATTCTTCTTAAAGAACGCAAGGAACAAGTTATCAAAATACTTCAGTATCCCAACAGGTGTTATTGATACTAAGCTACTTCAAGGGGAAGGATAAAGACAAATGAAAGTCACATCAAAAAGAAAGACAAAAGCTTCCTTCCAATTGCACAAATTTAAATAAAAAAAAAAAAGATTTAAAGGGCAGGTACTGCATACCTTATTGCATAAGCATAAGGCTGCAAATGAATAAGGTCATGATACTAAATAATTAAATAAAAAGTAAAAGAAGTGGAGGTGGTGCTGAGTGAAGGGTGTTTTTTATTACTCAACAACAATCTGCAATCTGATAGTTCTCATTTGGTAGAAAATTTATACACCAAACATACTTATTTAGACATCTGGGAGTTTCACGCATTTAATCTAGACATTTTTATCAGTGATTTGCTTCCACTATTTTCCCAATCTAAAGATTACTACTCATCATAAAATTGTTAAAATCGGTATAAACATGACTACGCTAAAGTGAGTAGGTATATAGAAGAATGAAGCGATTTTTCTTTTCAGAGGCTGAAACAATAAAATAAAGAAATCCCACATTCCTGAAAGATAACTTAGCTCATCTGCTCCTCTTGTACAAACCCCACCCATTTAAAAAGTGCATCAGGGAAGAAATTCTTAGATTTCTTTTCTTAGCCACCAAATGCTACGCTTCCACGGTTCCAAGGCAATTCCTTTTCTAAAGACTTGTCTATCACTTTCAATATGCAGCCACTCCTTGTATGACACGAGGAGCACAGTCCCACTCACAAAGCACCTGTATTCTGCCTGTCCAGGTAGTGTGTTAAACACACCTCTTCCAAATGGTTAAGGAGTTTCTCCGACTGTGATCGGCATTTATTTAGCCATGGAACTGGTGGCAGAGAAAGGAGATCCAAGAGAGGCAAGAACCTCCTGGTCCCATAAAAATGATTCCTGTTCCACTCGGCTCCCTCTCGGAAAGGGAACAAGGCAGATTCTCACAGTCTTAAGCTTCAAACATTCTTGAGCCCCTCCTTTACCACAAGGAACTACAATACTCCTTCACTTCTAAATACATCCAAAAAGGAAAAGAAAAGAGATTCTGTACGAGTTTCTGGCTCAGCACCTTGTATCCACAGAGTGCCCACACAGTCAGCTGGGACCATCCCTCGCTTGCTCTCGCAAAGGAGACTTGTGCTTGCAGTGCCACCTCCGGCAAAAGACACAAAACTCCACCTGTTTTCTTCAAGAGAAACACATCAAGAGGTCTCTGTAGTTTCCCAAAACCTAATAGGCAGCACTGTAAAAATCTCATTTCTCACATTTCTGTAGGTACACGGTCCTTGCTGTCACAACATCAAATCATTTTCTCTCCCCTCTCTCATCTGCTGAACCCGTGCAGTTGTTCCAATTACACAGTGCACATCATGTAAAGCTCGCTACAGCAGCACAGAGAGAAGGTGGTGCCTAAATCAGCAGAGATTCCGTAAAGCCACTTGGACAGTAAGATACCAGAAGAGGCAACGCATAACAAGAGCAACGCATAACAATCATTAAGCATCCTCAAGTTTTCAGAAACACATTTAAAAGAAAAATATTTCTGGACAATATTTTAACTTAAGATTCACAACGGGTATTTCTTGAAACCACTGAAATAAGGGCTCAAAGTAATCTGAAATTATTTTACACCATCAGCTAATCTAGTTCAATCTATCTTTATGCAAATGCTTAACAATCAGGTCTGATGCATATTTTTACTCCGCATCACCCTAATGCGGTAAGTTGGGTTATTTAAAAGGAAAATGTATTTTGATATCCATGACAGGCTTCCATAGAAATCATTAGGTCAGGCAACCTTTATTCATTACTTCAGAAACATGAGCTGGTTTGGTTTTAAAGGAGAGGCTGTTGGTGGTAATTTGTTTGTTGCTGTAGAACGGAATGGGCAGGAACTGCCACGGGATAACCTGGTCCTTGAGGCAAACTGGATGTACTGTTCTGGTACGCCGACATATCCACTGACATTCCCATCTGCTGCTGGGTGTAAGCAGCTGTGCTGGCAGCTGACGGAAGGCCAGGGGTCTGGTTCACATACGTCTGGTTTAACACAGAATCCGGTCCTGGGCTGTAACAAACCAAAACCAAATCTAATTCTGACAAGTTCATGTCTATTTATCTGATAAGCAGACTTGCAAGTAAGAACACTGCTTAGTTCAAAAGCGATCTGCATGTTTTCAAAACGATCAAACAGTATTACCTGCCACCGAAAATATCCCAGGAACACCCAACCTCTAGACAAAGTAGTAAAATTACTCTCAAGAAGGTGATTTAACAGTTTGCTGAAGCGATACCTTAGATACGCAGCTTGAGCTGGCTGAGTTGCTCCAGAAGAGTTTATACTTTGAGGCAGAGACCTCAACTGCCCCATCTGATCAGGTCCTAGGCTATAACCTGGGGAAATGGTGACTTGGTGAACACCCTGGATCATGTAGTTTCCACTAGGTGGCTGTACAGGATATGACTGTAAATAAAGAAAAAAACCCACATTGCATACCTTTTATTTTCAATTAAGTAGCAGCAAATGGGGCACAGAATACGACACTAAACAAGTACATCAGGGTTCAAAACCTGAATGAACATCAATTGATTTTTTCCAACAAGGTTCTAAAACCAAAACACCTAACTTATAGCACGTAAATAGGCAACCTTTATTTCATCAGAGGGTACCTTTTCCAGAAATGCACTGTTAACAAGGTCAGTGCTTAATATCTGGAAGAAGAACCTTTTGTATCACATACAAGACCTCTGTGCCTCCCAGAAACCTTCTGTCTTTCTCTCTCATTTGCCTTGTCTTTAAAACGTTCAATCCTTATATATTGTGAGGCACAGAGCTGAGTAGGAAGACAGGCACCACACGAGATTTGTTATTTAACACATTTTGGAAATGAAAACTTAAGAATATTCTAAGACATATAACACAAAAGGAAAGCAAAACCTTTAGTTTCTTGTATTTCTGGTTTAAGATAACGCAAGTCTTCACTCAGAATTCAGATAGAACAGGTGGTATAACATGCTTCGTCTACAGAATTGGATGCTGCTCGTTGGTTTTGCACTAAGCTCAGCATGGTTAGCATTACCTAGTATTTTTCACCCCTGGAAGCAAGCATCTTGGAAGAAATGGTAAACTCCAGTTGCCTTTTGGCTTAGATTACTTTTTAACCTCCAAATATAATGAATTTTCCATCATTACCAGCAGTTAAGGACATGAAATTACTTTTAACTGACATATTTTCAGATCTAGCAGTTGCCATGGCAACTATTCTTTTCCTACTCAACAATTAACATTAAAGTAAAATTCACTTAAAGTAAAAACACTCATTCTATGCTTTCCCCAAAAAGGATCTTTAAAATCTTGTTCTCCTCCATTTTTGTTTCCTTAAAACATCAATATGGCACATTAGAGATACTGTAAAACAGTTCTGACCAACTACACCCCCTAATACAACATGTTCATTTCTTAAGAACAAAACGAGAGCTAAAAGCAGACTAGGGTTTCTATACTTAGAAAAAGTACGCTGCACTCATGATTAATGCACTAATATTAAAGTTCACTCACATCCCCACTATTAGATAACACAGTAACATTTTACTTGAAGACTGAGGACATGACTAACAGCAAGAATATCCACCAAGCTGCTGAGGCACACAATTCTAACTGTAAAAAATTAATCACGGAAGGAATCTTTAAGTGTTTTCAACAGAGTATCTTTCTGTAAAGTAGGGCAAAATTAACAACTATACCTTACTGTACAAGCAGGTAACTGCAAATTGAAGTACTCTGTTCTACTGTGTAAATGGTGTTTTATTCTGAAGGCTGTAAATGTCACCAGGCAATGTCAGATTGTTCTTAGGCTAGCAAGAAAGCATACACTTCATTTTTGCTGTCGTCTTTTAAAATAGAAATCTATATTGGGAAAGTCTCTATTTCCAGAAAGGGATACTGACCTGCACTGAAACGCCAGAAGATGTAGGTGGGTATTGTGCAGGATGGTGGAGTTTTGAGTAGGCTGAATACATCGGTGTTTCATTCATCAGTTTGTTATAGAGCTCCAGAGCTTCTAGAACTTTCACATTCAATTCCGATAATTCTGAATGTTTTCTGTTTCAAAACAAGTATATGCAAACACTAAGTTTCTCTAACAACTAGTGCTGGATGGCAGAAGAGTGGTTCATTAAATATGTTCTGAATATGCAAGAAAAAAAAAAAAAAAACCAACTTAAAAGGCAGACGGTGAATTTCTTACACATCTACATTCTAACATCGCCATTCTGTTTCTTCTACCATGGGACTGGAAGGAGAGTCCAAGTTGTGAACAACTATTCTTCCCTGGCTGCAATAAGGCAAGCAACTCTACAGGTGTTAGTTAACTTTTCTTTTCACCCCCAAATATGCCTCGGAGTCCGAGGGGGAAGAGGTGAAGACAGGACTGAATAGATTTTCCTGTCAGGGAGGACAGTCAGCAGCAGACTGAAAATACCGACCTCTAGACAGAGTGCAAAAGGCAGCAGTCAAGAAGTGCCAATATAAAATGAGAGCTCCAAAAAAAAGAAAATTAAGTAGAACTGCACAATTTAACATAAATCATAGTAAATAACGCAGAAGCTACGTTACAGCTCACCTATCTATCTCTTCCAGTTTTTCATCTATCATTGGACCCATCTGTTGACAAATACCTGTGAAGACAAAAAGTGTCAAGATAGTTAATGTCTTACACAATTAAAACTTTAAATGCAGACAAAAATTACTTTATCCAAGTACCCTAAAATAGCATATGAAATTGGAGAGTGCACCTAGTTATCACGTGTGTCCCATTCCTCCAGCCCAAAGAGACTGGAAAAAATACTTCGGTTGTTCTGCCTTGTCAGTCTCTCTCTTCTTTCCCTCTACCCTCTCAAACAAAAGGCTACTGATGAAAAACATGGAAAATTTTGCATTTCTGCTTGCACTGTGCAAGACCTATGACTGCCACCTCCTACTGGAACACCTAACCTCAACTGCCTATGAATCCATCTCGATCTGCTGTACTGCACGGATTCCTTTACCTTCCCTTTTTCCACTCCAGGAACACTCCTTTTTTAATGTATGCTCAATTGTTATTACACACCTTGAACTAATTGGCTCCTAAGTGAACTGAACTTTCTCTCCCCTCCTAGCCAGCAGCATTTTGGAGAATTTTTGACACAAAATTAATTGCTTGTTTCAAGCAGAGGTTTTATATGTAGATGGATCTTGCAAAGATCACGCATTGCACACTAGCTGGAAGTTATGCAAATTACTCTGCTAAACACGGAGTTGGCTTGGCAACTATTAGAAAATTTAGAGTTATACATATAGTCCCACCCTCCCACTGCGAAATAAGCTATTCTGCAGCACACTATTAGTACAAACCACGGTTTCTCTAAGCTTAAAATAAATGCAAAAGAGTTACCAGCTCAATCCACAAAATGGAACTGTGAGAAGAAATACAAAACCTAGGTAACTTAATGCTCAAAGTACCTTCTGAGTCTAGCAGATCCGGAGAATCAAGCTTTAAATCTGTAGGATCTATACTCTGAAGTACCTGCAGTGTTTTATCCATCTTATCCTGAACGGTGAAGAAAACATTTAGAACAGTTATTTTTGAAGCATGGCAGAGACTGTTTTAATGTTCCATTTTTAAAAAGAGTTCTTTATATAAAAACAGTTATCTGCTAACATTCAGTAACAAAAGAATGTTTCAACCAATGTAAAATCTCAGCAATTTTTTTATATTGAAAGTGACTGCATACCTCATCTATATAAACTGGCTCAGGTTCTACTTTCTTAATTTCTTCTGTAGTATCCTCAGGAACAGAATTTTGATCCACCGTTGCTGAAAGAACAAAGATTAGTTTCTTTTCTGCAGCTGTTACTATGCTAACTTAAAATACACATTTTCTCCTTGCTTGCCATCAGATCTTTAAACAAGAGAGAAATTTGAATAAGTACTCTGAGCAGTGATGCACCTAGCTGCTGGAGAAGGGAAAACGTTCTGACAAGCTGCTTCCTTTGGGCTGTTAGCCTGATTGCGAACCTGGGCCCAGCAAGAGAAAAACTCTTGAGTCATATTACCACCTAAAAAACACCTCCAACTCACATACAGGGACTTTAAGCCAAGTCGTAAGCGTTAAAGATTTATTTTGGTATCATGAGCACAAATAAAGCTAACAATGTGATTCTTACAAACCACTGACATGGGTATGGATGTTCTTCTATACTAGGTCTGATGTCTGAAAACAGACTTTGACATTTTAAATGGCAAGTTACTGGATTTATATGCAATATGTTACTGACAAAGAATTATGGTAAATTGAACTGAATTTCCATAACAGGAAAACGGTAACAACTTAGAAGATAATCAGAAGATAGAAATCGTCGAAGCGAGCTACAGCAGTGGTATACAAGTGCTTGCTTGTTTGAAACAAGGGCAGGATTTCTCTTTCAATTCTTTCCTTGGGCTGATTTCAGGAAATTATTTTGCTGATAGGCTAATCAGTAGTTCCACCATAAGCCCACCTTTCTAAAATAACCTGTCAGCTTTTAGTAGCCAACTTACCTGCCTCAGGTTCCACAGTTAAGTCAGAAGTCACAAAATTAGATGGGAAAAGTCCTACTCCTCTATGATTTTCACCTTTCCACCAATTGGTGTCACTGGGGAAATAAAGATATATTACAAAACTCTGAACATTAACACTAGCGTAGCGACATATTTCGGGCTTTTGACAGAAAACCTGTGATATCTAATACACTGTTTCCCTTTGTATCCAATAACGAAGGCAAAGCAGAACGTTTGCAGAGATGAGCAGCACAGTCAAAAGAGCTGCCAAAGGGCAGAGGGGTGGGAGGAGGGATGAGGGGAAGTAAAGTCATTTGGTAGCAATCCCTCAAAATTTAACGCAACAATCCTTTGGACTGATTAGATGATAGCCCATTCCAGCTTCATCTAAAAGTTTACAAGAATTACACAAGCAGGGACTAACATCAGAAATATAACCGATCTGTCACAGTCTATTAAATTGGAACAGCATTAGCAGGGAAGTAGTTCTGTTTCTTAGCTATTGTTGGGGCAACGGTGATAACAACAATTATCTTAAGTGTTATTTCTTCAGTTTTATTCTTAGCAAATCTGGTATTTCATAGAGAGAAATGTAACAATTTCTGGAAGTAGCCAGAATTTAGCACTGTAATGTGCATGCATATTCTTATGACATACATTATATGTAACTAACGTTTATCTTACAAACTACAATTAAATTGGACATATGTATTGAAATACCCAACGTAATACAGTAAGGTTCTCCCTGCACCAAAAACGACTTGAGGTCAAAAACTTAGGGTACGGAAAGAATGATGAAAGATAAAGGGATTTGAGGGAGGCCGGAGTGACAATATACATTTCTGTATGGAAAAAAGCATCAGAGGAAAAAAATTGCTATCCTGAGTAAACAAAAGTTCTGGAATAAAAGCACTTTCATCGGAGTATATTATACCTGTCATCCAAAACAAAAATAATTTCTCCACTTTTAAAGGTGAGCTCATTGTCCTCGACAGCTTCAAAGTCATACAGAGCTCGCACCTTCCTCGAGTTCTGATTGTTTTGCTGGATTTCTGCAGATGGGTACAAGGATTTCGTTTCCATTTGTTGCTGTTTCTGCTCTTGCAAGGACAATTCGATAGCTACAATTAGAGGAGAAAAAAAAAAAGGTTTGTGTATTTTATCGCTGTATACAAAGGCAGTTTGCTTTCCTAATAAAAAAGAAAAATATTTATTGCTATATTATAAATATGGTCTGTATCTGCTTCTCTACTATTTTACATTGAAAATGCTTGCTCGAAACTACTAGCCGTATTTCACATTTCAACAGCTTTACTCTGCCCTGCAATGGGATTAGAAGACAAAATGTGATCACGCACAAGTTATGAAACATTTAAAAAAAAAAAAAAAGCTT
Organism: Rynchops niger; assembly: GCA_013400035.1. NCBI lineage: Eukaryota > Metazoa > Chordata > Aves > Charadriiformes > Laridae > Rynchops > Rynchops niger. Next base: position 190,890 of record VXBH01002123.1, read on the forward strand.
CTGCTTTTCATGGTACAGGCCACTACGTGAAGCGGCGCACATACTACTAGTGTCAGTAGCATCATTAGCACGATCAGAAATACTGATAAATTCTTCACTATGACAGACGAACAACAGTAACTACATCTAAGGAAGAGGAGGAAGAAGAAAACATTTAAATGTTCAGATTTTTTTCTTTAAAGCATCAAGATGAAGGCTAAAATAAAACATGTGGGTGCAGAAGGGAGAAGACCAAGCTCTCTGGAGAGAAAGCAGTCACCAAATAATGCTCATGGCTACGTGATGGGGCAGAATATCTCTCACCCCAAATCTTCATCCATAAGAAAAACACCTTGAATGACACAGTCCACTAATTCCCAACCTGCTGTGCCCTTCCTTTCCATTCTATGCAGCAGAAGAGAGTACAACTTCCTATTTCCATGCATTTTAACCAAACTTCTAGAGCGCAAGTATAACATGAGGCTGTGACTAACAATTACCTTTAGCTATATCTTCATCTTCTTTGTTTTTACTTAATGATGAACCATTCTTAGCAGCATTTGTGGTAGCCTGCAGATGTATTAACAACAGAGTAAGTTCAGGTTACAAAGGAAAAAGAAAGCTCTATAATTATATATTTTAAAAAATTCGTAGGAAGTTGTTGCTAGTTAGCTGCCCTACTATAGCATTTCTTCACTGAATCAAGATGACACTCTAGAAGAAAAGGTTTCACTCTTCAGAATCTCAGCCAGGTTTTATTTTGTTTTCAGCAAGGAGCAAAGTAAAATAAATAATAGGATCTAATTTAAATAGCTGATCACATTTAAATAATCATTTTAGTCTCATTTAATAAAGTGAAAATACTAATTTAAATGACTGCTTTTTCCACCTTTGTCCTCCGGGCCTCCACCCCTCCCTTCAAAAGGGAAGAAAAGTTCTTTGGAGTCCTACACCTGTGAAGACCCAAGTTATTAAGTAGCAGCTGGATCAGCTGAAAAGGGAGATCTCTCTCTGTATTACAGCAAAAAGCCACCCTCTATCTCTGCTGGTAGGACAACAGGAAGGAAAAGAAGTTGGAAGCTGCTGACTTAAATAATACGAGTCTCCACAACAGCATAGTGAAATCATTCTTAGAGTTTTCATTCTGACAAGAAGTCTTCCTGCACATAACAGGAATGAAGAATCTCATTTCAGACACTAGCTGTGTCTAGGACTTTTTAATGGTCCTCAAAAACAATTCTCTACAAGTGTACCAAATACTAATAACCTCAGATTTGCTTGTTTGAAGTAAAGTGTATGTGGTAAAAACATCAAGTTGTCATTTTACATGCATTTGTAGGAGAGGAAGCATAAGGTTGCCAGTACTCTAGATCTTACATGTTTCTGCCATATGTTTTAACACATATCCTAGATTTAGAAGTGAAAACATCTTTGTGGAGGAAGGAAAGATTGTAAAAGTAAAAAACCCCTCTGTTTAATACAGAGAAAAGTAAACTTCATGTAAGGAACATGTAATAGAAGCCGCAGTTCTAATTTTCAGGACTGATCTTCACCTGACTCATAATTAACAAGAAAATATTTAGAAGCATCAATAATAAAGCACAGAAAAAAACCACCTGTCATTGTATCTGCCAGCTAGAAGATGAGGCATAACACACCACCAGAAGTAAAATACAAAGGGTGAGGTTAGGGATTGGTGCACCCCACCTACTGCAGAGCCAGGACAATTCATGACACGGACAGGTAACAGCATGCACAAGAAATGGGGACTTGGAAGAGGAGAGCGTAGCACAGATCATCTTCAAAAATGTCTCAGTGCCAGGTATTGCCCTCTGTTTTGTGAGACACTGGGAAGAAAAATGAAGGTATGTGCTTTAAGTCAGCAATTAGAACCACGAAACACCAAGTACAAAGTGTGGGTGTAGAATTGCTTCGATTTAAGGTGGTGACAGCTCAATGAAGCTCTGAAAATCATTGGAACAAAAGAAGGATCAAAAATGAAACAACTCATAAGGGCATCATGAAATAGCCTTTAGCCTGTTCTTAGGAAGGCAAGGACGTAAAAAAGCAGAATGAGTAGAAATGAACCTCAGCATAAGGAGGCAACCAAACGAGAACAAGGATCGTACTCTCCTCTGATCAAAAGCACCAAAGGTCTCATTTGGACAGCTTTTCATTTTGTTCTCTGACAAGAACAGCGAAGCTAACAGTACCACATATCCCAAATCAGCTCTTACCTGCGATCCAGCTGCAGGAAAAGTTACACCTTCTTCTTTTAAAGATTTAATAGTTGCAGATATTAAGCTACATTGCGGGTCTTTCTGAAATTCTTCTGACCACTCCACCATTAGGGTTTTTAGCTTTTCACACACTTTCGGATGGGCCTAAGAAGACAAAATTGCATAGAAAGGGATGCTTGTACCTCAAAATGAATAGAAACAGTTATTCCCTGTCAGTAGAACTTTGTTACCAAAACTATTTTACTATAAGTATCTTTAATAATTGCCTTGATTATAAAATTTGGAAGAGGAGAGCCCAAAATATACTGCCTTTTATACAATGATTCTAATGTTACAGATAGCACGCTTGGCTTCTGGAGTACCATCCTTTCATTGGGAAGCTGGCATAGCTGTTTCCAACACCATTACCCCAGCGCAGCAACAGACTGCAGGTAGTTCATATTTCCCTGATTCTATCAAACAACTGGTTATTTTAAATCAGGGCTCCTTCAACCCTTCCAGCAATCCTCTGGGGCAAATTCCCTTGCACAGCCAAAGCTCAGATCTTGCAGGCAGGTCACCTAACTGTACTGCTGTTACTTTAGTGTAGTCCATCTTAGGTGCTTAAGGAACAGTTAAGGAAAAAGACTGACAAACTTTTTGACTTTTCAAATGTTAGCCACGTTTCTACCTGAGTACTTTTGGAGAGATTCATGCTACCACACTTACACCAACTTTTCTGCACCTCTATGTTAGTTACCCTCCATTTTACCTCAATTTTCTCTTTGTTGCTTCTAATTTGTATTGTTATTCCCCTCCCAACCACCTAAGTTGGTCTAATATAATATACTGTCTTTCCCTACAAGACAATACCCCTTCGCTACCTTTTATGACCTCCGCTGTCTTCTCCTCAGATGCCAGAACACATTTCTCCCTGTTGACTTCTCAGGTGACATGATCTCACAAAACACAATCTTTGTACCATCTTTGTATGCACATATGTATGTATATATGTCTCCTTGATGCAGATTCTCTCACAAAAAGGAGTTATGCATCACATACAGTGCCACCCAGCTTACGGGGACAGTTTATACTACTAGCCCTGAATTAGGAACTGAGGTGGAGGGATACAGCCTGGCAAAGGAAGACATTTGTGTGCAGTGGGGGCAAACAAAGATCAAGTTCATGCTCTGCCTGCAATTCCTCTGGCTCCCACATACTTCTCTAGCCTCTTGCACAAAAGAGCCTCTGCAGCTCCCCTTCCTCCACCCTCATCCACAGGATTTACAGCTACTCTAAATCCACACAGGACCATGATTTCATTCAACACGGCAAATTTTATGTGCTAACAAGCTCACCTGATGTGATAATCCACCTTCAGAAAAGCAGGTCAGAGTCATGTATTACTCTACTGTATGGTTAAAGAATACCCTTCAGAGTATACCTCAGTCACATTAAACATCAGCTGCTGTTAATCCTGTAATAGCCTTCAAAAGGTTATTGGAGCAAAAAAGAACAACTCTTCAATAGAGCAGCTAATACATGTGAAGGTCATGCCAACACTGTGAGGGTTAAACATGGACCAAAGCACTTCAGACTTCCTGGTTTTGTTGACAGTTGCTGAAGAGACTATAGTTTAAACCCAAAGGACCCAAACTAACCTCAGGATACCTGCTGGCCAACAAGGGTTCTGGGGCTGCTGGGCTCACCTGCGCCTGCTTCACGTGTAGATGAGAGCCTGGGACTGCACAACCGCGGTGCATGGCCAAGATCTCTCACTTGAGTGAAGTTCAGACCACACTGTAAGCCTGTGCTTTCCATGTAAACATATGCTGAACAGGAAGAATGTTGACAAGTTTGGGCTTAAGTATGCATTTAATTGAAAGAAGAGATGTAGCTTGATAGGCTCAGAATCAGCAGAAAGACATTTGTGACACTCGTCTGAACTCATTTTCTTTTGGAGAAAAGGGAGAAAGTACAATTTTATCAGCCCTCTGAAGATTATTCCCCCAAGCGGGGCAGGGGTAAAACATAAGTATTTCCCAACAACAAAATAAATTATGCTCCAGTAGACTGTTCTTCATTTGTTTTTACATCCACGAGTGCTGTCAGACCATGAAGGTCAATGTTCTATTTCAGAATGGACCATCACTAATGAGAACAAAGGGGAGGACTTTAAGACCTATTTTTCTACACAAAGTGAGAAACAGAAGAGCTGTGAACTCATTTTGCTTCCCAGCAATGTTATTAGTTTCCTTAATTGCTTTGCTCCACCTCTGATGATTCCAGGCCTCCCATATATTTGAAGACAAACTCCTTTTTAACCCATTAGCCATTTTTGTCTTCAACTGGAGCAGTAATTAGGGGAAAGCTGTTGCTGCTTATTCAATTCATTACAACCAGATTTAGATCCCATCATTTGCTTTGGCCCTAACCATTTAGGTCTTCCTTTCTTGGTTACCTCCTCATTCAGTATTCTGAGAATCTCTGGACGCTATTAAAGTTGTGTGAAGACTTTATTCTTTTCCTTGCAAACACATAATTTAGCAGTTTAACAGTTCTCACAGGTTTCCCTTTGCACTTCAGCCCATGAATTTCATTCAAGCCAAATAATAACTCTCTTCAAGAAAAGTTGCCTTCACTATTATCAAATTAATTGAGCTTAGGAAGAGTCCCTGATGTTAATTAATTGCTCATGTAATTTTCTAAAAATTTGGAGTAGGTATTATCAGCCTGTCACTTCTTCAACACATTATGTTTTCATAGTAAAAATTAAAGTACACAAATTTCAGTGATAAGACAAATAACCATCAGTATCTGCAACTGCACCAATACTAGAAAATGCATACTAAGTAGAACGTTAGTTTTGCCAATTCTTTGCTATGCTGAGACAAAACAAAGAAGTTACCAAAATAATTACCCCCCAGTACTTAAGTTTATAAAAAATTACCTTATTTATTATACTTCGAGCTTCACTAGCAAAATCACGAGAACATACTTCTAAGTGAAATATTTTTCCACAGTTTGATACGCAGGCTCCTAAAAGCTGACAACAAAAATACAATTGTGAAAATGTATGACAACAATTAAAATAGTCCAAAATAAAAGCATACATAAAAAGAGTTAAATTTAATCCTCTGTTCAGCATGCACACTCTCACTGACTTCTACTGGAGATATATATAGGTATTAATTGATCAGTACACATTTATAATAGCTGCATTACATAAATGAATACGAAGTTTATTGAAAATAGTGATAATCTACTCACTGTAAGCGCTTGCAAAGCCACATGGGGAACTTTGTGGTTTACTCTCTTCATGATGGCTTTAAGGCAATCCTTTGCTCTGGAAAAGGAATAAAGAAACTATGAGGGATAAACGCGACAACATGATCTGCAGAATGAACAATACCAGATACTCAAGTTGGGCAAGCAAACAAAGCTGGGTCTATTGGAAAAAAAAAGTAACCTAACCTGAACTTTTTCCAGAGCTGGTCTGGAAAAAATATTTAGCAACTCGTTTCTTCTTATACGTGTATTGGATTGGAACAGACTCCATTTATACTGGCATTTTGTATTAATTTCTATAAAACTGCTGACAGGTCATAAAGGGGAGCAATTGCCATTGAGTTGTGGAAATTGATTTGAAATAGACAATGAAAGAAACATGTACATAAAAAAAAAAAAGGAAGAGCAGTGTTGATTAAATAAATGGTCATTTTACTGGCTACTGTAAAGGGTCTCTATGATTTAATTTAAAAATTGTGCTCACAGGTTGTCAGCTCTTGGATCCCATTTTCAAGACACTAAGAACACAAAGATTTTATAATTTGCTTCAGTAAAATACAAGATAAGTTTAGAACAATGATTAGCACTCTAAATGTTACTCTACTAAGGAGTTTCATACTTAAAATGAGCATTAACTGCATGCACGAGGTACACTGGCTGAGGCATATGTAAGGCTTCTTTAACACCACTATTTTGAACCTCCTAAAAACATGAAATCTCTACATAAGCGGCTGACGCTTGAGCTGCTATATTACCGAAGCACAGAAATGTCTCTGCAAGGCTGTGTTTCTCCATGTTGCTCAGCGACCTCAGCTGGAACAACCTGTGCTCTTCACCACCAAGGCTCTGGTTCCCCGGTCACTTTACACAGGCACAAGTGAAAGCCACCAATGAAAGTAGTGGACCAAACGCCCACTATCCCTTCCTACAGCAACGCAGTCCCCGTCCCTTCCTGACTGAGGCTTTAGCAGTGCCTGGATCAAGGAACTGATGTGGCTGAGCACGTTAGTCTTCAGCCAGATCACTGACAAGATCAGATCCCCCAGGAATCCATTGCACAAGGGGATAGAGGAGATATCTGACTACCCTCTTCAATGCAAATTCTCTCTCTTGTCAATTTAAAGTCGTCATGGAATTGCAACCTTAGGCAAAGCTTAAAAAAAACCCTGTATATAAATGATGCCAAAACTGTTTCACTGTTAACGTAAAAAAAAAAGATGTTTGTTTCAAGGTTTTGTTTCAAAAGATGCCTGTTTCAGTGTATTGTGTGTAAAGTAGTGAGGAAGATTTTATGCCCCTGTATTAAACAAGCTAATAAACTGCATCTATAGTCTCATTTTCGTTTACAGCAGTAGTCTGGTTTTGAACAAATTTTCTGATCATTCCCACATGTTGCACATTTAGTTCACAGTGGCATTTTGTGCAAGCAAATTAATTTCCTTTTGGAATAATTTAAGCTAGAAGCTCCTCCGTGCACACCACATGTGCTCCAATATCTCAAGGAGCCGTTAGAGGCAGAGCCAGTGACAGGATGTGCAGACAAATTTGCACCAATGCTGGTGTAGATATTAAGTTTAGGAGAAGAGATTAAACCAGTTCTGTAGGGGGGAAAAACCCCAAACACCCTGAGCTGCAAACTGGATGAATACAGCAGCTTCAGTACCAACTGCTCTGGTTTACACTTCCAGCCCCATCCTGCTGAGTGACTTGGTGATGTACACACAGCAGGAGAAATATGGGTTTACTCCTAACATTGAGTATGTTTGGTGATAGTTAATATATCAACCATCCATCAAAGTCAACATACTTGTTAAGCTATACATTTATTTAAGGGTAAGCAACAATATTTATTGTTTTCAGAAGATGGCTCTTAGTGAAGGGCAGGAGGGAAAATACTACACAAAATTGCAGTACAATATGCTAGCAGTAGTGGCATTTAAAATTCAGAATTTAGGATTTTATTGTATATATAAATACATATATATTAAGATTTAATTACATAACTAGATGTAGTTATACATTTTGCACGTTTCATTAAAAAAAAAACCAACATCCTAAATTTTTTTTATAATCTCCTCTCCCCAAAACAAGTAGATTTAAAACAATCCCATCTACTAAAGTGTTCTGG
>VXBH01002123.1:198529-213068 GCA_013400035.1 Rynchops niger
AAAAAAAAAAAAGAATAGATTTTTAAGAAACGACATTCTGTACTTTTCTTCTTCAGGACTAAAGATTACCAGATTGAATAGATCTGCTAATATTCCTTGTGGGACATAATTGATATAAAAAGAACTTTCTCAGTGTAATATTCTTAAACATTACGTATAAGTGATAAAAATTCTAAGATCAATTAATAATTCAGCTTATGTACTAATTCAGTTTTACTTCAAAATTTAAAACATCACTCAAAAAGATTACCTTAAAATTCAGCAAATACTTTTGGCCATTATAGGATCACTGAACTACCACTCAGGCTAAACTGATTCAGATCGTTCTGTGTTTTCATCCCAATTTTTCCCCCTTTTCTCCACCAGTCCCATTGCTCCTAATGAATAAATACAGACAAATTTCTCATCATAAATAGCTAACTGTCCCAGCTTGGTAATTTTCTGCAAAGAAACTAGTTCACTGTTTCCTGCTGGCACAGTTGCTTCTTGAAATTTATGCAAGATCATTAAATATGAACAACTCGGTCTACTGTGCAAAACTCCATAAAACTTGGAATGCACTCAGCATATACGAAATGCTCTACTAGAAATCCTGTCAGAACGTTTCTTTCAAAGAATTTTAAAGCCAACTACATATATTTGTAGAGCTTGCAGAAGTGTCAGATTGGCAGCACTTTTTGCATAGCTGACTACGCTGAGCGTTTTGAGACGCATTCTCTCTGAAACAGTATTCTTCTTCACAGGAACATGAAATTACAAGCTGTAATGCTGAGGTACAGCTTACCCATTAGGAGTGCTTCCAACTTTGTCACATATGTCCATAATAAGACCCCAGTCCTCACTGGTGTTGTATTCATTTGTAGCCTTTTCTATAAAGAAAACCAAGATTGATTAAGTGTAATACCCCAACAAATCCAGATTCTAGTCAACAAACAGTGACTCGGTCACACACACACACAAAAAAAAAAAAAAAAAAAGACTCCACCGACAAAATACTGAGGCAGTGTGTTCTACAGATTAGTGCTAATTCTTACTGTCTTGTAAAGCGTTATGTACCAGTTTTCATATGGGAAGAACAGCACAGGGCTAACAGCTGTGATAGGTATTTAATAGATCCAAAAATAGAAACAACTTTTGAAGTGTAATATGGTAAATGGTGAAAAAGAAACTGCTTCTGTACAGTTTGTTTAACTCCAGGTTTAAGTCACAGCCCTAGTTTAGATTTGCTCAAGGTCTTCTAATATTTGCATGCCATTAAGTATTTCGCATGAATGTTCCAAGAAAAAAAAAAAAATAAAAAGAAATCTCTTTAAGACTCTGAAGGAAAGCCATCTCCTAATTCAACACACTCATTAAATATTTTTTTCTACTAGATTTTTCAGGGAATCAAAACACCACAGCAAGTGTTGAGAAAAATAAATGGCATGGAAGGATGAATAAAGAACACAGAAGGGGCCAAGAAAAACAAGCCTGCTCTATCAAAAGCATGTGTCCCTAATTAATATTTGCTGCATATGACTCTATATATTAACTGATAAGGCTTAATGCTATTTATTTGTGCTTTCCTTTTAAATTTTTATTAGAGCCGTGTTATTTTAATCACATGTAAATATTACAGTTCTATTAAAATAGCTTGTAAACAGCAAATTAAATATTTTATACATTGCGCTTGCTGCCTTAGCATTTAATTTTAACCTGATAATTTAGTATTTTAACTAAATTCAAAGAAAAGTGCTTTTAGATTTTTACATTATATATTAAACCCAGCAGAATGCACAGAATTTTACTTTGGTAAGAGAAGCCACTAAATCCCTTTGGGACCGAGTATTTTAAAGACTATTTAGTAGATTAAAGCAGAACATAATGGTCACTCGCTACCAATGTGATGGTGTTCTGTGATAGCAGCTGTTCCAAAATTATACGGTTTGCTGACAGCAATACTACAGCAGGATAAACCCAATTTCATGTGTACAATTAAGCATCTTCTCTGCTAATCGGCTTCACTACTTAGTTTTGCAGTCAAAAGCTGCAACAATGCTCGGGCTGGCTCAGCAGAAAGGCTTCCACAAAGAAAACGCAAGCACAGCAGCCAACGGTGCCCCAACAAATGTTTTATTACAGATGTAAAAGCAGATCGAGAAGGAGGAATAGAAATTTGCAATTTTGGCCATAGGTTATCTTCACAAACTAGACTCACTACTTAGAGGAAGCACATACTGTATTGAAAGCATGTTCCTACAGCAAAAACTTTCTTTAAAACTTAAAAGAAAATTCAAGTTATGTCTTTTACGGTTAAGTGCATCAATATTTTTAGGAGATTAACACAAAATTCATTGCTCGTTCTTGAAAATAAACGAGTGCCAGCAATTTTAAACACTTTAACATTCAATTTCTTAAAAGGAAAAAAAAGAATCAAACAAAAAACACCTCCATACACACATTTGCTGGATATATGTACCGTAATTACTGAACAATCACAAAAGAAAAGCATAATCATGGAATCACGGAATCTTTAGAGTTGGAAGGGACCTCTAGAGATCATCTAGTCCCACTCCCCTGCTAAAGCAGGATGGCCCAGAGCACATCACTCAGGGCTGCATCCAGGCGGGGCTTGAAAATCTCCAGAGAAGGGACTCCACACCCTCCCTGGGCAGCCTGTGCCAGGGCTCTGTCACCCTCACCGTAAAGAAGTTCTTCCGTGTGATTGAACGGAACTTCCCGTGTTCCAACTTGTGCCCATTGCCCCTCGTCCTGTCACTGGGAACCACTGAAAAGAGCCTGGCTCTTTTGGAGCCCTGCTCCAAACATAATGCAATGTTTGGTGACAGAACTTCAGCCTGGTGTTTCCTATGAAGTTCTGCCAGCTAAAACTGCTTTTTAAAAGCATTGCCTTGCACGTCTCCATCCCTGGTAGTGTGAATCCTCCCATCAAAACTCGTCAGTCAAATTAATCCATCTCATCAAATGACAGCAGCCATCAGTTGTGCATATAAAACCATCCCTCCAATGACAAATAGAACCGACAAATCTAAACTTTCCTCTTCCCTTCTTTCTCTCTACTACTCTCCCTTCAAAATAGGAAACAAATCAAATCACCTAATTTACTTTTGGAGAAGTTATTTAAAAAAAAAAAATATAATTGCATCCACAGAACACATATAAGATGGTTTGAGAAGACACACCTATCTGATTCGCTAGTAAAAAGCACTCTCTTCTAAAATAATCACAGCACAGAAACAAACTGAAATAGATACTTAGACATAAAAATATGTACGAAATTTAAAATTACTCTGTTTACAAGCCAGTCAAATGCAAGCTTGTAAAGTGACCCTGCAGTGTAAACACTGCAAAACCAAGCACCTCACTTTGTACATGCTGTCATGCAGATCCAAAGAAAAGATTCCCCACAAAGAGTGCCAGATAAGGGACAGGGTAAAACAAGTGCAGTGGTGCAGCTCAGTGGGGCCCCAGCTCCTTCAACCTGCCAGGAGGCATCAACAGCTCTCCTCCCTCTATGGTATCGGTTAAGTAGACGTAAGTGTCACTTCTGTCCTCTACAAAAATTCAAAAGCATTTGCCAGAGGATATATTGAAGTTTTCCTGGACCCTTAGAGGAGGAAATCAAAATCAGCTTTGCCTGCTGTGACAGATGTCCCATGCTATCCTGATAAACTCTTCCACTGTCAATGGGAAGGCTTAATATTTACCAGCCTTCAATGAGAAGTGTTCAACTCCACACCTTCTACACGGTGAAGAACAGCATAGCTTCCATAACACTGAGCTCTACTCACTCACAGCTCCTGTGCTTTTCCTCCTCTCTCCCAGCCAGCACATTCGCACATGGAGGCATGTCAAACACAAACTCTTGCATCTCCGAAGCCTGTTCTCGGAGCAGACGTGGTCCCGGTAACAATATGAAAGCTGCCCTACGGCAAACTCTTACCACTTTTGGTTTCTTCCCTGCCAGCATGACAAATTTAACAGCATCTGTTTTTTTGCTTAACATGAGCTCCAGCTGAAGAATAATCTTGAAGGATAACTACTTCACAGATGCTGAGACATGGACTTTCATCAGAAGAAACAGATGTGTGAGGATGTATTTTCCAAGATTTTTTCAGTGCTAAGAGAACATAAACTGTAAGAAAATGCTATGACTTATATTCTGTAGTCCTCCAGTTAATGAAGGAACACTAGATTTGAGTTAACTTTTACAGAAATGATAAAAGCAAAATAAGCTTCTTTTTATTGCTGCTTGGTATATTTTTAAAATCCCACTAAGAATTTAAAAAAACACAATTAATCATTTTTGACTGGATCAGTTCCCTGATCTGATTGGCCATGCAGCTGCACGAAAAACTATGCCAACACAAGAGAGGAGATAGCACTAAAATGAGCAGCTGGGAAGGGGATAGGAACTGTTTACTGATATTACTGCCAAAAGAAGAAACGCTTGTCAAGTTACTGCCTTAAAACACTGTAACCAGCTCTTCCAGAAAAGAAGGTAATGCTTCACCAGGACATGCTAAAGTCAAGTTTTTCAGGACTCTCCCTCTACCACACGACATCCAAAAGGAGAGCTGGCTGTCGCCCTTTCCAGCCTAGCAGCACTAGTTCTTCCCCTTTTTCACAAGAAAGGGATGGGTAAAACACAGAAATAAGACCAAAAGACAGGAAACAAAATACTATGAGGACTGCAACTGGGCAACACGTGGCAAGCCTCAAAAGCCTCCCTGTTTGCATCTTTTCAAACATCAAGCCCTCAGTCTCTAAAGATGCTGGCATAATGTCAAAGTGTCCCAGATCGGCATTCATAATTAAGCGTCATACCGCACGTCCAACTCTTAAAGGCCTGGAAACACCAGGAGGAGCCGGCAGCCTCCATCCCTCACAGCTTTCCTACAGCCCCTCTCTTCAGGCCTGCTGCGTTTTCAGCAATGCACACCCAGCGCTGGGATCCCTCAGGTTTGCAAACGCAGAAGCAACACGCCCCATCTCCAATACAACACTGAGAATTTGGCAGATATGCCTTGGGTTTTTCTATACTCACAATGGCAAGGAGCAAGGGAAACAGCACGAGCATCCAATCTTAAAATACCTACATGGACATAAAAAGGAAGAATAGAAAGGGAATTGCGAGAACCTCACAGCCCCGAGAATTCCCCAAGAATGATATGAGCACCCCAAAAGTTCTGCATAAATCTCTGCCAATGCAACAAATGTGACACACTGATTCCTACCAAAAGTGTATCACATTGTTACACAACAGAAATCTCTCGCTGACTGCTTCTGCTGGAAATCTATATCCCATTTAACATACAGCATTAACATTTGACACTGACACATCAAAATCAGCCATCCTGGTCTGATGACAGCCCTACCTCTATGCTGCCTAGTACATATGACCTTCAAACTTACCAAATATTTGTTATTTCAATAATAACAAATTACTGAATTCCTTTGAGCCAAGCTTGCCAACAATGCCAAATAACATGTCAGTTAAAACAAAAATAAAAATACTAGAACATAAGTTTTCTTCACACCTGTGTCAATTTTTATGGTAGAAACAGAGAGAAAATAAATACTCAAGCACTGATTGAGCACAAGGAGCTTTTCAATTTTGTATGGCATTTCCTAAAAACTGTGGTCACTCAAATAAAAATTTTCTAGAGACTGATTTTCCCCCCAAAGCCATGTGAAATAGAATCTTGTCTGCACATAAGTATTTTGACTTCCACACAAAGCCATTCTAAGTACGTAGAAACAGAGTTCATATATGAAAAGTGAAAAAAAAAAAAAAATAATTCAGGACTACTCCAGACTGCTGTGTTTTATAAAATCAAGCAGAACCACACGGATGAAAACCAGAAATTTAATCCCACACGCCTTCATCTGTGTACTTTGCCTTTGTATAGCCAAATTAGAAAATTCTAGTTTTGATTTAATTAGTGATCATAGACATGCTGACACTAGTCATATGACTTGCATTTCCAGTAACACTGCATGGTCCTTTCTGAAAAGGCACCCCTAATTGTAACGATCCCAGGTCCCTACTCATGTCACTAAATACTATATTCTAAAAAAACTGGATCAAAGTAGAATATTGAAATAACTTTTTGCAATGTAAGTCCATTTCACTGAGAAGGCTTTTTGAGATACAATTTTTGCTTAAGAAGCGAGTCTGAGATTTTGTTTCATTGAGTCAATTGGCCAATAACCTGAAAAGCAAGCAGTTCTGTTTGTCAGACAATCTGCACACTACAAGACACTGAAAAGACCAGGGAGACATTAACAGAGACTTATACTTTAGAGCCTGGAAAGCACCAAAATTAAAGTTACCAGCAGTCGCATGCTATATAACAAAATATCCCTCAGATTTAAAAACACAAAAAGTGAGGCTATGATATATTAAAAAAATAATCAAGGCAGGGGTGGGGGAGCAGACCAGTAATCTCAAAAATGAGAAGGAAACACCTTCAAATTTCAAGCTCAGAATTTAGGAATTTTAATCAGTCAGATCAAGGAAAAGCCACAGACTGAAGACTGCAACATACAGTCCCTACATTTAAAGAAGTGGGGGAAAAAAGAAACAGCCAAGCAGCACCCAAAAAAAACCCAACTGGCTTGCTCTCAAACTTGAGAGCCAACGCTGAAGATAGGGATTATTACAGACGGAGAAATGCAGAGGAAATATGGTGAATTGTAACAGAAAGCAGCTACTCTTTCAGGCAGGCAAGGACATTTTATTCAAGGCTAATCTACATCAATTGTCTGTTCAGACTGCAGAGCAACATTCCATAGGATGCCACGTGTAAGTTATTAGCTATGTTACTTGCAGATTGATCCAAGAAAGCACTCTAATAAGGGCAGGGAGAGTTTACTCCCCAGATGTCTCAAAAATGGGTCTTGAAATCAATATTAACATACCTTGTCTGACACTGACAGCAAGAGTAAGGGTCTTGTAGGGAAGCTAGTGGAAAGTTGGAAGATATCAGCAATAAAAGTAAAGGCTAAAACATAACGTAAGGGGAAACACAAAACCTTGAGTACTGGATCAGGTAGAAAAAACTAACAGTTAGTAGGACAAAATGCAAATTCACACAGAGTCAATCAAATATTCTCCTAGAAATTAAGTGCTCGGCGGTTAAAAACAAGAACAGAACTATGAGTACGCTGAGCTCTAGCACAAGAAGACACAGGCCACTAAGGAAAGGGAGCCACAAAAACGCAAATACAATCCTAGAACGAAACACACCAGGTAAAAGTTTCAGCAAAGCACAAGGAAATATGCAACGCTATCATACAAGTTATCAGCGATCCATGATATGGCGTACAATTCTGGCTGCCAGTCAAGCTACACAGAAAAATACTTCCTACTCCCTTGATCACGTCAACAATCTTATGAAAGAAGGCTAACTAAACAAAAGATGAAAGGGAATAGGCTTGTTTTCTATTGAAGGAGCAACTAGGTAAGAGATGAAGGTTATTTAAGAGGAAGGACAACGCTGGGAAAACAGCAAGTGCACATGAACTAACTATGAATAGATTTAGACAGAAAATTAAAAATCTTCTAACACTCTAAAGAACTGAAGTTTTGGGGTATCCTCTCCATAAGAAAAACAGATGATAGAAACCGCATTCCTCTAAAACAGTATTCCATAGGTTAATCTTGCAACACTGCAACTATATACAAAGCAACCAAAGCAGATGCCAAGGAATTAAGACTCTGCACAGCTCTGATGAAAAGAAAACATAGGGGTTTAGAACCAAGAAAGCAAAAACAGCTCTGGCCAAGCAAAAGAGTGTTTATCTAAATTTTCTAAAGGTGCCCCAAGAAAAGGGCAGTACTAGAAGTATGGTGTGAAGAGAGAGCTGGATCAATCTCACTGCTTGCTGCTAACAAAAGCAGGGTCCTCTTCTTCCCATTCACCTTCGCAGGGGTGTCCTGCTCCTCGTTTTCACTGCCATTTCCCAGCCTTTGCTGAGCTGATTCAAGTCACCAAACGGTCAAACTCATCACCTCCATCCAACTCACAAGCCAAATGCTTTCTCCTGGCAAATCAGTTTTCTGCCAGGAAGAGCTGAATCAGCTCAATGGTGAAACCAAAAAAAAAAAAACAAAACCCAAAACAACTACAGGGTGGATGGGTCCATGGAAGAGGATGTCTCCTTTCCAGCTGCATCAGGCAATCAACTGGGCTCAACTCTTTTCTTGGTATGTATCTTTTTTTCTTTTTTTTAAATGAAAAACAAACAAACAAAAAAATGTAAAAAAGTTAAAACCTGACAGATGCATATTAAAAGCATGGAAAACCACTTACGTAAATACTGAAAGTTAAAGTACAGACCATCCACATTTGATATTCTGGATGGTCTAATTTACAATGGAATAATAACTTTTTAAAAAGCTCCTAATGGCAAACAGAATTTTTTCCTGGCAAGGGACTGTAAGAGTTGGCCTCAAAAATTACAACGTTCCTATTCTGCTACACTTGTTTAATTGTAATAAGTGCAGACAGTTACACTCAGTATATACCACGCAAAATTTAAGAAACTGCAAGTGAAGAGAGTGCCATTTTTGAAGTACTACAGTCTTGAAGTTCTTGAAGCATTTCAGTTTGCTAAAGAATTGTACAAAGCTGGGGTACTTTTGTACCCCAGTTCAAAAAGTCTTCACTTGTGCAAATACATTACTTAGAGCCATGCGAAAGACAAGTCTGTCAAAACACACATACGACTTCACAGGGTATTTGAAATAACCGGACTAGGCATAGCTGGTCTGGCAAGTTTCTACTTCCATTTCAATCATAGGTCAACGTTAAAAATCTCACAATGGTTTGTGAAAAGATGAAGAAAGGAAATAGGAATTACACAAACTTTGCAGACACATTAAGAAAGCAGTGTAACTTATACCCAACAGAAAAGAAATGGTGTGGTAATAGGAGTGCTCACAACAGTCTCTTCCATGTGTATACTTCCCCAGCCTTGACAAAAATCCTAAGAATGTTGAATTCTTCTCTTACCTAAAATTCCAGTGTAACAAGAAATGTAAATCTGACTCTGGTATCTAGCTTGATTTAATGGCTTTTTCCGGTGCTTTGATCCAGAATAAGCATTGTTTACAAAAAAGAGAAGGAACGCCCCCCCCCCCATTCCCCCCAAAAAACCGGCAACACACACAGAACAAGTTGGATGCTCCAGAAAGCACAAGACAGAGCAGAAGCACAGAACAAAACAACTGAGTCATCATCTTCATCCCGTCGATGGCACCAACTCCAGCTGAAGTTGCCTCATGGTTTCGTAATGGGAAGAAATGTCCACTCAGGCATAACCTGATGTCCCCAGATCAGCCTCTGGATGCCCCCAAATCAGCCTTAGCATCAGGTACTGGAAGAGGCATAAAAATGGGTTCTACTGACATTAACAGAGCTGGTTTCCACCCTCGAGTTCTACCCCCAAATGACAACCTTCACAGCCCACTTCACCGAAACTCAGTGTACCGAGCAAGCCACTGAAAGGCAGGAAGTAACGAGCCATCTCAAAGGCTGTAAAACTTTATACGTTTCAGCACAAGTGGACGCAAAACACTCCCTAAACCTGCTGAGCGCAAAGGGGACTAGGCAGAGCCGGCGCCTGCCGTACCCCACCAGCCCGGCTTCTGTCAGAGCCGCCAAGGGCAGCCGAGGCAGGCCGGGGGTAATCCTGTCCGAAACACACACGTTTTTCCCCTAAAGCTTCCCGGCGGGACTGTCAGCAGCTGCCAGCCGCCCGCGGCCTCACCGAGCAGGCCGGGAACCGCGGCCTCCACCTCCGCCGTTACTCTTTCCCCCTCAGGAGCCCAGGGCCCACCGCGGGGAGGAGGAGGCCGCCGCCCCGCAGGCACCGGCCCAGCTGCTGCCGCTGCCTGCCGCCCTGCCTCCCCGCCGTCCCGCTGGCTCACCCACGTCCTGCTCGAAGGGGTTGGGGGCGAAGAGCGGCATCTCGGCAGCACTCGCCCACCCTCCTGCCCTCTCCTCAGCCGAGACCGCCCGGCCCGCGGCCACCCGCCCCTCCGCCGCCGTCGCCGCCGCCTCAGGCCCCCGGAGCTGCCCCGGCGCGCCTAACTGCCGGCCGGAGGAAACGCTGCAGCAGCACCGCAACAACGCGCGGGTCCGTCGCGGGGGTGCGGGAGGGAGCCGATGCCTCCCGGTGGGATGGGGAGGAGCGGGGCGAGCAGCGACCACGGCGGCGGCGTCAGGCGCTCGCTAGGGCACCCCGGCGGGACGGGGGCCTCGCGGGGGCGGGGCTACCGGCGGCCGTGGGCGGGGTCCCGCCCCGGCCCCGCCTGCGNNNGCGGGGTGGAGTCGCTGTCGGCGGGCGCCATCTTGAGGCGGTGGCCGTCGGCTGGGCCAGTCCCGTCTTCGTCCCCCCTTTCCTAGTAGCCGCTATCGCTCGGTTTCCCCCTCCCTGGTGCTAAACCCGATGATAAGAGCTGCCTGAGGGCACGGGCTTTGCCGCCGCGGTGGGTGTAGGGTGGGGTGGCGGGCGGGGAAACGGCGCCCGGCGCTGTGGGAGTGTGGCTGTGGGGGGAGCGTGGCTGAGGAGATGGTGGCTGGCGGCGTATGGTTGGGGGTGTGCGGCTTGTGGGGGCTACAGTTGAGGGGGTTGTAGTTTATCCTGAGGGAAGCGGCCTACTGCCGGCTGCCCCCACGGGCAGGGAGGGGAAGCCCCAAAAACTCCTCCTGGGCCCTCCTGAGGGGCTCCTGGCCCTCCAGGCAGCCATCACAGACTCTTGTACGCTTCTTGTGTAGCCACTTTTGGGAAAAAAAACCCACCTGGAAATCAACATGATTTTGCAGTACTGAACACTTTTCTTATGTTACACGTCACTGCTGTAACGTGTCTTCCTTTATCTTTTATCAAATACAAGCAAGTTCTGTTCTCTAACCTGGGTGATTTATGAAAAGCGTTCACTCAAGAAATAGATTCTTAGTACATCCCAGGCCAGGTAGGACAGAACTCATGAGCAAGCTGATCTAGCTGAAGATGTCCCTGCCCACGGCAGGGGGTTAGACTAGATGGCCTTTAAAGGCCCCTTCCAACCCAAACCATTCTGTGATTCTATCAAAATGTGCTTGCGGGAATGCAGGAGCTCCACCACTGGCCGGTGTACCTGCTTGCTCTGAGGAGTGACTTCAAATAAACTCAGGCCGGGCGGGAGGTGAGTCAGTGGTTTCATACCCAGTGCCACGTGGTTTTTGGAATACGCAGAGTCATACATTTTAGAGCCGTGTCTCAGAGTAGTCGTGAGCCTTAGTCATCCTCACGGTTGGGTCAGCGCATTAGCGCATTAGTCAGAGCCTATTTTTGACTTCAACAAGAGAACTTGTGGAAGAGTGAGCGTTACAGTGGCTGTATTTCTGTTCCAAGGGTAGGACTTTGAAAGTACTGAGAATAAGATACCTGAAAGATTTCTGCATCATTCAGTGATACTTTTCTTCCTGCTCATCTCACGTTTGCGGGGCCACAATTTTTTTCCTCAGCTGTGTTATGCAAGTATAAAACTTCCAGGTAGAAGTTCCACTTAACACATGTGAAAGATAATTTTTAGCATATTCTGTAAGGAATTTTAGGTTACCTATTAGGATATAAAGTTTATTTGAAGAATACACTGATGTTCCTTCAAAAATGATAGCAGAGCTCATGTTTCTTTAACGTTTTGTACATCGGAAGCATTTATTTTAAATCATCTGGGGCCTGCAATGTCACACTATTATCAAACGTACTGTGGTTTTGTTTGATTATGAAATTGCATGAGCGTATCCCTTGCCTGGCTGTGTAGCCAGTTTCGGTCTCGCCTCTCCGATGGACTTCCCATTTTCCCGGGTCTGAGGCAGTCTGCAGGTGGCACCGTTGTCCCACGTTCACAGCCATCATTGCCCGTCCTGAACTGACTGCTGGAAATGAACTCTTGTCAGATTTTTAAGGCAAAATGGAGCGCCTTTCCCTCAGTCTTAAATCTACTAATTACGTCGAAACTCACAATTTCACTTAATGAATCAGACCGAATAAAAATAGCAGTAATTTGTTTAATTGCTTCAAAAAGGAAGGATGAATCAATTTGTACAGAAATGCAATAAACACTAATGTTGTCTGGCTGAAACAGAAAATTGTAATGAGTTCTGTGTGATTCAGGACAATGAGTTTTCTCTTTTATTAACTTCAGCTCCCTTCCCCTCTGCAGCATCACATGTGGTGCAATAATCCCAGCAGCTGCACATGCAAGTAAAGGGAGAGCTTCTGCAGTTCTTCACATCCTGTAATGTTGCTTTTGTCACCTTGGTATTGAACCAAATGTCACACATCTTCATGTACGTTGCTCTGTTTTTGTCTGGTCATGGTGGGACAATGCATCTGAGATGTGTTGTGCCTCCCAGCGATGAGGGACCGGGCAGGACAGCCTGTGCTGAGACCTGTAGAACATGAGCCCAGAAGCACCTACAGAACTTCTGCTCTAGGTGACACCACAGCCAAAACCACGGGACATTTCCCAATGGAAAAACCTAAATCCCACCGTGAAGAACAAAATCCACAATAATAATGCGGCCAAGGAAGAGAAAAGAAAATATTAGGGCAATCCCGAGTCCTGCAGGAACAAATTCTTTGTTAAGGAGAGCTCCTAGGAAGCACTAGAGTGGAGGACAGAAAAACAGGTATGAAAAAAGAAAAAGTTATTTCTAAACCTGTTTTTGCAGACTCCAGATCTGGCAATCTCTTCATCCCCGAGTACGGAGCAGTCGGTGCCCCCGTGTCTCGGATAAGTAACCATCATCAGGAGAAGCTGCAGACTCTGGTGTCCGTATCAGTGATGTGTCCCTCGGGCTTTGTAGGAAGTCGATGCTTCCCCCTCCTCATCGTCAGCTCTGATCTTCCCTGTTATTTTTGGAACAATGTGTTGTATTATTTAATCTCAAGCCTTAACTTCTGTAATACGTTTTAAACGACAATTTATATTGTCGTAAGTGTTTGCTTTTAGAAAACTTAGGTAATTCTCAGAAAGCTTTTTCCTGGTCCACAGAA
Organism: Rynchops niger; assembly: GCA_013400035.1. Lineage (NCBI taxonomy): Eukaryota > Metazoa > Chordata > Aves > Charadriiformes > Laridae > Rynchops > Rynchops niger. Next base: position 211,586 of record VXBH01002123.1, read on the forward strand.
GCAGCTTGCTGAAACTTCTAGCTTTGTTTTGTATCTGACTGGATTCTCTCTATTTCTCCAGCTGCCCTCTAGTTTACTTTGTGATTTACTGAAATATTTTCTTTCCTCTTTTTATAATGGACTCTCTCCCCTTGTGCTCTGTGTGGGAGTCATGCAGACAAAGTGATTAAACAGAAATGCTGAAAATAATTCTGTATAAAGCATTTCAAGATGTACGCGAGGACTCTCTCCCCCTCAGTTCTTCTGATTTTATTGTTAAGTGTTGCTCGTGATGAAGGAAGTTGGTATGAAGCACGCTCTTTGAAGTGTTAATATTCTGCGTTTTTACATCTCTCTGCTCAGCTGATGAATAAACTTTGTGTCCATCGTGCCCTTGCATGAAAAACGATGCTGCATTAAACAAGTACGGAAAAGCTTGAGCATTTTTAATAACACATTTTACTGTACGCACAGTCTGATGCCACTTAAATGGAACACACTCTTGCTGTTTAAAGACTTTGATTCATTACTGTTAAATTTTCTTTGTCTTTTGTTATTCAGCTCAGGCGCTTGGTTCCTCATAAAAGCATCTCAGAAGCTTTTTCATGCGTAGCTCTTGCAGCACGCTCAGAAACAAGTTGATGTTGACTGGAACGTGTTTATTTCTCTAATCATAGATTTCATTTTCTTTTACCTGTTGTTACACAGTGGGATTCCTCTTTCTTACATTAGGGAGGGAGATTAAGCAGCCAAAACAGACGCATCCCACTTCTCCCCCCTTCCTTCATGCACAGCACCCACCCAGCGTCTACATCCAGCAGTCACCCAAATGCAGAGAGACAATTTCAGCGGTTAAGGACCAGGTTAATGGACCTTGCCCTGGGGTCTTGGCATCTCCTTCCAAAAACAGCCTGGCCCAGGGCAGAGTTGCACCAGCAGAATGGGTAGCTCCTTCTGGAGCAGCCGGAAGACCCGACCCTTAGACATTTCCCTATACACCGCTTGCCGTAGGTTTTTATATGGGAACGTTGCAGCTCCTTCAGCCACAGCTCTCGACTCCCTGTTTCCAGTAGGGAACTCTACGAAGAAATAGAATCATAGAATCATCAAAAACATGTCTAATGCTATCTAAGGTCTTGGTCCACGAGCCTTTGGGAGGTGCTCTCCCAGCGGTGTAGGCTTCTGGGGATGCTTACAGCACCCTGCAGTGGTATGTGAATGCCCAGCGCCTGTAGTGCTTGTGGGAGGGGGGAGCTCACACAAGAATATGTGGAGCTGCGGCATCCCCTGCTCCTCTGTGCTGGGGCTCGCTGTGGTGGAGCTGCTCCTCTGCGCTGGGGCTCGCCGTGGTGGAGCTGCTCCTCTGTGGTGGGGTTCGCTGTGATGGAGCAGCTCCTCTGTGCTGGGGTTCGCCGTGGTGGAGCAGCTCCTCTGTGCTGGGGCTCGCCGTGGTGGAGCTGCTCCTCTGTGCTGGGGCTCGCCGTGGTGGAGCAGCTCCTCTGTG
>VXBH01002123.1:216813-232732 GCA_013400035.1 Rynchops niger
CCCCCTGCCCACGCTGCTGGGGATGCAGCCCAGGCTGCGGGGGGGTTCTGGGCTGCCAGCGCGCGTGGCCGGTGAATGTTGAGCTTCTCGCCCACCAACACCCCCACGTCCTTCTCCTCAGGGTTGCTCTCCATTCTCCACCCGGACTGGATTTGTGCTTGGGATTGCCCCGGCCCACGTGCAGGTCCTTGCACTTGGCCTTGTTGAACTTCATGAGGTTGGCGTGTGCCCACCTCTCCAGCCTGCCCAGGTCCCTCTGGATGACATTCCTTCACAGATGCATGTCCCCTCCCTGGGCCAATGCTTTCCAAGTTTTTATTCCTGCAAAGGCAGAAGCTCCCCCTGTTCCTGAGTAGAGGGATTCTCCAGGTGGAGCGTTTCCCTGCAGAGTATTCCGGAGGCTCCTACAGCACCCTCAGCAAACTCCCCGCACTCGGAGCAAGGAGCTGGCAAGTCAAAACTGGCCACCCATGGCAAGGGAGGCTGCACGCGTGGAGAGGCTGCGGCCGAGGGGGGGGAAATGCAAAATAAACAGCGTGGACGGCCATCTGCCACTTCCGAAGCAGCAGCCAGCGCTAACACCCCATTAGGACACAGACCAAAAGCACAAATCTGGTGGTTTGGCCACCGGCGATTTTCTTTTTTCTACCAAAAAGGCTTCTGGCATTTGTTAAAAAAGAAAAAGGAAGAGGGCCAAGGGATTTGAGGACTTGTTTAAATAATAGAAAGGCTGCTGCTGCCTGTTTTGTTTATGTCATCAAAAAAGGTTACAGCTTTGAACTTGCTCATGGGCAACCACAGCCCTGACTTGGAAGTGCCACGGGGCCGCGGCGGCGCTGGTGTGCTGCCCTCGCCGCAGCGGGGACTCGGGGTGACTGCACCCGAGCAGGATGGTCGCACCCCCGTGTCTGAACCAGGGCTGCTGCCCTCAGAACCACCTGGTGGACTGAGGGTTTTTTTTAAACATACAAAAAGGAGAGGGCGAGGTTCGTAACGTTTCCCTTCCCCAAAACACTTGATGTGCTGCAGCCTCCTCCTGCGTGTCCGAAGCGTCACTGGGAATGCAACAAAGCACAAAGCGGGGGGGGTGTCACCCGCCCTGGCTGTGACCGAAGCACATCCTCCTGCTCTGAGACCTCCTCCAGATACCCGGACTAATTAATTGATTTTTAAAAACATTTTACTGCATTGTGTAATATTAAAACCTAGCGTGATGCTATTATAGTTCTATAAATCACAAATAGTAAAACCGATCTGGAATTTATACGTAGGATAAACACGGGTGAAATAGCCCAGGGGCAGAGCCAGCCCAGTTTCCACAAGACAGTGATTTACCAGGAGTTAGTTAATTAATAGAAAAAGCATCGTTTCTGCCAGCAGAACCCCCGCTTTGCCGCGTGAGGGTTTTGCCGGCTGCAGCCCTGCGATGGCGGCGAGGCCGGGCCAGGAGACGGGAGGAAGGTTTCCCCGTGCCGTCATTACAAGAGAAGCTCGTGGACATGTAAACGCCTGATCTAGACCTGTTGGCATTGTCGAAAACTTCCCGTTTAACCGCTTCTCCCTTGCTGCATTTCCCCCTCAAATACGGGATGGGGCATTTGGCTGCCTTCTCTCGCATCTCCCGCTCTCGCACTCGTGTTCAGACCCAACCCGTTCTCCCTTGCCGGAATCTCAAAACATGAGTACGAGTAAATGAGTTGAAATAGTGTCGCACGAGTTTTCTTAATATTTAAAAAGATGTTATTTCGTTGCTGCTCCAGAAATAGTCTTGCGTGATGAGTGTGTTTGGCCGGCCTGGCTGGGGAGGGGAGCCGGGCTGCACGGGGTCCAGCCTGCACTTACTCACTACCCAAAAACGAATACCGCCGTGTCCGAAAGGCTCTGCGTGAAACAGCTCTGCGGTTAAAGCACTGCAGGTTCTCTTTCAGTTGGACCCCCACTACTTCAAAGTCCCGCCGTGGGCCTCAGCTGAACTCCTCCGGGAAAGCTCTCCCGGCTGGATCTGGCCCTGCCCGCTCGCCAAACCGCGCCGGGGTGTCGCTTCGGTGCACGGCAGCTGAGCTCACCCGAAAATGCTTGAGTGGCTCCATCACTCCTGCTGCCAGCTGGGAAACAAGGGCTCAGCAAAGCTTCCTGCAGCCCCTCGGCACAGGGGTGTCCACAGCCGAGGGGTTCTCGGCGTTGTTAGTACTATGACTTTTACCCTTCTTATCGCAATTATGGGTGTTAGCGTCCCACAGAAGGTTGCTGGAAGGACTCCACTGTTCTAGTAGCTTCATTAATACTAGTGCTAATAAGCAGGAGTGACTTGTACGATTGACGGTTCAGGCAAGAAATTCACCGTGTTTCAGTGTGGGGTCACGACGGGACGGGGCTCTGGCTGCGGCGACCAGGCAGGTCCCACCGGTGCCATCTCCCCAAGCCCACGAGGACATCGGTGCCGTGGTCCCCTCCTGGGCATCACCATGGCGCTTGGGAAAGAGCTGCTCCATCCCAGGGAACGCCTGCTCCCAAATCATCCCCGTCCAAGGGAACAGACGTTAACCATTGCTGCTTCTTACGTATTTTAGAGGGAAGAAAACTCAGTTAAAAAAGCTGGAGGAATGTCCCAGACTACATTCTACATCTGTTACATCTCAGAATAATTTATTTTAACCTCTGAAGATAGGAGGGAAAATATTTGAAGGAGGTGGAGACTTGCCAGTATTTCCAGTTCATTATAAGCAAAGAACTGTTGCTTATAGCTCTTTTTTGGAGCAGAGAGTAGTCTGGTTTTAAATCCCTCAAGCAATGAGGAATCATGTACTCGCCAATGGAAACTGCTCTTCAGTAAAGAATTTGCTAATTAAAAAGCTTTAATTTTTAAATTCGGTCTCAATTTCCTCCCTTCACATAAACGTTCCGTCTGCTTTCTAGGGGCATTGCTGGGTCCCCGGGGTTCACCCAAAGGCCTTGCCCCCTCTCGGCACAGCGGTTCGGGCGGCAGGGCCGGCTGCCCGCAGGGAGCAGACGATGGGCNCCAAAGACGCTCAAACTCTCCGAAGGTTGCAGCCAGGAGGCGGAGGTGGGGCCGAGGGGTGGCCCAGCCATGGGGCTGCAGTTTGGTGATGCTGGGGCCAGGCAGACCGTGTGCCGCCCATCCCTGGCGGCGGTGGGGACGGTGGCACTTGGTGGGTGGCACTGAGCAAGGTGGCAGACGTGGCCCCTCCGCAGCCCCCTCCCTGACCAGCCCATGCAGGCAAAACCAAAATGCAAATCATCTATAAATTGCTCGTTTCCAGCCGCAGACTTTGCCTGCTCAGCAGCGCCTTGGGCAGGACCACGAGCACGGCTGTGAACCCTGCGCACAAAAGGGCAGATTCTCCCCGTTCCGATTGCGTGTGGGAAGGGAATGTGGGACCCGGGGACAGAGGGATCATCTCAGCAGAGCTGTGTGACGAGATGTGAGCAGGCTCGGTGACGAGTGGCCGGCAAACTGAAGCGAGGAGACCCAGAGACATAAATACTGAAGCATCTTTGTTTGCAGATGACACTGTATAAGCAGATATGTATGTTACCAAGATTAAAGTTTAATTAAATTCCTGCAAGATTTTTGGGTCTTCATAAATTTCCTTTGAGCTTTCTGCCAACTAGGATATGCTCGCTGGCTTCAGAATATAAAAGCAAGTGTTGTTGTGTTTTGCAAATATATTTTATAATGCATGCCTGTGCTGACTATGCAAAAGTCTCACTGGTTTCCACGATTAACAAAATTACAAAAGCACAAAGGGTAGCAGTTCTTCTTGTTTTCGACTATCCTTTAAAAACAAGAGACGGATCAAAGTATGCTGTGATTAAGTTCATTAATCACACCCACATCACGAAAAACCATTGACTCTTCTGAACCCACTTTGCACAGAGGGAGGGTGTGAGGACTTGGCCGGGCTGGATTCTGCCGTGGGTTGGTTGTTTATTTACTCGCTTTTCCCAAAGGAGGACCTGCATGGGTTGGCGCGGCCGGGGCAGGGATGTCTCTGGCCAGGAGCAGCCGGGTGGGCGACCAGCAGCAAACTCCCTGCCCGGCCCTCGGGGATCGGGGGGCACAAACCACTCTGCTGCGTTTAGCCCGTTGGTGGGCAATCCCTAGAACTGAAGGACCGAGCTGCGGGGGCGCGGGGTCAGCGGGCAGGATGGGCGCGGAGACGTCTGTCCTGAGCACGGCGGGAGCAGACGGACAGACAGACAGCGATGAGCTGGAAACCCTGCCCGGGAGCGGGATCCCCCTGCCCCTGTTGTGCTGCTCATGTGGGGTTTGTATCTTCGTTGCTTTTCATCCAGCGCTTGTCCTTGTCAACACAGCGGCAGCTTATCTCACGCAATGACCTTTTATCTGGTGTATCTGGTGACCGAGCGCTGCACCAGCCTTCACGAGAGGGACAAGCAGATCATCACCCCCGGGCCCGGACCCCCCCATCACGCTCATGTAGAGGCTGCTGTAAATGTGCTCTCTCGGGGACCCCGTAGCAATCTTGCTTGACACGTGTTAAAGCACTTGGAAAATTCAACAGCAAACTGACAGTAACGTTCCCAAGCTTGCAGATAAGGAAAAAAGGGATTGCATGTGAATTCAAGTGAGGATCACAGCTCCGTCCCTACAAGCGGCATCTGACTGCGGGAGGTACCTTTGTGTGTCGAGTGCTGGAGCCGGAGGAGCTTCCAACCAGCCGGGAAGTCACAGCAACCCACGCAGGATGGAAACGTCACCTGCTGTGTTTAGCACAAACCCAGAGCTTTCATAGATGGCTTTTGTAGCCAGACAGTTGAGTGGGCACTGAGAAGGACGTGTACCGATGCAGGGTCTGCCTGTTGCCTGTTGGGCAAACATAGAGCACCTGGCCCTGGGCTCTGGCCAAAGACAGCCCTGTATGGACCGCACACGCCAGCGCAGACCAGGCTGTCAGCCGTGCTACATCCCGCCCCTTCGAAAACCAGCCCCTGGATGTGGTTTTTGATCAAATCCTACCTCTCTGTCCCGAGGCGAGGGGGCTTCAGCTTTGGCGGGGCCAGGGGCCAGGTCTGCCGCTTATGTTGGCTGCAGAGACCCACGGGAGCGACACCACTGCGGGTAGTTGCAGGAGGAAGGGGGAGTTTTCTCCCTCACCCTCCAAAAAACCTTAAAGTGCTTTATCAGTTCTGTGGCTGGCTGATATAGACACACTTGTTTTAATTCTGAGTTTCATTGAATTACTAATACTACTAATAATAACAATAATAGAGCTTGTTTCCTGGTAAGTGATGATTCTGAGGTCTTTCCCTGGAGATCATCCCGTCCCACCCCCTGCCAGAGCAGGGTCACCCCCAGCAGGTGGCACAGGAACGCGTCCAGGCGGGTTTGGAATGTCTCCAGAGACGGAGACTCCACCACCTCTCTGGGCAGCCTGTGCCAGGGCTCTGCCACCCTCAGGGTAAAGAAGTTCCTCATGTTGAGATGGAACTTCCCATGGTCAAGTTTGTGCCCGTTACCTCTTGTCCTGTCCCCGGGCACCACTGAGAAGAGCCTGGCGCATCCTCCCAACACCCCCCCTTTCAGTATTTATAAGCGTTGATAAGGTCCCCCCTCAGCCGTCTTTTTTCCAGACTGAAGAGACCCAAATCCCTCAGCCTTTCTTCATAGGAGAGGTGTTCCAGCCCCTCAGCATCTCTGTAGCCCTTTGCTGCACCCTCTCCAGACCTGGGGAATTCAGCTGGAGAAGAGATGAATGTTTAAAAGACAGGAGAACCAAAGGTCCGGCTGGCTTTCTCTCTCTGGGAATGGCCAGTAGCGGATATATTGGGAAATGTATGAAAAAGAGAAATATTCTTCCTCTGGCGATTTGCCACCTTGAACATCCTGCAGGGATGGCACCTTCTCTCTCTGAGGCTGCACCTGCACCGCTCCATTGAATAAACCTTCTCCTCCACTAATTAAGCCAGTTTTGAATCCCACAGTTTAATCATTTTTGAGGATTAGTGAGTAACTCCCCACGATTGTACACACTTCCATCACATATCCTCTTTGTTGTCAACACGGGGCTGAGCCAAGGTCCCCTGCAGCCCCCGGTGGGATGAAGGTGTCCAACATGGACCTTTCGTGCCCAGCAAACAGCAGCCCAGGTTGGGCAAGAGACAAGAAGGAAGGCACAGTTTGACTTGCACCCTTCTCCAGGGTTTAAGTGCCTGAATCTGGAGCGCTGTGTGGGATTCACAGCCCCGAGGGTTTTGCTGGAATTGAGCTCACCGAGGAGAGAGCTGAGAGTGTCTCGTGCCCCGCCGTCAGTGATCTGCTACCGAGACGCTGGAGAAATACCCGATACGCTTCTCCTCTGGCTGCTTTCTGCAGGGGACCAGGCCCAGCGATTGCCAAGATTGTGAAGACTTCTGTTTTGTACACAGTAAAAAAATGTCTTTAGTCCCCACGCACATATTAAGCCACCGCCAGAGATGAGAACGGCATGGATTTGTGCCAAACTCTGCACATGGGGGTTGCATTGCTTTCGGTGAATGGCATTGCACCACCTTCTCATCCCACTCAATCTGCCATTTGCAAGGTGCAAAAGAAGCCTTTACATGACATCACTGTATTTCTTAAAATCTGAATTAATGATAGGGCAGGGGCTGCAGAGTTTGAATCTCGGTGCTGCATCGAAGGGGTTATACCGATAAGCCAGCCGCTCCACGTGGAACAAAGCTGGCATTTCAGGCAGAAGACAATGGATTGTATTTTCTGTGTTCATTTCAGTCATCCATTTGGCATTGAGACTGAGGTCACCCACCCAGTCGTGCACTGCAGCATCTCTGTTCTAGCTAGCAAGGAGAAGCAAAACAAAGAGGAGCTGAGTCGGCAGGAATGGGATAGCAGTCATGTACGGAAAAGTGCTCCGTTAAATGGCTTTTAGATAACGTTGCAGTCCATTTCAGGACACTGTTTAAAATCCTTCCGAATCAGCATTTTGTCTGACACACATCTTAGCGCTTTGCATGGCCACTGGTCACACTCAATCCCCGTTTCGCGGCCCTAACAATAATTACTAGCTTGGCCTGGTTTGGTAGCCGAGTGATACGATTGGCAATGCAAGCATTCAGACACCAGCCAAAAGGATGGAGCGACTGCTATCCATCTGTAAATATTTTCTCTAGCAACAGCTTCATTTCCTTTGAAACGTTAAAAAGGTTGCAGATCTAACATCCATGCATATGCAGGCACGTGTCTTAAAAAATATGTAGCAGGCACGCGCACACAGACGCGTCTTGCTTCAGCCCGAGTTTTGCGCCATGCAAAGAGAGGCTCGGCTTGTCACCCCAGCCTGTTTTCTGGGAAATGTGCTTTAATTATGTTCCTAACAACTGGGAAACCTGCGTTCTCTGTGGTATAGCTCTACCCCCAGGGAGGCGGCGCTGCGAGCTTCTCCGCCTTGTCCGCCTGAAGCGCAGACGGTCAAGGACGAGGCGTGATCCCGCCGGCTGTGCGACCCATGCAACCAACATCACAAGGGTTGCTCCAGATGCAGGAAAGTTTGGGATGCGGCTTTCCAAGGCTGTGCTGGTCCCCAGGGCAGCGTTGCCACAACTGGGGACCACCAGACAGAGCCAGACAGCGGGCCAGAAAGCGATGGGGACTTCAGAAGTCCTATCAGCTGGTATCTCCAAACCCTCACAGCTGGTTTCTTACAAAAGCTATTAAAGATGCAGCGAGTCTTCTTCACGCTCCCTGCGTCTAACGTCATTTCACTCTTGCCTGGGTCCAGGCGAAGCGAGCCAGTCTGCCTCCAGTCCCCTGTTTCACTGAGGTAGTAAATAATTCAGCGTGAACTTCTGTTATCCTTGTCTTGTAATAGCAGCGGGGATGTTTATAGTTGGTCGGAAAGTGGAAATATTTGTTTTATGGGAAAATATGAATTGTTGATCTTTCATTTAATTTAGCATCGGAACAAAACCTTGCACTGTGGGACCTGGAGGGAAATTGATCCATCCATGTCCTGGTCCATCCTGCCCCTGCCGGCCTGCCAGCCATGGGTCAGGAGCAGAGCAATGACTTCTCCAAGGGTCCAGCTCCCAGCAAGCTCCTCGGGCAGCTGAGGAACTCCAGATTCGTGTACCTGACCTCACAAGGCAGTGATTTCTGCTCCCCTGAAAAGCTATCAGCTGAGGCTGAGTAATCTCAGACCGGTACCCACTACAAATGGGCCCTTAGAGGGGAACACAGTCACACCAGTTTGTTGAAAATCAGCCCCGTGAAGCCTGTGGCACCCCTTATCCTCCTAATGGCCCTACACGCGCCATGGGACCAGGTGGGACCTCACAAGGTACAGCAACAAGCAGAGACCCCATACCCTGTCCTTACACAATCCTCTGTTCAGTGGGCAATGGGAAGCATCCCCAGCACAGCCCACACCCTACGCTTGTGCCCCTGTGGCCAAGGAGGCCCGTGGTCTCCCGGGGGGCATTGCCAAGAGCGTGGCCAGCAGGTGGGGGGAGGTCATCCTCCCCCTCTGCTCTGCTCTGCCCCAGGGAGGCCACAGCTGCAGCACGGGGTCCAGTGCCGGGCTCCCCGCTTCCACAAGGACGGGGAACTGCCGGAGAGAGTCCCGCGGAGGCTGCGGGGATGCTGAGGGAGCCGAGCATCTCTGTGCCGAGGACAGGCGGAGAGCCCTGGGGCCGTCCCGCGGGAGAGGAGCGGGCTGAGAGGGATCTCCTCAATGCCCAGCCCGGGGACAGGACCAGGGGCCAGGGGCACAAACTGGGACACGGGAAATCCCATCTCCCCAGGAGGGAAAACTCCTTTGCTGGGAGGGTGCCCGAGCCCTGGCCCAGGCTGCCCCGAGAGGTGTGGAGTCTCCTGCTCTGCAGAGATCCCAAACCCGCCTGGGCGCGGTCCGGCCCGACTGCGCTGGGGGACCCTGCTCTGCCAGGGGCTGGCACCCGGTGACCTCCAGGGGTCCCTGCCGACCCTGACCATTCTGGGATTCTGCAATTCTCCAGCGGTCAGGGATGCGGACATGGATGCAGGCAACTCTTTCCCTTGGGAAATGCAGAGGAGTCCCTAAATGTACAACAAAAGCAAAACAAGGGCTGCAGTGCCGCCTGCCCTGCCTTGCCCTTGTGTCTGCGGAGCACCCCGGGGCCACCGGCTATGCGTGCAGGAGGGGGCTGAGGGGGGGACCATGCCCGGCACAGCCCTGGCCAGGGGAGCTCAGCGCTGCTGGGAGCTCTGACCGCAGCGAGACATCAATGAAGGGAGAGCTGGTGAGATGAGAAAACCTGCTTTAAAACACAAGGGCTGCAAAAGGTGTTTCCAGTCACTGCACAACTCCCGCTATTGCAAATCCTCCCCCTCCCCCTGCCTTGCTGGGAGACAAATGTTATTAATCAGTCCTGTAAATTGAAATCCATATTTTTCTCATGAGTTCTGAAACCCATTTAAGGCCTCTAAACAGCTCCTATCAGCTGAAGAAATTAAATTAATTTTATTCCTCTTGCCTAACCATCCTCGGGAGTTCTTTGTCAAAAGCCTTTGGTGGAAAAACAATGGAAACTTGTGCAGCGTTTCTGTCCGAAGCCTGCGTGGAAGCACACCGAGCTTTTCTCGTGCGGCGGCTACAATGGCCGGCATTGTCCCATGGCTGTCGTTTGGAGCAGCGAGCCAGCTGAGGGCCGAGGAGCCGACCGAACTCCAGCCCTTCCGTTCCACACACCGATAACTCTTCCGGGGAGGGGGGGGAAGAGAGAAAAATCTTTTTGCAATTAAAAATAACAGTCCACAAAGGTTAGAAAATGTCCCCGTCTTAAAAAAGGGTTGTGATGCTTCTGTCCTACTCACAGTTTTTACAGCCGGTTTAAAGCTGACAGATAGGCACAGAGATACACATCTAGTCTAGCCTCTGTCTCCACCCGAGTTTGGAAAGTGCTGCTTTACACTCAGATATAAGCTTTATTAAATATTGACTCATTCCCTACCATTATTTTCTGCTCCATTATCTCAGTTTCATTAGCATTTACAATTCTTTGCCTTTCTGGGAATTCAGAAGTTGTGTTTTGTCTGCTTGCCTTCCTGCCAATAAATCGCGAACGAGCTCCCGGCCAGGGTGCATCACACCAGAAAATCACACTCATGTTCCATTTGCTCGCAGCGAGATGGCACGAGGCTGGGCACGGAGATCCCGCGCTGGCATCTCCCGGCCAGTGCCTGTCCGGGGAGCGTCTCTGACCCGCACGGGCACAGGCTGAGTGAGGATCACGAATCTCGATCCTTTCGTTTTCAGTGCATGGAAAATTTTAGCCTTAAATTGTATTAATTTCTTGAAGAAGCGTGACAGATGAGCGAGCACTCTGTGTTTGTAAGTGCCTCTCTCGGGGATGTGTTTTAAAAGCAGACGCTCTCTGTACTCCATACCACAGAACAAATGCTCGTGCTGCTTTCTGTAACTGATTTTTTCTCCAAGCTGTAGCAAAGCATTCAGACTAGCTGTCCGGAGAAGAAGAATAATCTTGCTTGCCAGAGGTGTTTTCCCAGAAGCCATTCCAGCGCTGATGTGGGAGACTGGAGTGCTGCTGGTCTGTGCCGGGCCATAGACAGGGGAAGGTGGGGTCCCATGCGCATCCTTCCCCAAGGTCCACCTCAACCATACGGTGCCACTGAGGGCCACCTGGGTCTGCAGGCAAGAGACGTCTTCCCTCAAACACCTAACTCCTTAAAGGTCCCTTCCAAGCTAGGTGATTGTACGCTTCCTAAACGCAGCTCTCAACCTCTGCAGCCACAGGGTGTTTGCGGAGGTGGAAGGTCCCGTGAGACAGAGAGCCCAGGCAGGACTGATTATAAACTTGCTGCAAAAATGAGACCACTTCCATTACGGTCTTGTGATCCTGCACCCGCTCTTCTTACCAGGCTTCCCTCTGTAGGAGAGGGAAAAGGTCACAGGCCCCTCGCAGGGGGAAAAAGAAGGAGAAAAAAACCAAGACCACTCAGCCACGGACACATGCTGAGTGAGGATCACAACTCTGTATCCTCTCATTTTCAGTGCACAGAAAATCTTAGGCTTAAATTTTATTAATTTCTTGAAGAACCACCCGCTGGCCTTCCTGCCGGTTTTAACTGATGGCAGCAGCACGGAGCAGGACCGGGCACAAGCGTTTAAAGAGAACATCAGGCTGTGGGTCCCCACCTGCAGCAATCAGATAACGCCTGTGGCCCGAGCCCTGCCCTTGAGTCAGCCTGGTGGGACGGGCAGACTCCGCAGCTCTGCCTTCAACTGAGTTAGCAGGCAGAAAACCAGGCGGGGAGCCCACGGAGGAATGGCAAATGAGTTTGGGGGCCTTGCTTCACCTCTCAGAAATCCAGGTCAGTAAACCGGCAGTAGCAGAAACGGGGCTGTTTGCCATTACTGCAGCTTTTCCGCTGAACGCATCTACTCGGGCTTCCTCTGAAAATCACACTCTGTGGACTAACAAGAGCTCTCGCTGCTGAGCCCCAACCCGCTCTCCTGGTGCCACCCACGCATGGCCCCTGCTTACTGATGAAGCCTACATTTTTTTAAGGAACAAGTCAAAAGTCAGAAGAAAGATGAAAAATTATTGTCAGCTCCTCAAAAGCTGAGAAAAAGCGCTATCACGTAGATACCGTCAGATTCACACTTATCCCTCTTGCGTGTCGCCATGCGTCATCACACGCTGGGTGCAGGGCTCGCACAGAGCCTGGCTTTGGGCTTGTCAATCCAGTACCACCAGCTGGGAGGTACCCCCACGCCTTGGAAAGAAGCAGCGAGACTAAAAGGATCGACTGGTCTTGGATTAAGCGGGCGTAAAGCCCTGCACCCTCCTGCAGGAGATGGGGCTGTGATATTTAGTGCTTGCTGCTGGTAGAGGAGTGATCCTGAAGAGAAGCTGGGGGCTGATCTCATTGCCATTGACATCACGGTTTGCTTTGATGAAGCTGCAGCTGATCTACACAAACAAGTGCTGGAAGTAAGGCCAGGGACGTCAGCACAGTGAAACCAGAGCATAGCTGCTGCAAGGAAATCAGATTCAAAGTTAATAATTTAATTTCTAGCAGACAGAGAAAGATCAGAGGGCTAATATGGTATGAACCTAATAACTCGGTGTGCTGGGACCGAGCATGTCCATCTGTTATCACAAGCTCAGATCTCAGCACAAGATGCAGAAACAGCAATTGCGCCACAAGGATGTGGACACAGGCATGAAATGAGATAGAAGTCAGGCAGCCATGCCCACCTCCGCGGCAGAAGGTAGCATCACAGCCCAGGAGCTTTACGCGCTGACGTACCGGTGGTTGCGGAACAGCTGTCGATACGGCAATCGGTAAGGTCCTTCGGAATGACTGCGAACTATTCAGGTTCCAGGTGGTTTCTAGATTTGTATTTAATTAATTCTCAAACAAAATACACGCTGTGCTAAGATGACCTACACAAACACTAAGGCTAACAGGCCTGACCATTATTTTGCAACTTATTTCTGCAACCTGCTGAGGCGAGATAAGGCAGGTTTCTGGTACTTGTTGGAAATTGCTACAAGTAAAAGACTAATAGGCACTGAAGTAGATAGTAGATATATTGTACAAGGTAAAACATGATGAAGCAAAGTGAAACTGCCTCTTCTTTAACAGTGGATGTGCATGAGGATAAAGACTATCAAGTATTTACTTCCCATCATAAGGAAATCCCAGCAAAAGCCGATTTTCCTTGAGAAGACTGTTCTCAGAAAGCAGCCTATTTTTTTTTTTTCCCCATTTATTACAGAAAAAGTCCTCTGTAGTCTTCTAGGCAAGGTCAGCTGTTCATGTGCTGCAATCAATAATCTCTTCTTAAGTGTACGCCGCTCAGCTCTCGCAATGGAGTTTATGGTCGCACTACATCTTTGTTATGAACGAATGCTACCTCTGCCGCTGCCGAGCTGGGACCCAGCTATTTATTAAAGCCTGACGCTGACCCTCCAGCTTCAAGACCATTAAATCAGATCACCTAGAACTGAACCCGACTGAAGTGTCACCTCAGGGTCTGTCTGGAAATGCTGAGCGCTACGGGAAAATGAGTGTTCATAAAACAATCTTATTTTCCCTTCAGAGTTTCTTCCAGAGGTAGAGAAGTCTGGTTCAGGGGAACTTAGGAAAGGCGTGACCCCAAACTTCCAGCTTTGTTTTAAGACGGAGATGTTGGTGACAAACAGAGCTACCAGTTAGCTTCAGTAAACGCTGAGAAGTATTTGTCTCATTCTCCAGTGAAATTCCCCACGCGCCCGCGGCACGCAGCCCTTGCAGAGCTGGTATGGCCATTAACCCCGGGGCAGCCAGTGACATCCTGGTGGCATCACCCAGCACGAATTGCCCGTCTGCCTGGGATGAGCTCTGTAAATTACGCATTGTGTGGCTGGTTATTTAGTTTAAATAAGTAAATGTAAAAACGAAGGTCTTGTTTATTAATTTTTAACCCAGAATAATTTCTTCAGCTTAAGAGTGAGCCAGCTAAGTCGCTTTTTTATTTAGCAATGCTGCCACGCTAATTTTGACATTTGCAAATGTCGACATCCCAGTTACAGTCTACAACAAATTGCCCCAAAATTGTCTTGTTCTCTTAAAAGGATTCCTTTCCTTTACACTACTGCATTGATGTTAAACAGTCGCCCTACATATGGATGGTTAGTTTCATTAAAAATTTTGCAAGTCTGGTTTTGAACGGAATATGCCTTATAGCGTGATTTAGAGCTGCCTGTGGCTTCTTGCCTAAATGTAAGCCAAAGAATCCAGTTTGCCCTGCAATTATCCTAACCTTTCCCCGGTATGTGTGGCTAGCAGCGGCTCCTGGTCCCCAAATGTGTCCCCTTGTCCAGAAGGAATTAAAAATGCTGATTTCCCCTTGATTCAGAAAACTAAGGCTCCTGGGTGGGAGACGTGGCTAGAGACCGTCTTCAGCGCCCCGTACTCTGAACTTATCTGTGATAGTCTAATGCTCCCTTATCTCACAGCAGTGTTGTGAAGCTTAATTAACTAATTAATCTTTTAAAGAATTGTGATAGGCTTAGATAAAAGACATCAGGCAAAGTATCTATTACTGTTTCCTTCACTATTGACAATAACATTGCAATTAACTCCCAACAACTGTCTGTGGTTTTAAAACTTTGTTTATTAAGGACATTGCAAGAATTCTAGGCTTTTAACAAAGCAGTTGTACAAAATTCTGACCTATTCCTGGGGGAACACCCTCCCGGGCATCCCAAGCCAAGTTCTGTACTGGCTGACGCTCCATGGGCAAGGTGGCCCAGTGGGGTGTAAGCCAGGACAGGCTGTATTGCTCACCGTCCCAGTTATGAACATATTACATCTTTTTTTCAATTAGAATGAGCACATTTAATTAGTAGTGGGTTTAGAGCACGCACAGGAAAAACCTCACTGTCGCTTCCGTGGGTTTCGACTGCAGGATTGTGTGTTGCAGCAGGTGACTCCCAACGCACTGATCTGTAGCAGCTTCCTAAGCACAATCCTCATCCTGGATAACGTAAATGAAGAAACGGTCATTTTCTAAACAATAATGCTTATCTTCTTGTTTTTCTGCCCCCAAATTAATCTCCGTGAGGATAGCTACCATCTCCTACCAGGCAAAGCCAGAAACACTCCCACATCCCAGCAGAAATTTACGGATTCGGCCAAATCCCATTGTGGAGTACGCTGGTACATTTACTGCTGGCTGCCAGGTAATAGCGTTAGTAAAGCATCGTGTAGGTCAATTCATGAGATTTACTGAATTTCCTGAACCAGCTGGCAGCAAAAGGCAGAAATTGACAGAGAATCACTGAAAGCCTTTAATGACATTTGTAATTTTATCTGTAATTGTGAGGCTGGCACAATGCAGAGCACCCAGAGCGGGGACGGACCGAAGGCGGTGGTGAGCAGGAGGAGAAAAGAGCAGTAAGTGTGTCGTGAAGGGGAAAGCTGAGTGAAAATTGTTCTTCTCTAGAAGGATAATTGAAAGTTAATATAGGACAGAGGGATATGGATTGGTGGTGGGTGACGGGAAAGGAATTAGGTCTTGGGCTGGAGCGTAAAACAGATGTAAGTGCAATGGAGCAGTCACCAAACGGGTCGATACCACCTCGAGCTGAGCTGCTCTTTCCTCCGATCCGGAGGGAGGTACCGAGGTACGGTGCTGCTTCTGATGCAGCCCCCGCGCATCAGCCCAGGTTAAAGCATTAACGGGGTCTGGGTTTGACCACCACAATGCTTAAACACTCTGCTGGAGACAACTTGCCGGGAATGATCAAGAAAATGGAAAGTAACGCCTGAAGAACAGGCGGCTTTGATAGGCTTGGGATGATCCTCCCAATGATGCCCAGGTGGCACTGCCTCAATTATTGATTAGCTTGGGCGGTGTCACCCTGAACCTGGGGAGATTTATCCTCTCACGGTTCCCATTTCTATTGAGATGTGAGCTATGGAGGTGGCAAGCGGCGCTGTGACTCCATGAAAGCCCCTCAGGGCAGCGGGCAGGCCTCCCTGCCATGGGGAGCCCGCAGGCCCCCGAGCCGCTGAGGTGATGTCTGTCAGCCCCGCCGTGTCCGGAGAGAGACCCCCGGGCCCCGCTGCCTCGGCACCCCCAGACCCCCAACCTCCCTCCCGGCAGCCTGGACGAGGAAAGGCCGGTGGCCGGCTGAGGTAAAATGGACGCCGAGGGGGTCGCCCGCACCCCCGCCCGCCCCTGANCGTGGACTCGCAGCAGACGGAGTTCAGGGCGCACAGCGTGCCCCTTAAGCTGCCCATGCCCGAGCCTGGCGAGCTGGAGGAGCGCTTCGCCGTCGTCCTGGTGAGTGGCCGGCCCCATTGTCTGGGGGGAGCGGGTCGGGCCGCCGGGGAGGGGGCGGCCGCGGGCCTCCGCCGAGGGGCCGAGGAGGAGTTGCGGGG
>VXBH01002123.1:233393-374799 GCA_013400035.1 Rynchops niger
CCCCGCGCCCGGCACCGGAGCGGGGGGCGGCGGGGAATCGGAGAGGGAAAAGTTGGAGCTGCCCTGCCGCGCTCTCCGCTCAGCCGGGGGCCGGCGGCACAGGTGGGCTCGGCGGGGCGGAGGTGGGCTCCCCGCGGGCCGGAGGGGAGCGGAGCCGGGGCCAGGCGTGTGCGGCGGCTGCGGCTCTTTGTCTCGGGAGCCCCCGAAGAGCCTCCTTTCCCCGAGCCCAGGCGGTTCCCTCACGCCGGGCGCTGCCCCTCCTGTGAGGAACCGCCGGGAGCGAGGCAGCGGCGGTGCCGTCGGCGGGGGAAGGGGGAGCGGCCCGGTGCGGGGGTCGGCGGCCGCGGGGAGCCTTGGTGCGGCCTCGCTGGGCCTGGCGGCTGCCCGCAGCCCGGGCTGGAAGGGGCCGGAGCGGTGGGGACCGCCGGGACACGCCGGTCCCGTATCCCCACCGCGCCTGGGGCTGGCTCCGGGATGCCGGTGTTCCTGTCGGGCTCTGGGCTTTATATGGTTCTTTCCTCCTCACCTGAGGAGCACCACGGGCTCGGTGCTTGAGACCCCCTTCCCCAGGAGAGCTTCCCGAGGAAGGGCAGTGTTTCCCTTGGTGCGACTATGGAGCCTGTTGGGCAAACGTCCTGTTTTCTTTGGGGTATCCGAGTAGTGCAGATGGGTTGTAATGAGCCATCTATTCTTCCATGCCTGTCTTACTTGTGAGCCACGCTTAGGTGAAAAACAGAAGCTGGGGAGGAGGGCTAGTAAACCCCATGTGCCTGCTGTGCCCTGAGCTCCCCGTAACGCCATGTGAAACCCGGCGAGACGAGCTGTTGTGAGAGTAATTCCTGTATCAGATACTAGCACAACCTCCCCGGTATTTGAAATACTCCTGGTGCTGAGCGAGGATTCACAAACTGGTGTGCGTTGGGGATTATTTCTGGTTAGACCCAATTAGATTATCATGTCTAAGAAAAGAATAAGCCTATTCAGGCAGGAACCCCCACTGATGAGCCAAATGGCGAGTGAGATGTTACGATTATTAGGCACAGTGGAAAAAGCCTGATCTCGCATTGCGCTTGTCGGGGAAACCCACGGTTGGTTTACAGGCGGGAGATGCCCCCACAAGCAGCGCATTGCTCAGAATAGAGTCTCGATTCATCTTAACCTCCCGAAAGGGTGCCTGTCTTAATTTGTGTTCATGGTCTGTGGGAGAAAATAAGTGGTTTTGAGTTAGGGCCGATTGATTAGATCAGTAAAAGGAAGAGACATCATTTGGAAAAGCAGAGTGGGTTAGATATGTATAACATAAACATGGGAGATAATAGGACCACGCCTGTAATTTCTTGAGGTACTTGAAAGGAGTTAAATGGCATCTGTTTTTAGAAGATTGATTTAAATTAAGGGTCAGAGAACGAGTGCTGTAGCTTTGCTGGAGGGTGCGGCAGTCCGTGCAGATGCATGTCTGTACAACGGGGTGTTAAATGGTCTGCTCCCATCGGGAGGAGCTGCAAGATGGGGCCCAAACACCGCTGCTGGAACAGCCAAAAATTGCTTTCAGTCTGTTCTCGAAGCCAGCCGGGGATGGCTGGTGTTTGTTGCAGCTTCCAGGAAATATCTGACCACTTCATGAAAGAATAAACTCCCAGGCTGTTATTACTTTGTTTTCTCTGTGGCTCTGAGGGGAGGATGACTGTGCCACTGGTCAAACCCCAGAATGGGGGAGGCAATAGAAAAGCAGGGATTAATGAGAAAGGAATGGCGATTGGGAGAGAAAAAAAGATGAGGAATACTTTCTGTAGGGAGAGAGAATTAGTCAGGAGGTGAGAGTATGAAGAAGGAGATGCTGAAGGTTATAGGACTAAATCTCACCTTCTTTATGTGCTGTCTTAAGAAATTAGCCTGGCACAAGCATTGCTCACACACTCGGAGAGCCCTGGTGAGGTCCCGAAGGGCTTTGCTGACAATAGCAATTTTCGTACTGCTAATGAAACTTCGGGACTGTTTTTGACGTTGATGAACATGCAGCTCGGCTGAGTTGCAGCTGCACGCAGGTACACAGTCACTACGCTGAACGGTTCATCCCTCTTTCTGTGCGTAAAGAGTGGGGCCTTGTGGGAAAGGTTCCTCCTGTGCAGCCTCACAAAAGTATTTTGAAGTTTTATTCGTCTCTCCATGTGCAAAACCAGCACAGTGAGCCATCGCCCTCTGAAACATGTGCATGTCTGTGAGGAGAGCGCAAGCTGGTCACATTTTTACCGCAAGTGCTGTGACATTGTCTGTGGTTTCATTTTTTTCCACTTTGAACTTGCTTTCCTGATCTTTTCCAGGAGCTCTGTGGTCCCTTCAGCAGGGGAGCGGATGAGCCGTAGTGTGCCTGGAGGTGACGCATGTGTGCGCTAGCTTGTGTTTGCTGGGCTGTTAGTGGCCTTAGTCTTGAGGAAGGTCACTGCTGAAGCAGTTTGTCCACTTCAAACATGCATCGTCACCTTATTGCCTCCTTGCTTAGCCTTGCTCTTCGAGGTCTGAGGCGGGTAAATTGCAGGAGATGATGGGAAGTGCTCCAGGCCATGCTTTTTGGGTGAAGCTTTGAAATCTAACTGTGCTAATGTGCCCCTCCGGTCTGTCACGGTGCCATTGGCATGACTGGGGATGCGCTGAGCACATGTGTGGCAGTGTCCGACCAAGGAGAAGGACGGTGAGGACGGATCTGCCTGCGCAGCACCTCTTGGTCCACTGGGCAAAGAACACGAGAGGATTTCCCCCATGGGCCTGTTTTTGGGACAGGTGAGGTAAATGTGCTTCCCTGGCTTGTTTGTTGTGTTGAGATTTGTACTGGTCTCTGCTGGAGACCGGGGTCTGTGTTTCAGGAAGACGTTGTATTTGATGGTATGTACTTCAAAGAGATAAACGTGGAGGATAACCCGCAAGAGTTCCAGGTTTCTGTATGTAAGCTGTGTTATTTTTTTCCATCCCCCTCAAACTGATGGGAATTGTCCCCTTTTGATAGGACATGTGAAATAATTCCCTTAGTTTCGCTTTTACACAAGAGTGTAAAGTCCAGGGAAGTGGCGGTGTGTTATTGCCACCAAGTTCCCGATTTGCCCGAGGGGTGCTGGATAAACGCAGAGCTGGATCCCGGCTGTGGTGCTGACTTTGAGCTTGCCAGTGCTGGCACAGGCCCTTGAGTGCACGTCTGCGGGAACCTCCCACCACCATCCCTTCCCCAACATGCTCACTTTTCCTCCTCAGCTGTGTTGGACCTTTTTCCTGGCTTTCTCCTGTGGACGCATAGGGCAAGTGCACATAAATCATGGATTCTGGTAACCAGCCCTAGTTTATTGCACAGGAAGCTATTGTTTGGCGTGTGCAAGCGCCGTTGCAACCCAAGTGCACCGAATGTGTCCGTAGACATCGTGGCACTGCCGTCTGATGGGCCGGGTGTGGAGATGTGGGGGTAAAAGCCAGACTTCCAGCTCCAGCAGCAGGGTGGTCTTCCTCTGAACTGGTAACGGGGTTGCACGTTTGCAAATGACACGTGGTTTGGAGGAAGCAGCCAGGACAGAGTTGGCAGGGTAAATTGTTGCCTAATGAGCTGTGATTGACATAATTTGACTGCTGGATTACAAATCTGTGGTGAGGTTAACAGGAAATATCCTCTTACCCCCACCAAGTGGTGTTTCATTTTACAAAGGAGCCTTCTGTGCCCGGTGCTGCAGGATGGAGGGAAGAGTCTGAAGGACGAGGGGAGTGTGGAGGGAGGGGGTGTTGCTGCTGTCCCGTTCCTGGCCCTGCTGTGCTCCATCCTCGGCTCAAGATGATGGTACCTACCTGGAGGCAGGGTGTCAGCTCTGCATCTGTTGAAGGCACGTGAGGCTTTGCCGATAGGAACTTCTTAATTCCGCTGGAATTTCCTTCTTCACAGTGGATTTTGCCCGAGCATCTTTTTCCATACCAGTCAAGGGAGTTTTAGTGTCTGTTGCTAAAGAATTTGAAAGCTCAGTGTGAAAACTCTGTAACGTTTCCCAGCTGTTTTCCGTTGTTCTTCCTAATCCTCTAGCAAATATATTATGCATTGTTTTATAATATGTATGGTTTAGAGTCTGCAAATCATTAAAGAGCATGACATGGCTGCAGAAGCTATCTGAGAGGTAGTATTGGTTCCCTTGCTTCGGTGGAATTGGTGTGGTACTGGATTCTGTGTTGTAATTCCTAAATTTAGCAGAACTCTTGGGACTGAATTTCAGTTGAGATCCTGTACTCTCATATCAGGTGTGATTTGTATTGTTTTTGTGGAATTTGAAAGCAATACTGTGGAAGCTGAGAGACACTAAATTAGATTCAGGAACTACCTTCAGGAAAAGGAGATTAATAAAATTCAGATATTGAAAAGACCTGTTGTGTTTTCTTGTTCAGGCCTCATCTCTGACAGGCTTCTGCTGCTGGGCTCTTTCCTCGAGGTCTCATTGAAATGATTTGAGCAATGACACCTTTTGCTTGAAGAAACAATCCAATAAATCACGTTGTTAAATGTGTGTATTTCTGAACGGTTAAATTCAGAATGAAGTAGTGCTTGGTGGTGACACATCTGTCAAACTGCCTTGTAAATCAGTAGACAGCACTTGTAAGTTTTTCCACCTAGACATAGCAGGAGAATATTTTTGTAGGACTATTTTTTTTTTTGAGTGTCTGGAATACAAGGGTACTGTGGTGGGTATTTAGCTACTACCAAGTTAGTCACATTCCTAAAATTATTTTCAGATCCTGGAAGACTTAAAGTAGCTAAGCCGATGTAGATGTATACATTTTTTTCTGTTTCCATACAATTTTCCATACAAAATAATCCCCTTAATTTATTGGGCTATAACGATGGAGGTATTGAACCCATTCTGTCAAACTGCATGTGTCACTTGTTCACAAGCTCCGAATAGCCTGAGAGACTGTAGTAGGCTTTTTGTCCAAAACCCCAGGTGAAAGGGATGGCTCTTTGATGTGAGGGGAAAGGTCTGGCCCCAACCTAAAGGGCCTGGGCTGTCCCGGGGGGGGGCTGCTGGTGGGGTGCTTGGCAGGGACATCCCAGGTGGGTATGAGAGCCTGAAACTGCAAACCCTGTTACAGTAATGAGGGCAGAGGGGCTTCCTCATCCTTTTTCTGCTGTGTGCTGTATAAACCCATCGTCCTGTCACATTTCCTTGCAGATTGCTCTGCGCTTTTGTTAAAGGCAAATAACAACAGGTCAATCAACTTCTTCAGGCAAAAAAATGAAACAGCATGAGGAACCTGCGCATCTATTAACTTGAACTTGGCAGGGTTGTTACTTTTCCCCCCTCTCCCCTTTAGATGTCCATAGACCCCACTTTCTGCCTGTGGCCCCTATGCTGTGCAGGGCTCCGGGGAGGGCCCTGCAGCCGCTGTGCGTGGTGGCCAAAGTCATCTTCTGGCGAAGGGACAGGCCTCCACACAGCGCTGGTGGGGTCAGGTCCTTACCCTGGCTGTGGCTGCATCTGGGGTGGCTTGTGAGCAGTGGCCCTTGGGCTCACAGGGCGATTGCTCCTGCGGGTGCTGGATTCCTCCTGCTGAGAGCCAGCAAACCCCCTGCCTTCACCCTTAGCCTGCACTGTCATCCTCCCTCCCGTGCGTTGAAGCTTTATCAAGCATCTCTATCAACTTCCTTAACCTTGCGTGCAAGATAAAGGTTTTTTCTTTTTTATTTTGTCTTCACAAGCAAGGTCATGCACAACTTGGCTCTGAGGTGTTAAGTGGTCTCTTCTGTGGTACTGTAGGTAGCGGGTGATGCTGTGGAAAGAATTTGAGAGACACAAAATGAAATTCAGAGTTTACAAGATGATCTTGGATAAAACAGTAGCTGTTGAATTGTTGTTGATTGACTGAATGACTTCGAGTCACTGGAGTCAGCCTTTAGTGTTTCTTTTAAAAAAAAAAAAAAATCACTTTAGCGTTTCATGGTGCATTAAAAGGTATTAAAGTCTACGGAAACTTTTTTCCTACCCCTGAACAGCAGAACCCATCAGAAATAGAACCGAACAAAAATGTTCGATTTCTCCCGTGCGTCTTTTCAAAAGTACGTGGTGGTACTTGTTATTTCTATTATGTTTTTGCATCATTCGACGAAGATTGTAAGTTGTCCAAGCAACTTTTTAAAGAGTCGAAATCCTTCTGGAAATAACCAGCTGTCTGAAGGTACGCATGCTAATTACCAACGCATGTCCTTTGCTTGTACGGCTGCTTAAGAGAAGGGGAGTATTTTTCCATGCTGGGGTTTGGGTGCTGCGTGCTCCTTACACTTGCAAAAGGGACCGGTCTGGTGCTTTGTCTGGGATCAACACCGCCTCTGTCTTTAACAGGATCCTTTCAGTCTTTTGCTCTCATTTTGACATGCTGAATTAAAAAGATTCCCCGCCCGAGCACTCCCCCCCCCAAGTCTGTTAGAAAAGGTGGTTGAAATCTGTCACCTTGGTCTGTGAGTTCTTAGGTAAGGGAGTGCAAGACCTTACAGGAGTAGCTGGGGTTTTCCCTCATTATTTGTAGCTTGGAATATGTCCTGAAGTGAAACCAAGCTTTGGTATTCCCTTTCTGACCTTTTGTTCGGTCACTGGGGTGTTACTAAAAGGCAAATCTAGTTCCTGCCTTTTCCCCCAAATGCATTTTTAGTCTCAAGCGTTCAGCAATTTCTGCTCATTTTTCAGTGTTGTTGCTGTTCTTCCAACTCGGTAGCAGAGACGTGAGAATGAATACAGCCCACTCTTCACTTTCAGAAGTGGAAAATCCCTGTGATTGATTTCAGTTTTGCTTTTGCTTTCCTTTGCTGACCCAACTGCTTGTCTTCCTGCAAGGTGTGACACTTGCTGTTGAGCAGCAGCAGCTTCTGGAGCGGTTGTGAGCGGGAGGTGGCCGGGGAAGGGGCTGCCGGGGTGGGTTTTTGCTCTGGCACCAACACAGCTCCTGCCCAGATGAAATGGTCCCACCTCAGCGCTGATGCCCCATGCTGACTTGTAGCCTGGGGAGGGAAGTTAAATTTATGTCTTCAGTTCTGCTGCACAAGTTGTTGTCAGGAGTCTGTGATGTCCTGTGGTAGAGTTTAGTGCCACTTACACCGTGGCTTGCTGTTGTGCGAGGGGACATGCCTGGCAGATGTCGGTGAGCTGACTTGCGCCTAACCAAATGTGAAGCTTCATGTGAAAGGGCATCATCAACTTGAGTCTTCTTGAGCTCCTTTTAAATCAAGGTGCTAACAGGGTAGTCCTAAATAGACTGTTCTTAGATAAAAATTGTTTAAAAAAATGGTAAGAGCTTTGTCCTGCTTGTAGTTTTCAAGAGTGGTCTTCCAGGAGAGACGGTGACAGGGGCCTGGAGGTCACACCAGCATCCCCCCAGAGCTCTTCCTCAGCGCGATTTGGTCGGGAAGGGAAGGCTGACACCCGGCTTTGCCCGGATCAGTCTGTGGAGGAGCACGTGCCTGTGCTGCCATTGTGACCTTGCACGGAGTGGGAATGGAAGAGCTCTCCGTAGCACGATGAAATGAATTATGCAAAACATGCTAATGCAGCAATGCTCTTCAGCACGAGTTTATTTTTAAGCATCTGGGCTGCCTCTTGAGTTTGAATTAAGCATGTTATGATGAGGATCAAAATACTTCCAAGTGCAGGAAGCCATAAAGAAAACTGGAAGAGAAGCGGTGGTTTTTCCCTGGTCCCTTTGATATGCTGTGTCCTCTGGAGCTGTGCGTGACAGCAGAATCATAGAATTGTGTAGGTTGGAAGGGACCTTTCAGATCATTGAGTCCAACCGTCAGAAGGCATGGCTGTTTCAGACAGGCTTTGCAGGGTGGTGGTTGGTCCCATGGGAGCTCTTGTGGATGGAGTGTGCCCTGCTCCGGAAGGTTTTCTAACTGCTGGGGGAGGTAAACGTGACTTTCTTTGGTAACCAGAAGATTAGACCTTAAAAAGAGCTGAGGAGCAAAACCATACGTTGCTGTTCTGAGAGGGGCAGTTTGAAACGTGCTTCCCAGCAGCGAAGCAGCCATTCCGGATGCTGGAAGACTTCTGCAGTGAGCAGACACATTTTATACAAACTGAGTTGAATTATTGTTTGTTTTCTTCATTGTTTGTTTGGAAGAGTCCGTTTGGGAATTTGGTATGGGAAATAAGTGACACCAACTCATTCAATTTGATTTATAATCGAGTTAAAAATATCTAGCCCAAGCCTCCAGCTCTGAGGAGCTGCAGCATCACTGGAGCCAAAGGCCTCAGCCGGTGAGTCAGGTAAAAGCACTTTCAGCTGCTGTTGCTTAAAAAGCAGTAACTTCCAATTTATCGCATCCTGCCAATTTCAGTTCTGAAGGGTCAGTGTAGTAAAACAATCAGGCTTTTAGTGCTTCGGCTTTTTAGGATTGTAGCAGCGTCGCTGAGAAATGCTGTGTTCCCAGTTACTTCTGCAAAGGGCCGTAGGTATGTGATGTGCACCCGGGTTTTAATTGAATATTGTTTCACTTGGCACTGATTACTTTGACCTTGATCATCTGTTTTGTAGTTTTAATAGCTCAAGATGCACAACATTATAGATGGATATATTGGAAAACATAAGCATTAATTTGTCCCAGGCTGTGTCTCTTCCTAAAACAGTGTCTTAGTGCCTTTCACAAGTGTTTCATTGCATAACGACTTGGATAATGTGTAACTTGCCCGTACTCTATTATAACTAACATACTGTAGAAATTCGACATGTGTTGGTTTTCAATGTACCATGGCATCTCTAACAAAACAAGTGTTTGTGTTCTGTAACTGTGCAGCATTAAACATATATTTGGGGAGGATATTCATAAAGCAACATAATAGTGGTATTGTATTGGAAATGAATGGTCTTCAGATGAGTGCTGCGCGATGCGTGGACCTCCAGGACTCTGCATTGCAGCTCTTGAGAGCAACTGTGTGTACTTGATCATGAGCTGGAAACATGCCCAACCGCTTCCCGGCTGCAGCATTGGCGAGGCAAGTGGGGACACCTCCGCACGGGCCCTGGGAAAGGTCCTGCAATGTGCTAGGACTGATCGGGTGATGGCAGCCAGCGCAGCCTGCTCTGTGCCCCAGAGGAAACTCCCCTGTCAGAAGGATCCTCAGGAAAACCCCTAGCAGATATGATTTCTCTTGTCACCTTGCCTGAACAACACAGAGAGCGCAGCATGGCTGCCTGCCCTTTCAGAAGTTGTGTCCAGGTCCAGCGGGCAGAAGTGCTTGGTGATGGCACCAGAAGCCCACAGAACTGCCCTTACCTTCTCTGATGTTTGTGACCCTCTCTGGCCACTCTCCTCCATGTGGAGGTTGGCTGAGGGCAGAACTTGCTCCTGGACAGAAGATCCTGGAGGCCTCCAGGAGCATATGAAGAAGTCTTAGGTTTTTTAGTGTATGTTTGGGTGCTGTGGGAGATATCTTAAAATACAGGAGTTAGTGGAGTGGTTTTCATGTTTGGGTTGTGTTTTTTTTTTTTTTAAATATACAGTATTTGGCCAGAACTCATTTTACTGTAAAAGGACTTGGGGTGAATATAGATTGTACATCTGTTACTTGTTTGTCTGCAAAATAACTGTACAGTCAAGGCCAAAAGTGAAGAATAGAGGGTTGCACAAATTGGCAAAGTTTCGGTAGTCTTTCAGAAGGCAGTAATTAAAATGAAGAAGCAAATTGTTCAATCCAGAAATTCTGGTTGTTCGTCTAATGCTCTGGCATGTCCTTCTACTGACTCCTCTCCTGCTTTCCACCTTGTAAGAGAGGCAAATGAATTAACGCATGTCTACCTCGGGCAGTTCTGAATTCTCAAGCCAGCTGTTCCGGCAGAGGTAGGTGGCACCGTTATCGAAAGGGCCTGTGAAGCGATGGAGATAACTTGGTGGAGTTTATACAGCAGTTTTCTGACAAACGTTTCCAATAATTTAGTGTGTTTGGGAGTGCTTCAAAGGGCTTTCTGTCCAGCTTTGAGCCTTGCAAATAGAGAAGATCAAATAAATTAACTATCACAAATATTTAACTTGAAGCATGGTCAAATAGAGCTTTGATGTTGCATGTGTATATGAGAACCTCTGTGTATCTGTATGCTCTCACAGATGTGTTAGGTCAATGTTGTATTTGTCTCTTCTTTGAGATATAATAAGCCTAATACTGCAAATCTAAATGATTGTGTTCCACCTTAGTAGGCAGGCATGTTACCTGGCATCAAAATGTAATACGGCGTATGGATTTTTCTGGGGAGCTGATGGCAGGCAGATCGTTGCACGGTGTCGTCATACTTTGGAGGATTGTGGGGTGGGTTGGCATGTCACCTCTACAAAAGGCATTGGCTCGTAGCTTATTTTTCCACTGCATTTGCATAAGGTGTTGCTTGATGGCCAACAGTGCTCTTCAGGTGAACTGAATAAATCAATTTGATGTAGTAATAATTATTAAAGCGCACTGTGGATTGGGCCAGGAAGCATTTGGTAATAATTTGAATCCTTTTGTGATAGCATCTAGCTTACAGGTAGTTGATGAATTGTTGTGAATCTTGTTCTCTAAAAATTGCAGCTTCTTAAAATAGTCTACAAGTTGTCATGTTCTCAGCGATCCTCTCCCAGCGTGCAGGGGAGCGGCAGCGCGTCTGCAAACACGCAGTTCTACTCTGTGTCAGAGCTTCAAATACAAATGCCTGTTCTCTTGATCATGTAAACGAATATCTAAGTGTGGCAAATGCACAATATTCTTTTTGGTAAATAAAACAAGAACTTCTGTAATTTAAGGCATCTTTTATCCATGAATCGTGGTGCTGCAGAGGACGAGGAGGAGTGAAAGTTATGTTCCTTTCCTTTCGAAGAAGGAAGCCTGAATTTCTGTGTGCCCCCGAAAAACTGAGCAACGGGCCTGAGATTAGAAATAATGTCTCCCAAATTTCCAGCGCTTGCCGTAACTCCTGGGAAAAGGGAATGGGAATGTTGCTCGCCTCCCATTGTGAACATGTGTTTGACACATTGGGAAGCCCGCTGTGTCCCTCTCCAGCTAGTGTGGGGACCTGGGACCTGGCAGCTGGCGTTTGGCTCTTTGAAGTCACCTTTGCAGATCTATGTTAGCTTTCCTCTAAAGTCTTTAATTTATCTAGCTCAGTTACACAGAAGCTAAAGAGCAGCATTTATTTTGTTTATTTTCTGGTGTTTCAGGGCATCTCTTTGATGTATTTGAAAAACCACATCTCATTCTGGCTGGGACAGAGTTAATGGTTTTATTTGCTTCTCACCTTCTCTTCCAGTTTTTAACTTTCTGTTGTATTCTGGAGGTGAGATGAGGTTTTTGTCCCTCTTTGTGTATGCATGTATGTATGAATTGAAATGGCTCTTTTTGGTGACCGCAAGGTGTATTTCAAAGATAATTGGCCTGTGAGTCCAGATGAAGGTGGGAGAGATTATGTTTGTTGGCAGATGCTCCGGTCTGGAAAAGCTGGTTGGCGCTGCTGTCTGCTCCGCACAGCCTGCGAGGTGCCGTGCACCAGTGCCACCCAGAAGTCTTCGCTTCTGGGAAGCAAAGGCAGTATGAAAGCTGTGGTGGAGCTTGTTTCAGAAGAGAAAACAATGATGAAAAGGGGTCGTGAGGGTCTGAAGAATCATCTTGACCTGGAAATTAATTCTGTGTTTTCTATCAGTAGAAAAAGGACATTTTTTTTTCTTTACCGCAGGGATGTGTAAGCAGATGAATGATGTACACAAAACACTGGGGGAAAATGTTTTTATTTTCATCTTATATTTTTTAAATCCTTTCATGTGAGAACCTGTAGTACCTGGGATAGACAGTCAACAGTGTTTGCCTTGTGCGTGTGTACTGTGCTGAATGCATTCATGAAAAGAGATTCAGCTGACTCGGCTCAAATGGCAAAAGACTGGGAGAAGAGAAATTTAGGAAGCTAAGTCTCAGACTTTGTACGGATTAAAGTGAAATCACCTTTCACATCAGCACATGTGAAGGTTTACACAATCAGGTATGTGACTGATGACCTTTCCCTCTAAGCGAGGCATCTCTCTCACACACCGTGAGTCTGCAAAAGCTTTGTACGGCAAAGTTTTGGTACCGTACTGTTACCGCAGTTGTCCAGCTCTGTATTTGTAGGCCATCGCTTGGTGTGTGAACAACAGAGGTGTCTTCCAGAAATAAAGCTGTGCGTACACCTGTAAATCCAGAGTGGTGTTCAGACCAGGAGGCAGGTGGGCTTCCTCTGACCAGAGAAGATTAAGTACCTCAATTGGAATATAAAAGAAATTGTGCAAGTGTTTACATGAGCTGAGTCCTTCGTGTTCAGCAGCAGGAGGATCCTTCATCAGCAAGTGTGATGCAAATGAATTCGTCCTTTCACAGAGCAGGGCAGGAAAACCAGCTCGAAGTTTTCCCATGCTGATAGTGCTCCTGCATCCTCAGATACTGCTGTGATTACAGAGGGCAGCCAGTGCATCACGAGCACGCTGGGTTTTCAGTCAAGATGAGGAACTCAGATACCTACAAATGTGAGTGAGGCACAAAATTGATTAAGCATGAAATTCTTCTCTGACAGCGAATTCTTGGTTGGCTCGGAGACAAAAGGTTGCACAACAGAAAGGGAAAAGTACTTTTACTTAGAAAGCTCAAGCTTTTGCTTGTTTGGTTTTGCTAATGTTTGTTTTATGTCTGGTGGTAAATCTTTGTTAAAGGTGAATTATCCCTTCTGTTTAGCAAGTGGAGTGAAAACTGCCAGGTGCACTTGTTGGGCACACAGTAAATTGTTAAAACTGGATCCCTTTTAGGTGCTCTGGGAAGTGGTGATCCTTGAGATGTGACAGCCCATGTGGACCAGAGTATTCCTTGTGTTTCTAGTACGAAGCTCATTCGTTGTACTGAATCAACCCAGGTGGTACACATAAATAAGCATACAGATGTATAGATGCATTGAAAAAGAAAAAAGAATATCCATTGTCATACTCTCATGCCGTGTTTTAAGGCTTTGGTGATCCATGAGTGCCACAGTTTGCTGCCCCGAGAGCTTTTCTCACAAAGATACCAGTGAAAAACAGGGAGTCTTTTGCTGAACTGTAAAGCAGTGTAGCCAAAACACTGATTAAGGCCTTGAATGTGGCTGCTCTTGTCCTGCTGAGCTTATAGTGTGGCTGACCTTGTGCTGTGTGATACCACGTCCATGGCCACGTCTGCTGTTCCTCTGTGGAAGCCACATACGCCAACTCTCCAATGCTCTCTAATGACCTAATTTTGGTTTCCAAGTTGCTGCTACTTAAGGTGCCCAGGGTCTGGCTGTGGGCCGCTTCCTCCTCTTTGAATTAGTAGAGATTTTTGGTTTTCTGCTTATTCCCTCGATAAGCAATTTTTGGGTTGAAACTTCCTTGTTCCTCACAAGTGTGGGAATCAGCAGCTATTGCAGAATCTCGGCATACTATAGTAATAAAGACTTCAGATAGTGGTTATGTATTTTTCTGGCCAAACTTCATCCTTGGAGATGTCTGTGCAGGTCCCCCAGGGGCTTCTCAGATGTTGTGTGCAGCTGGGAGTGGAGTTTGGTCCTCAACAAAGGTGGTGTTGGCATCGCTGTTACTGCCCCGTTAACTGCCAGCGCAGGACAGAGATTTCTTAAAATGATGCAGAATTTAAAAGTCTTTGTGTTTGCCCCTTGAGCCCCAGGAGTTTTACCAGGTGGCATCTCCGAGCTACCAGGCAGTGCTTTCTGGTGGGGTGGCCTTCGGTCCTGTGGAACTGCCTGGCCTCTGGAGCAGTAGAGACGCAACGGGGCTCTCGGAGGGGTTGCAGGTGTTATTTATTATCCATGTGGGAACCTTGAAGGCATTTTAGTACTTTCATGACTGTTGGCCTAAATGCAGCCTCGGCTTTGGGTTGCTGTGCTTTGTTTGTGGATCCCTGCAGTGATGTGGGAGGTGTTGTGGTCTTGCATGGAAAAATTAGGAGGAGCTGGGCGGCAAGTTGGCACCTTCATTATGTTTATTAGGGAAGCGAAGGGCACCCTGGCTTTGTTGCAGGCATGGATTTTACATGAACAGGACACTTCAATGTGGCTGAGGGTCTAACTTAGAGCAGCCTGCTCTCTTTCCCCTCGGTTATCTTAAAGGCATTTCTAACTTTGTGGGAGGGAACGCGGCTGAAGAAATATCAACATGCCAAGAGCAAGTACACTTCATTAGGGAACACAGTTTAAAATTTTTTGCATTACTAGGAGGCTGAACTGTGGAGTTTCTGTCTGGTTTGTGTACTTGGTGGTGGGTGGAGGGAGGGATCTTGCGTACTGTGTGTTTGAGCAGCAGCGAGCAATTTGACAATACGTAATAAAAATCTATCATGATGATAAAGCTTGGTGGGGGGAGTCTGGCAGGGCTGTGGGAAGCAGCGCTCCTCTTCAGGGGATGCTGTGGTTTAAGGAAGAGGCATTTTAACTGTATTTTCACTGATGCTGTTATCTTGTCTGTCAGCTGAGGACGTGTGTCCTGTGATAGACGATGAGATCTATTATGCCACGTCTTTATCATGTTAGGATCGCTTTTACATTCTTAATTTCCTTTATTTTTGGTTGGAGCAGCCTGTAGCCTGCAAACAGGTAAGCTTTTTGAGCACTGCCCCTGGCTTTTTGTCATGAGAACCCGATGGTGTTTGCACATCGTCTTCATAGCATGCGTTTGTGCAGCATATGTTTTTGCAAAGTCATGTTAACTGTGATGCCATTTTTTTTTTCTACTTTTATGTCACTTTATGATCTCTGGAAAATGTCATGAAATGTTTCAGCTGAATAAGAAATCAAAACCCAAGCCCTTTCTTTTTAGGATAATTGCCTGCCATTGCTGCTTCATCCGCAGGGAGTCAAAGCGTTTTGTACGGCTGTGGGCTCTGCCCCGTGCAGGTCAGTATCCCGCAGGCTCATCTAGGTGTTAAAATACTCCCTCGGGTCCTCTGCAGGTGACCAGACACGTGGGTACGGACTAAGGCTGAAGTGTATTTGTCTTAAAAGCAAGATTTGTGCCTCCTGGACGGTTTCTTGGACCCCGCTGGGCGCAGGTCTGAGCGGGTGGCTGGTTATCGGGCTGTGCTGCATTGGAGCAGTGAGGAGATGTGGCGGGAGATGGCGGCAGGGAGAGGGGACGGCCTTGGCCCCAGTGGCGAGGACACCCTCGCCTTCCTGGGCTAGCATGGCCAGGGACGGGGTCCACTCGCTCAGAGGTGACATTCGTCAGAAAAATCAGTGTTGCATAGGTGCCTGGACACAATGAGGTGATTTTTTGGAATCGCTGGGAGGCTGCACGTATCTGAGCACTCAGCATGTAAACAAGGACCTCAGCCGAAGCGAATGTCGTTCCCCTGAGTTGGTGGTATTTGCCCTCTGAAACGTTTGGTTCGTTTGTAACATCTGGTGGATATCGCTTTTAACTTGAATGCATTGATGTTTCTGAAAGATGCTTTTCAGTATGTTCATAGGGCCTGATTTCACTGGTGTTTAAAGGCCCCTCTACTTCTGGAGGGATAGATGGATGTGTTGGGGGGATAAGAACTGGGGTCTCAGTTGTGCTGGTGGCGAGGAGCAACAGCAGCAAAAGGCACTAATGTGTATCAATGTTGGCAAGGACTGTTGGTTGTGTGTCTGTAGGTACAAATCTAATACTTCAGCCTAATCTGACAGATTTAGGAGGAGTTGCAGGACGCCGGTGGTGATCTCTGCTGCTGTTCCTCCTCCTTGGTAAAAAAATACAGTCTTCCTTGTAAGTGTGGCAGTACTCTGTGTTACAAGATGGGACAGTTTTTATTTTTTTTACCTCTTGTCTGAAAGTGTAAGGTAAAATTAATACCCACAGCTCTCTGAGAGCTTTACTGATGCAGCTGAGTGGAATTTGGCCTGTATTTTCCTAGTTTTAATCTACAACAGTCTTCATTCTTAAATTAGAGAAGATTTCGCACTAGAAATACACACCATGAGTATTGAAAGACCCCGAGCCTGGAGTGGGGAGCCAGGGGGTGTCATGGGGTGTCTGGTGCGATTCCCTCCATCGCATGCAGCAGGCAAGGTCTGGTGACAAGTGCCACTGCCCTCCTTGTCCCCTGGTGTCAGGTAAAGCACTGATTCCCCATTCTTCTCTTTCCTCCTGCTCTCAGGTTTCGTCTGAAGGGGTTTGTGTCAGGGCTGTGCCTTTCGTTGTCTCCAAAGCTCTTCTAACGTGGGTAAAGCTGCTCATTTTTCCCCAGCCTGGCTCTTACAAGAAACAGAAAAGTCTTATGTTGAATATTCAGCCTGAGACAGACCCCACATTAGAGACTCCAATGAACTGGTCAATGCTTGTCACAGTTAAAGGCATCTGGAGATGGGCTGGCAAGAAAGAGTAATGAGTCATATTGTTAGCCTAGCGAGGTGGACTTCCATGTAACTCTAAGTACAAATTTAATTGAAATTCACTCCTGGCTGTTTACAATATTAATTCCTTACATAACAGGAACAGCATATATTTATTTCTAAATACAGAATATTATATACGAGCTCCTGTAAAATGAAAAGATTTTATTTTACTTTAGATAAAACAATAACCGTACTTTATAAACCTCTAAGAGTAGACCTTTTTGTATAGCGTTTTACACTAGATTCATTCGTTCTTTCTGTTAAGTGCTCAGGCCCTCAGATTACATGAAAATATAAAGCTTTCATTTTAATATGCACAATCTTTTCCAAAGATTTCCCAGAGTCCCTGGCTTGTGGCAGCACTGGATTGTGTGGAGGTTATGTTACATGAATAACCATTCCACTTGTATTCTTAGTCATACACCATTTAGGATCTATAGAGGTTTTTACTGTTCTTTTACTTAATAGTTAAATCATCTGGAAAACATATTTAAGTTTTTACATAGTGTATTTTTTCTGACGTTAAACCAGTCTAAAAGTTGGCATAAGTTTTCTTCAGCGTGCAGCTCCGAGCCCTGGGGAATGATGTCCCACCTCAGCAGAGTGTCTGTGGTCAGTGCGGGATATGTCAGGAACAGCTTAATAGTTCTAAAAATCTGGTACATGAGTTCCAGATGATGAGAAATTCTCTTTACTTTTACAACGCGGCTTTCAGACTGCGCTGCCTGAGTGTAGTTGCTCTGAGCTTCCTTTGTAAAGACTGTAATATTATAATATTTTTTTCCTGTGCGAGTTCATGTTGTTGGTGTGATCAGTGTTGTCTTGCTGGGGGGGAGGAATGTTGTGAGGCTGGGCAGGCTCTGCAGAGGAGAGGCACTGGGGGGGGGCAGTGGCTGACCTGACCTCTGGAGGGATTTCTGTGCCGGGATGGTGTGTTCTGCTAGAAACGAGGAGTGCAAGTGCCCGAACTCTCTGTGCATCCCTCACAGCCTCCTCCCTGCTCGTGCTTCCGTTCTGGCGACATACGGTATAAATGTCATTGCTCACACTCTGTAAGCCGGGGCCAGCAGTGATTTGGGATGGAGATGACAGACTTACTGTTTCATCTTCTCATTAAAATACACTGCTGTAATTCTTAAAGCAAAATCTAAGGTCTCTGATAATAAGGGTTTTCACTTCAAAAGCAAATT
The DNA here is from genome assembly GCA_013400035.1 of Rynchops niger. NCBI lineage: Eukaryota > Metazoa > Chordata > Aves > Charadriiformes > Laridae > Rynchops > Rynchops niger. The sequence goes on from VXBH01002123.1 coordinate 250,976, forward strand.
GAGAGGTACTTTAGCAGGTCCACTGCTGCTCTCTAATAGCTATTATTGAAATACTGTGTATGGTGGTCATGCTCCCCGTATTTTTTTTTTAGATCAAAAATGCAAGAGGGAGTTCTGCAGGAGAGTGGTCCAGATGCATGGTCCAAGGGCATTTTCTACTCAGAAGCAGTTACCAGTAGAAGAAGTTTCTAAATAATGGTGAAACCATTTACTTATATAGGAATTTTAGCTTAAATTGCTTAGAGTTTCTAGCCATCTTGTTAGCAAAGTTAACGTACTGGCATATACCTCGTACCCGAGTTCAGGGCGCTCAGGGCAGTAACTTGGTTTTGGTTGTCAGTGGATAGATGGTACTCGTTGCAAATAGGTACTTTATCACTTACTGTGTGAACTTCATCTTTCCTTAGAACTGTGTTACAGCCAAAGATATGTTGTTACTGGATTTCGTATATTAAATCCTCAAAAGCTGTTATTTTAAACATCCAAGTAATTTTTGTTAATTTATCAGATAATCGGGAAGCCAAGAAAACCTCAAATGAGATTTAATAAAGTCTATTACTGGTATTTATGCGTAAGATAAATTGAATAATAGAAGAAAACAGACATTTGTCCATGTATTCCCTTTCTTCTTAGTAGCCTGAAGATGAGTTAGGGTGGTCGAGTGCAGTGGAGACAGTGCTTCGAACAGAAGAACTTGTGCTAATTGACAGCTAATGGATCAGCCACTTTCCGAATAAAGATGGAGAGTAGGCAGCCTTGCATTCTACTAGGTCAAGTTTAATAATCATTTGGAGTAGAAATCCAGGGAGAAACAAAGTGGTGTCCCATTCAAATATAGCACTAGACTGCTAAAAAACACAAGTAGTTTGTAGGTTTTGGTAATTTGATATTTGAAATGGTCAGAAAAAGTTACTGCCCCAAATCACTCATGTTTCTCACCAAACAAATGAGACTTTGTCTCTGAAAATGTATAATTTAAAGAAGGACTTCCAGCTCTTTGAGTAGAGTGTTATTTTCACTTAACATATGAATATTAGAGCTGGAAATCCACCAAAGGTGCAGCCAACTGGTTAGATTCATGAGGGACAGATGCCTGGAAAAAATGCTGGGTATTAAATGAAAAGGCTTTATATGAAATGTGGGTATTTAGGGTAGAGTTCTGCAATCTGTTTTCTAGGAGGTAATCCAGGAAAAGGAATCTGGTCCTGGGGAGGGAGGTGGGAGTGAAACCAGGCCGTGTTGATACAGGGAGCTAATGGGAGCTCTTCATCAGATGCTCTTGGCCAGGTTTTGTGCACTGGAGGGGGCTGCAAAACGCAGGTGAGAGTAACTGTGGACTGGGTGGAAGCATTACCTGTTGTTCTAGGAGGGACTGAAGGGGTTGCTGCTAAATACAGATATAGCCAGAGTTCTGCATTTTTCATGTGCTTTTTAAAATGTATTTGGGTTATTAATTTTCATTAGGATTTTAACATTTATCCCAGAGAACAAATGAGTGTATTCAGTGGACATGAGAGAAGCTGGCAGCAGCCTCCTCCATGAAAGCAGGATGCTGAAAATCTCGTAGAATCATGGAACGGTTTGGGCTGGAAGGGACCTTTAAGCCCACCCCGTGCCACCCCCTGCCCTGGGCAGGGACACCTCCCACCAGCCCAGGTGGCTCCAAGCCCCGTCCAACCTGGCCTTGAACCCCTCCAGGGATGGGGCAGCNTGCTGGGTAGATCCCAGCCCAGTTCTCGTCTCTGACCAAGGCACTGGCTTTCTTGGTAAACATCATCACAAAAGTAGAGAGAATGGGAATGAGCTTGGGACAGCGTTTGTCCTTTGCTATGTGAGCTGGTCACCGGGAATGAGGGACAGCCCTTTGGTGGCCCTTTCCTGGTACAACCTCTGCAGAGGAGCCTTGTGCTGGTGCCCAGCTGTGGGCTTATGCCCAGCTCTTGCGCTGGGGAAATGAATCTGTTGGCCAGCCTGGGGGCAAGGGAGCACTGAGGAACACTGTTGTATGTACGAGGGAGAAGCTGTTCAGTTACAGCACAATTCTCCATGAAGTTGTACAGTAGAGACTATCAATACCAGTATGCGTGTGCATCAGCAGGGAATTTTTTTTCCTCCTTATCTGCTTCTCAGGATATTCTAAAGCTCTTAAAAACAAGAAAAAAGGGAATCCGATTGTTTCCAAGCAATAAATAACGTGTGAGTAAGTGGACCTGCTATGTGTTATTTAATACTCATGTTGTTCATCATTTGCAGCAACAACTTCAGCAGTTTATTTTAAGGTTTGGGAAGTCTGGGGAAAGATTTAGTTTTGTCTCTTCCTTTTGTTGAATTTGTCAGGTGTATTGGTCTTAGATACCCTTTCACAGTCACCAAAAAAAAAATAGAAAGAAAAGAGGGTATCTCTTTCTTTTTTTCCTGTTTGGAGCCTGGTGTGTTGCAGTCCATCCCTGCCTCGCCTTTGCCAGAAGAATGTAGTTTTTCTTAGCCTTTTAAAATGCGTAGGACTCCTGACCTGTGAGTGTTTCGATGCCATCCGCCATCTCTAGCTTTGTAAAATCCTTCCTGATGGTGAAATAACTTGGTTTTACTGTTGTGCGTGGCATCTTTTGTCTCTCCATATTCTACATCCCAACAGTTTAAAGACTTTTGTTCTTCATGCTTTGCTCAAACCGAAGTATGAAGGTGGGGGAGTTTAATTCATCCAGTCTTAGTCTTGTTTGATCTGAGGTGGTTGATAAGCCCAGCATGATTTCTGAAAATGCTCCTTTACTTTGTATATTGTCTCGACTGCCTGGCCACCTGCCTTCCAGTGCCCCTCTCCCTCTCTACCCCAGACTAGTTCTCCTGCACTTGCCGCATGCTGGTGCCCAGCTGTGAGGCTCACAGCTTGTTATTCCTTCTGCAGCTTTTTATGTTGTACTTGACTCCTTTCGTCTGGGCTGAGCTACAAGAGCTACTTTTCCATATCTTAATCCTCGTCTGTCTAGATCAATCCAGGTTTTTTTCTGCTCACAGGTAATATTATCCCCTGGTTGTCTCTGCTCAATATTCCACAGGTTTACTTGTATGTCCCTTAAGCAGCTTACATATAAAAATGAGGATAACTTCCTGGTAATTTCCTGGGTTACCCAATTAAAATTTAGTTGTTCCAGTAATTCAGTGCAAGGGTTATTTATAGCACAAGCATTTGTGGAGTCTCGGAGTAGCCTGGAGCGCTCAAGTGCTCTCAGCTCCATGATGGAGAAGGAGGGACTGCAGGTACCCAGCAGGAAGGTGCTGCCTGTGAAGTGACAATTGTGAGTTTGGGTGGCTTCTGGCAAGGATGTCTGGGCAGAAAATGCAGTGCGTTTTCCCTGTTTATAGCAATGCCTTAGCCTGTATTTTCATCGCAAAGAGGCGGGCGATGTGCTGGGACTTAGCAGGGGGCGATGGAGTGAAGCCAAGGGCTCTGAGCTGTGCCGTTCCTGCTGGATGCAGCGCTGGGGCTGGCTCTCCTTCCCCTTCTGCCAAGAGACCTGGTTGGAAACCAACTTAAACACAGCCGAATGTAAAGAAGTGTGGCTCTGGCCCACAGATGTTTAAAATGAATCATGCTGCTTGTCTTTATTTCTCAGCTGGGGTTAACTCCTGGACTCTGGAAAATAAAGATGGTCTTTTTATTGCTTTGGAGGCTGCATTGTTGAGCTGATGCCATGGATGCTTGGTGATGAATACTGTAGCACCAAACAGCTGTCTGGGAGAGCAATACAATTGTGAGGCAATATGCAGCTTACCCGTCCAGCGATGATGTGATTGAATCGCAAATAGATAAACAGAGCTTTGTCTTCTCTCCTGTATTTTCTAGCAGGGCCTCCTCTTCCCCACAATTTCCAAAAGATTTAAACTTACAGAAATGAGTAATATTAAGCTATAAGCTATAATATTAAGCTATTTCTTTGAAGGGGGTAGCATTAATAACATATGACAACTCAAAAGCAGCACTAATAATCTTTCTGGTCATTAATTTAGGGCACGGATTGGAAATGCTTAGGAGTCATAGAAGCCAGGATGTTTCCCGGCTGTGCTGGCCCCCCCGTTTGCCTGGTGCTCTTGGCTCTCCCCCAGGTATCTCACAACACCTGGTCTCTAAGGCAGCGCGCTTTGTCAGCCCTTGGTGTAGGAACATATGCATAAATGTTAGCATACATAATTCAGAGTTGATTGACTAATACTTTTATTATGGTGTTAGTAGAGAATACTGGTAGGGGCGGATAGTTAATACAGCTGTTCTTAAGAAAATCATTCTAGCAAATATCTTTAATGTAGACTAAAACATATTAAAATACATGAAATGCAATTTAACTTTCCAATTTCTTAAACTTTCTCGACAGCAAACCCGAATCTAGGCTTATCAGTGCAAAATGATCCTTACTGAGAGCTGTTTATTGACATTGCACTGTAATAAATCTCTTTGTCATTTTTGGTGATGTTGTCTAGCCTGGGCTGTGCAGCAGGGAGTTAGCACCACGCTCTTGTTTCTGAAAGCAGTTGTTAGGGAAGGTGGGACGCAACTAATGAAGGCAACTTAAGAAAACATAAGGACTGAAGATGGATGAGATGCAGTGAAAAGAGCAGACGTTATTTTAAATACTACCCCCACTTCCACCCGAATGAAGCTTTATCTATTTTGGCCTGTTTGTAGAAATTGCCCAGTGGAGCTGATGGAGTGGAGCACTGCGAGAGAGATTTACTGAAAGATGCTTATTGTTGAACATGGAAGGTGTTAATCAGGAAAATGGGACATTCTCGTAAAATAAATTAATTGCAGTTCATATTTTCTGTGCGAAGAGGGAGTAATCAAAGTAATTTCACTCAACTGGAGTACAGCATGGAAAGCAGGCAGTGTGTTAGTGATGGTTACTGTGAGAGCACCCTAGTTCAAAGAGTTCCTGTAGTCTGGTACCTATTTTGCTATGCTTCAGCCATTAACACTTTGGGACAAAAATTTCGCCCTAATTAGGCCTTATTTCTCAACTGGCCATCTGTTCACTGAACCCTCTCTAAATCTTCCTCTGTTGCAAACCCTCCTCTGGCTGCATTGAGATCCTGGCTGTCTCTCGGCTGCTTTTGTAAAGCCAAACAGACTGAGCTGAAGCAAGCTGAGGTTGAGTCTTCGTACCCTGAACCTGTGAGTAGCTTTGCACCGCAGTTTTTTTTGGACGGACTTAATAAATGAGTCTATCTGGACAAGAAAAGACCCAAAAGACACACATGACAGCAAGTTAACAAACAGCTATTGAAGACAATGACCTTTTTCCCAGCCTCAGACTGCATGTCTCTCTGGCTCCCTTTTCTTTTTGTGAAATGCCAGGCCTCTTTTCTCTCCCTCTGCTCCCCTTTTAAACTCAGGTTTTCTCTCCAAAACCTTCATTTAACTCTGCATTTGGGATGTGGGCTGCAGTATTTTGTGCAGGCGGTGCTCTAGAGATTAGGCCAGCTGATCAGCTTTCCCTAAGCGTGGTGGGAAATCTCTCTGCTGTTATTGCTTAACAAAGAGAAACGAGAAATCTGGGAAGGTTTCACCTTCCTAATCTGTGTTCTATGTGACAGCCCCCTAAGCGGAGCTCTGTTTGGGCGGACAGCCTGCGGTTATACACCCAGGTACAGGTACACCTTCTGCACGTTCCCTGCCTGACCAGGGCTTGGAAACCTTCCTGTCTAGCCAGTGACTTGGATTTGAATATACCTGCAATCTGCTGGCCTCAGGGGCCTTGAGATGTAATAATAATAATAATTATATACATATAATATTATATATTTTTTAAACACCTATATAGTTCCCTTTGCCATTGAATGTTTTATAGTGCTAGCGTTAATAATACATCTTAAGGAGTGAATCCTCCCTGCAAAAGCAGCCCAATCAGTCATGTATGGTGCTTAGTCCAGCTCTGCGGCTTTTGGGGGTTTTTAGCGCTTCCCCTGTTTTTAAGGGAGCTCTCACAACTTGAAGGCTAATACCAAACTTGCAGTGATGTTTTTGGTGTTTTTTTTTTTCCTAGCACCTTTTCAGTTTCTTTTATAATCACTGCAGATACAAAAGGAAAAGTGAGAACAAAAAACAGTTGAATACCAAAAGGTTTGCAGGTCATTAGACATAGAGGTAGTAATAGTTAGTGTTACCTTCTCTCATGAAATAGAGCATAGAGAGGAGCTATAGATCTGACAAAGAAACAAAACTCTAATTAAAGCTGTTTTGACACTGAATTAGAAGGCACATTTCTATCTAGTGGTGCCTGATTTACATAATTCTGGTTGAGTTGAGACAGCCGTAGGTGCACAGTGAGGAGCCACGTTCCTGTGCCCAGAACAGAGCATGTTCCTCTCTCCTCACGCCCACACCATGCCGTGTGATGCTGCTGTGTAGCTTTCCACGCAGAGCACGACCGTTCCTCTCTTTTCCATGGAAGTAAGTGTACACGATAACGTTTCAGGGAGTCCACGCTACTCCTTCACACCAGTGTGGTACATGTTTTCATGGCATCCTTGGGTGAAACTTGTGGATCATGACCCAAAATGTCCTCCTGGGCTGTGCACCCTGCCTTTGGGAAGGGCTTGGACGAGTCTTTGTGCCAGCACTTTCAAAATTCACATTACAGGGAAAGACACTGGGGGTCAGTGGTCGTGCTGTCCCTCCTGCTGTGTTGGTGGTGGGCGCCAGCTGGAGCAGCCACCTGCTCCGACCTTCCAGCCAGTTTTGTGATGATCCGCCATCTACACAGACACATTCCTGGGGTCCTCCTTCGGTGCCGAGGGGTCCTGGCAGCACTGAGAGGGGCTCAGAAGTGAAGGTGGTGGTGCAATCCCAGAGCATAAGCATGCTGCAAAACAATGAGTTCTTCCTAATTTTCAGGAGTAGTAGTGGGGTTTGGTGCCAGTAAGTAGTAAAAGCACTTACCCTAAATATGAGTTATCTCTGAAAATGTGTTAGTAATATCAGGTTAGGCTATTGAGGGTAGCTTCTTGCTAATGCTCATCAAGAGAGTGTGAAAGGCGTTTGCCACTTCTGTTAAGTAAACGTCAGCCTGGGCTTGGTGATCCTGTGTCTGGGAATAGTGTTACAGTGGGATGAGCCGTGCTTTTGGTCAGTTCTGCCACCTTTTGTTTGTGACCATCAAGGCATATGTTAAGACTGCCCAGGGGATCCAGGCACGCTTTATTTAATTTTTCTTTTTTTTTGGGTGTCTCTCTCAGCAATGGTTTGAGGTTCCTGTCTCTCTTTTCTCAGGCTGCTGCGACATGCTGTCTCGTTCTTTAGCACGTGATAGATGAAGGCATAACGTAATGCTTTCTTCATACTGTCGTTGTGTATCTTACAACTGTAGAATGATATAATAAGTTTAGGGATACATGTAAAAGGTTTCTATTTTCTAGCCATTGCATAAGAGTTAGATTTGTGTATATGCAATTTATGATTTATGTTCAGGAAGGATGGAAATTTTGTCCCTCTGGTAGCTTCTCTTGAGTAATCAGTTTCATCCTTCATATTTCCTGTGTTTTCTTTTTTAGCAGAATACAGTCTCTTTAGAAGAGTTCAATTTACATTTAAATCCTGTTCAGTTCTCTATGTATTCACGGTCAAATTCTGGTTTTAGTTAACTTGTAGACAACTTCATTGACGTCAAGAGAAGCTGGATGCATGTAACAGTATGGCTCTCCATGATTTTATGCATTTATTGCTTTCGTTTTGGCTTGCGGATACAGATCTCTGGTGTCTGCCATTACAAAGAACAGATGCCCCTCATTTCAGACCCAAATTTATTCCTATCCCACGCAGATCTGGTTAGTGTTCTTGCCCTGTTATTGTTGTACGCTGCGCAAATGCATTTGAAGTGGGAGGTCAAGGAATCAAGAGTACAAACAGCGCTATATGTGTAAATTTTGTAATCTCACAATATTAACAGTTTCTCACTCTGCCCTTTCCACATTGTTTCTTCGGGGTTCTTAGGCTTGGGAGAAAGCTAAAGAGTTGGTTTGCATTTGTGTATTTGTATGTGTTTATATTTGTTGTCCTGTGTTTAGTGACATGTTTTTGGGTGCTGGGATACACATTTGTCGCTTTTGAATGAAATGGCTTTAAAAGCATGGGCTAAATTCTACTCCTTGGCTATGTACATATTTGCAGATTTGCATAGATGTAAATGAATCTGGAATTGCACCTTTCAGCTTTGATGCTGTCCTGCCTCTTCGGGATCTGATTTCCGAAGCGGAGTGAGCTGCGAGTGCTGCCCGTGTGCCCCGTAGGTGTTGCACCAGGCAGGGCCAGGAGGAGCGGGACCCGTGTCTTGCTGCTCCGCTTGCTCTTGCAGGTGTGCCGTCTCCAAACCTGCTGGCACCTGGTGTGGGTCCGGGCTGAAAATGGGGCCCCTGATTCTCCTGGTGGGATGCTCTGAACCGTGAAGGGGAAGTAGGAAAGGAGTTATTCCCAAAAGGAATAACTCTTTAGTTGTTGTGAGAGTGAGACCTTCTGAACCAAGTAAGGCTGGGCTAAGCATCATCCCTCCATAAAAACCCAAAAGACCTTTTTAACACTTAAAGAAATGTAAAAAATACTTTGCATCTGAGCTCCTGGAGAAGAGGAGGAGGGGAGCTGCAGCAGTTGTGACCTTGTTCCTGTTTGACCACCGAAAAGCTGTCCAAGCTGCTGGGCTCTGTCCTGACTCGACCCTTGCCTGCGTGGGCCCTCCCTGATGGATGCGGTGGGCCTTTCCCTTCTTGGCATCCTCGGAGGCTGCTGGCAGGGATGCCGATAGTGCCGTCTGTCGTGCCGGGTTGGACACAGATACTCACAGGCTGTTGTACCGGAGCGCGCTGCGTGCGCCCTCGCGGCAGCCGTCAGTGCTGCATTCCTCACCGTGTTGCTGGCACTGACTCTTCACCCATCATGCCACCTCGTGCCCTTGAAACACCTCTCTGCTTTTGCCTTTAGATGGGTAAAATGGGGGGGGGGTGTCTCAGACTTGTTTTGGAACCTGGGAGATAAAATGAGATGTTAGGATGGGTGTAGCCACTTCAGACAGTCTCGCATCCCTTTAGCGTGATGAATGTGGAGATTTGGCAAGGCTTCCGCAAGAGGTGGGCTGGGGAGAGGTGGGCTGGGGAGAACACCGGAGCTGCAGGGCCATGGTGGAGGTGGTGTGGCTGCAGGAGAGCCCAGCTGCCTGCGCCTGCTCCGCTCCGGACATGGGTGCTTGCCAGGGGATCCTGGGAGCGGTGGGGGGATCTGGAGTAAGGCAGAAATCAGCTGTCTCCTTCCGTTCTTCTCTTTGCTCCGAGGGGTCATTTATAGATGCTGATAGAAAAGCTCCCTGTTGAAGCCTCCCAGAGTTTAGTGAAGTGAGTTTGCCGTGCTTGGGAATGAAATAAAACCCCTAACAGGTCAGTCACCTTCAAGTGGACAAGAGGGTGATTAAAATGCTCTATTCTGAACTGGCTGAGATTTGGAGCTGTTGACCAGATACACTTCCTGATTAAATAGAGTCCTAATTAAAAATTGAAGATCAGCAAAAGAAGATAGTATTTAAAAAAAAAAAAAAAATTATAGAAGAGGGCACTGATACCAGCGGAGTAACATCTTCCCTGAACCACTTTTCCAGAGTCACACCGTAGACCCCTTGGAGCTTCCAAGTCAGCCCACATGTCTGAACATATACTTTTTGCATTTTTTGTGCTGGGATAACTGTAAATACCTGCGCGCATTCACAGAAAGGCGTTTCACAAGAGCTTCTTCCTTCTGTGAAATTACAGCTTCAGCACCAGACTTGCCTAAACAGATTCCTGTCCCCAGAGCTGCTCAGGTCTGGCTGTGCCGCCGGTGGGGGGGCCGTGGTGCCAAGCCCTGGGCAGGGGACTGCCCGTGGCCGCGGGGGCCGGCAGGGCTGCTGTGGTGCACGGCTTGGCCGAGACCACTGCGGGGAACCAAAGGGCACGGGGTGGGTTGGAAATCCAGGCTCAGTATCTGCTTTGGGAAGTGAACGCTGGAATACCCCAGCCTCGGTCACGTTGGAGGACCTTTAAAAAGTCTGGAGTATCTAAACATAGTAATAAATCTCAGCTGTAAAGATGAAACAAGCTTAACCTTCCCTGGTTCCCTTTCAGAAAATATGGTGATGCGCATATCCATCTCAATAAAACATTTCAAGATCTGAGGATGCAAAGCAAAATATGGGTGCGAAATCATTACTGTAAAGTAAAATCTGAGTGCAAACTCCTACTACTGTAAGGGAGGTGTAGTTCTTTCAAAAAAATAATATATTTTGTAGAGCCATTAATCATGAACTCAGGAATGTTAATTTCTATATGACTGTCATAGACAAGGGATATTATCTGTAATAATTACATGGATTGCACATCCAAACATGCTAGCAAAGAGCAGAGATAATTTAGCCCAAATTCAGCCAAGCAGACTCTGATTTAACTTGATGAGAATGACACAGTCAGATTTAAAGTCTGAAATCAGACCTTTGCAAAATGGGCTTGTGTTCAAGTCTCTGCCTGCATCAGAGCTTCCGTAGAGATCGCTAATTTGGGTTTTATTTAAGCAGCGTAAAAATGCATCAAAGGTAGGGGGTGTTTTTGAAAAGACAGTGAATTCTGACTCGGGTATCTGGCCGAAGCAGGAGCTGCTTTTAAAGATGCATTGTAAAAGGATGCAGAACTTCTAAGTGACTTGAAGAAATTTAAACAACTTCCAATTTGAGTGACTTGAAAACAGTTTTCTGAATTCTGTTTCTCCAAAGGATTTTGTGATGCTGGATTTTTGGGTGTTTTTAGATGCAAACTGTCCCACTCGGATGCCGAGAGGATGAGGCTCTAAGGGGCTTTGATGCGGTTGCACGAACACGCGCTCTCGTGGTCGGGTGCATAGGTGTTTGCTTTTTGAGGAGATGAAGTGAAAGGAGGAAAGTGAGCGTGGATTTCTTCAGCCCCTTCCATTTAGAGGAGACGTGGAGTCAGTTTCCTTGTATTTCCTATTGGACATGTGGAAAACTCTTTTGAAGGCGTTTCTGATTTGTCACTACATGTCCCCTTTGTGGAGGGGAGCCTGTAGGTGACCTGGCATGGGGCTGGTCTGGTGGGGGAGGCTCCAGGAGATGTTGCTTTTGCTCCTGGCCCCAGGCAGTTGATGGATAAGCTCCTGATCCAAAATCAGGAGGGAGATTTGCAGCAGCAGGCTGGGAAATGGAAAGTGAAAGAAATGTCCAAGTCCTTTTGGTCTATAGACAAAAGTCCCCTCTGCAGGGAGCGGAGAGGCGAGGAGGGTCTCCTGGGCTTTGTGGTCCTTGCGAGCATTTTGGAAGACCTTGGTCACGGGGCAGCGTGTTGCTGGATGCTCACCTTGGAAAGAAGGTGTATACCAGCCTCACGTTCTCCCTCCTCTTCTTCGCTTGGTTATCTGGGGGAGTCAGAGTTAGAGAAAGGGAGTACACTGGGCTCCTGAGGGAGGATGGGTACTCCAGTGAACGTGGAATGGATTTGCTACATCATACAGTAACTGTGGGTCAAAATTATTAATTATTCCTTAATTAACGTTAAGGCCAGGGAAACTTTCTTACCTTCAAATTTACCACTTATGCTGCTGTTGATGGCAGCGACATGGTGCCTTCCAAGTTGTTTTCTCTTGTACCTTCCAGTCCCTGAGTGATGTGGTTCGGGGTTTTGTCTTCCTCTTGTCTGAAGGCAGCGCAGAGAGACCTCCCCTACCTGCAGAGAGATCCCCCCAAGTGGAAGGTCTTCTCACGATGTGTGCCAAACACCCATGTATTGCCACACCAGCTGTGTGTTACGTTTCAGACAATGTGGTGGGTCAAACCCTGTGCTCAGCTGTGATCCTGCACCCTCTCTAGAGCCGACGGGAGGTGCTGGGCCTCTTGGAGTATGGGTAGACTCCGAACTGGCTTCCTGAGCCCAGGTGAGGAAGAGGCCGGAGTGGGGGCCCTGTTGGGATGCCGTGTGGGTACTCAGCAGAAGTGCTGCAGGTCTGCGGCGAGCGCTCGGCTGTGGAGCTGCTGGGACTATTCCCACATGTCTGTGGATAAGTGGAGGCAAGGGAAGAGACGCGGCATGAACTTTCTCCTCCAAATTCTCCTTAAGGCTTCAGTAGTGCTGTAAAGTCACACTGGAGCTGCAGTCGGTAGGTGTAACCCCGGTGGCTTCGGGAGAGCTTCCTGGGGCCAGCAGAAAGGAGGTTTTGAGGGGGTAACTGAGGGGTGCAGGGTCTGTGCACGTATTGGAGGCTCCACTACTCGCTCACACTGCGAAACGTTGGACCTGCCAGCTACGAAAGGGCAGAAACACGCCTGGATTTTCTTGTTGTTTTAGAGATTATGTTAAGTGTTGCTTAAATGAAAAGGCTTTATTTTCTTACACCCACGTGCGTGTTTACTTCCTTGTCATACCTTCTGGAGTTGAAAGGCCTCTTTCATTAAAAAAAATTCCCCTGCAAACCAGCACTTTTGTTGTGGTTTTGTATGATGATGGACCAGTGAGTGTGTGTCTGTTTCCAGTAAGAGTTTGGTGGATCCCGGCCTCTGTGGGCTCCAGTCTGTCCCTGTGCCATTGAGGCAATGTGGGCCGGTGACTTGATGATGGTTTCTGTGGGAATGGGTTATGGATCCTAAGGAGGGCAGGAGGAGTGGACAGAGGGACGAGGGCTTCTGCTGAAATGGGCCAGGATTTCAAGGAAAACATGGCAGCACAAGTGCTTGAGCGTGTGTTGTGCTTGTTTGCACTCCATTGAGGTTGCTGCTCCTGGTTTTGAATGGGTTGTCACTCAGATCGCTGTTTAAGACGGGGGGACAGAGGGGGCAGTGGTGCCAGCTCCTTGCTGGTGCAGGCTATAAACTGAGGTCGGACTCACCTTACAGCTGGGTTTCCAGAAGCAGTTCATAGCGTGGGAGCGATGTTTCGTGTTGTCTGTGGAACCTGTCCTCCCGGGAGCCTGTGCCGGGTTCAGGCTGTGTAAAAATGCCTCGTTACAACCTGACAATAAGTGCCACTGTCACCCCCAGGGGACTTTGTGAGCGGGCACTACATCTGTCAGGCTGCTCCTCTCGAGGTGTCTTGATTAAATTTTTATTTCTCCCTTCCTTCCAAAGTTCCTGAGAAAACACATGCAGTTCTTCTTTGGCCTATAAAAAAAACCTGTGACTTTAAAGATATAACCCTGCAGAAATACAAGACCCTTCCTGATAGTACTTAAATGTTTGCTTCTGTGTTGTTTCGGAGAAATTAAAATAAACTACAGTCAGTTTGGAGCGGTTGCAGTGAAAGGTCTTTGTCTATAAGCTTTGCTCCTGGAATTTGTCATCATAAAATGCAAGAAAAAAGCAAAGGCATAAAGCGTGCATCTGTGCTTGTAATGCAAATAAATTACTACAAGAAAATAAGAGAGAAAACAGGTTAGTGTTGCTACTATTCTGGAGACAGCTTTGCCATTGTGTATGTGGGTGTGTCTGTTGTTTGGTGTTATGAACGAGTCTCCTGGTGTAAAGGTTGTCACAAATAAAGGGAAATGTTATTGTCTCAGCTTGATAAAGACCAAGTACCCAAACCTCGCCGACACCCTGCACAGGCCGGGCACTCGGTGTGTTCAGGGAGGAGTGCAGGGCAAGAATCGAAATTAGGACGGGAGCTGCACCGTTAGCACCCATGCCCGACCTCTCTCTCGAATCAGAGAGGTAATTCGCGCTCCAGGGGTGCGGTGAACACCTTGTGTCCTTGTGCCCCTGGTGCTGGTGGTGTGTGAAAGGATGCAAATCTCAGCCCGTGACGTCGACCGTGTGATATGAGGCTGCAGAGGCTCGGGGACTCGCAGTGGCACTTGGGCCAGAAGGACCTCAGGACATCTCTGTTCCTCCTGCTCAAAGAGGGGTCAAGACTCAGATCAGACTGTGCGATATTACTGAACATGAGAAGAACACTGCCTTTCTGCTGCTGCTGCTGTATTTGATAATACTGAGGAAGGAATGCAAACAGGGAGGGCTTTTCTAAAATGTCTTATTATTATTTCCCCCCCCCCTTTTGGCCCAGCTACTCATACAACTCTTGAGGCTGGGCGATGCCTGTCCTGGAGTTGTGACTGGGTGGTTTACGATGCTGCAGAGTGGTGCTTGTATGAAAACCTTTATTGTAAATGAGCCAGCAAACACATTCCCTTTTAAACAACTTTGGAATATGGCTCCAGTGGACAGAAACACTTTTATTTTCCTGTCTTCTGGTTATGTGGCAGGAGTCCCTTTCACAGAGCGCAGGAGCATTAGACGATGCGGCCTCTTTTGATTTTGGTTTTACCTGTGAGAGCACCTTACGTTTCCCTTTAAGAGGTCTGGTGTTGCTGGAGGTGCTTGTCTCGTGGCAGCACTGGGGCTGCACGTGCGGCTGCCCACAGTTAGCGCGTTACCGGGTTAGTGGTACATCTTCTGTGTTCTCGTCTGGCACCGAGCGCGATGTTGCAGAGTTTTAAGATTGTTTTGGACGAGCTGCATGGCATCATGCCATGTTTTTTTCCAGGCTCGCTATCGCTTGGCATCGGGAAGCCCATTCTGGGCACTAATGACTCCCCACGGTATGCGCAGAAGGACTGGGAGGGGTTGGTGGCGTGGGTGGGATGAAGATGCTTCCTCGGGTTCACCCCTGCTCATCCCTAGGTATGCCTGTGGCCATCGCAGCTGGAAGTGCGGCATGTGGCACGGAGACCTGCAGGTGGTAGGGAGGGCAGTGCGAAAAGCTGAGTGACTACAAACATCCAAAGAGGGCAAGTTACTAGCTGTCTGGCAGAAAGCTAGAAGGATGGGCCAGCCGTTAATGCTCCTGCCATTAAGTGTTGCTCAGAGTACCTGGGGAGAAAATTTCAGCCCAGCACTTCCACAAAGTGAGCGATGCCTTTGTTCAGCTACTTCTGTGCCCGAAGAGCCTTCCCGGGTTGGTTTGTAGGGGGTTTCTAGATGCCTGCCTGGGAAATGCTCAGCCCTTGAGGGCATAACAGAAAAATCGAGGGTTTTCATTTGAGCTGTATGCCTCTCCTCCTTGCTTGTAAATTGCTGGCGATGCACTTCCTTACAGCTTTTAAGCCTTTGGGATAAAACGGGAAACAATCAGAGGTCAAGTGAAAAAAGGAATAGTTTTGCTGAAGAAGTAAAGAATGAGGCTGGGATGTAGGTCAGATGCACACAGCACAGGGCTTTAAGAGCTGTTTTCTACAGTGAAATTGTACTTTGAGACTTTTTGAAGCTCACATCTGGTGAGCAGATTTAAGGTACAAGCCTCCAGTGTTTGTGTAGTAGTTTCTTTACTTGCTTTCTAAAAATATGACCTGGAGACCTCCCTTCTGCTGAAAATGTTGAGAATCTTGCTGGGCTTCTCTCCCCTGCACATTGTAGAAGTGAGTGTGGAGGCTCCAGAAGCGCAGCAGGCAGATGAAGGCTTCCTGTTTGCAGATTACCAACCACCTGCCACTGGACCACCAAGTCCAGTTCTGGAGAAGAGACCAGAGAGCCTCCCGGAGCATCCTCAGAGACCTTTGGGTAGTACAGCGTTCCCTCCCCATGACATAGCCATCCGGGAATGCGATGGGGCTGCTTACTGGCAGCCCGGTGAGACAAGCAAAGGGGTTTGGGTGAAGTTTTGGGAGGAGAGGAGTGGTAGGAAATCGAATGCGTGGGTTATGTCCGATTCTTCCCTTGCTCTGGTGTCGCTCTTGTGTTTGATCTCACTGGATTTGCTCCAGGCTTGCGTCAGAGTCAGCCCCAGCTCTCCTTTCCTCCAACAGAAATCTGGAAGAGCTCTCTTTAAGGCAGCAGAACAGCACAAAAATATTTATAGACAGGAAGGGAATCTGGTCTCCCCCCACCCTTTGGCAGAATAACTATCAGTTTCCTTAAGATTCATGCTTGGCAGTGGTGAAACGTAATTCATCCCAGTAAGTATACTTCTCAGCATTCATCAGATGTAAAATGTCATGGAATTGTCATGTAATTTAATTTCTTCCATTCGGATATATGTTAGGAATGAAGTCAGCTGAGGAGATTACAAAAGGAGTATTGATGCTGTGGTCCCCGCACGTATTTTGATGGAAGGAATGAAATGCCAGTCAGCTGGCAGTGCGTGCTCCTCCGCTGCCTGGGGAGCACCTGCCCGTCCCCAGCGCCTGGGACTAGCGAGTTGGACCGAGAGATGCCATGTGGACACCCCAGCAAATTGGGAGGTGCAGGTGTTGATTCGGCTGCTGTGCAAGGCTGCGTGCAGGCTCTCTCCAGGCAGCCCAGGGAGACCTGCATGGAACCCCCTCGCCATCCCAGGCAAGCATCCCTACTTGTAGCCTGCAAATGTTGGTTTAAAAGATGTTTGAAAGCATCAATAGAAGCATCTTATGGGTTTATTGGGTAGTTCGGAAACTTTGTCACGTTCCTCCTATAAACTGTAGCTTTAGTTTCATGTTTTATTCTGCCTTTCCATTCAAGACAAGACAGGCTATGACTTGATGGTGGTTCTGTCACCACTTGTAACATTTGAGGAAAAACCTGGCATTGTTTCTTCACCTTTCATAGGAGTATTATTCACCTCGAAGTAATGGCAATAATCGCTCCTTTAGAAATAGATGAGAACTGGAGTGGCTTTATGGGAAGAATTAGAGCAGTGAAAATACAGTTTTGTATGTAATGAGGATCTGGTTTGCAAAGGGGGATGCTGTTGCCTTCCTGCATAGAAATTCTTGGCAAGACCTGTGGTGCCATCAAGCCTGTGGGGAGCTGGGTGCGGTGCCTTCCATCAGCTGAGATCTGTACGGCGCCAGAGGCGCTTTTATCTTTTGGCTGCCAGGATTGGGAAAGGAGGCTTAGTCCCTGCTCCTCCTCTGGCGTGTCTCAGCCTCCGTGAGTGTGTGGAGTACCGGCTCTGCTTGACAGGAGAGGAGGAAGGTTTCTGAGCCACCTGGCCAAAACGTGCCTGGTGCTCACCCTTGAGGAGTGGGTGGTGTCTCAGAGAATGAGATTTGAGGCATAAATGCCCCGGGGAGGAAGGCACAGAGAAGCAAAGCAGAACACAAAGCAATGATTTGGGTGTATGGCTTGCGGGGAGCTCTGTGCTGCACCACTGCCGTGAGTGCCAGTACCTGCCACGGGTGCTGCGCTGGCCCTGGGGTTGCAGGCCGGACCTCATTGGGCACGGTGGCATGCGCGGTTGTGTGGGGCTAATCCCAAGCAGATGTGGGAGCAGCAGAAGAGGGCTCTTCCCTGCGTTGGTCGCACTTGGCAGGGGTGGATTTGCGGGACCTTGCCTGGGGTGCTTTCCTGGTGCTCCTGTGCCGAGCTAGCTGATGCCCTGGAAGCGCCTGTGCCAAACAATAGTTATTCCCGGTGAAACGCTCCACTGGTGCTTTTCTGAGCTGTTATTCCAGCATCTACTGATTCTGTTATTCCTCCCCACAGGGAGCCTGGCAGAAGGGGCAGGCTGCGCAGACTGGGGTCGGTCCTGGAGGCGTGCGCCAGCCCCAGAGAGACCTGCCTTGCTGTGGGTCAGGAAGCACATGGTGAAGAGGATGAGCATGGGTTAATGTGGGCATGCGAGGAGGCACTAAGTGCTTAGTCACAGCAGGAGCAAGCAGTATCTCAGAGAGGGATCAAGCACAAGCGTGCAGTGTTTTCTATGGAAAACTCACAGGAAGTTATTTGCTTTCCTGACTCACAGGAGAGGGGAGAGAAGTTGTGAAAGATGGGGACCCACGTGCGGGCTGAGCCCTGGGACAGCCCTGGCAGGCTGAGGATGAGCCAAGGGTATAGATTACAGAATGGTTAGAGTTGGAAGGGACCTTAAAGATCATCTCGTTCCACCTCCCCCGCTGTGCTGTATATATATATTTATTTATACTCGTAATGCAATTGAATATTTGGCTCGAAGTTGTGCTTTTATATAAGTAGCTTTAGTGGGCTTCACGTGAAGGCAGAATCCATTTAATCGTTGCAATCTCCTCTGAGCCCACTTCCTTCTCAGCCTTCTTATTTTCTGGAGGCACTGCTCTGTGGAGCTGGGGCTTGGGCACTGCCGGGGGTTTTGAAGATGGGAGTGGGCTGCAGAGATGCAAAGTAGATCCCCCAGTGTGCGCTGTATTTGCTGAGGCAAAACATGGGTTACCCTTCCGGAACAGATCGTCGTTTGGTAGGAATCGGTGTAGCTGCACTCATTCCAGTGCGCTGTTACCTCTTTACACGAGCTGGGTGCGATGGTCACACGCCGCATACTTAATTGGTGTAGCTGTAGCACTGTAACAGTTAGTTAATTACTAGTTCATGACCCCCTGGAGTCACCCTGGCTCCTGGCATTGACCCATCACGTTACTGCTCGTGGTGTGGGCTTTTCCTGGTGTTGGGGACGTGTGATCGGGGTCAGCTTCTGCAGCAGGAGAAGCTCCCGTGCCCGAGGAGCTGCTCAGTGCCCAGAGGAGGGAACGGTACTGAAGGTAAGAAAAGGGTGACAGGAGATACCTACGCTTTATGAGAACACCCAGCTGTGGGAGTCTTGCAGCAAGCAGCAACCTCCGCTGAGGGCTGGCAGTGGAGCCCATCTCGGGGGAAAGTGATTTCAGCGCCGCGGCTGCTGCCAAGTGGATGTGGTCACCACCGGCAGCATTGGCGGCAGCGGTCTTCCCCAGGCAAGTGCACAACCTTCAGCCAGAGGCGCTTCTCCACATGCTGGTATGCTGGTTGTGTGTGTGCACATGTGTGTTTATCACTTTTTCTAGTTAAAATATGTAATCATTTTTGTGCCTGAGAAAGCGAAAGACTGCGAGCGTTGGTGCAGGCGACCTTGCATGACTGCTGCAGGATCCAGGGCTAAAACCAGTCTCTCTGGTGCCTTCTCCCTCCCCCATCCCTGCTTTTTCCTGTGCAGTTCTTGGGAAGAGATTTTCGTCTGTGCCAGAATGTGCAGGGCTTTTGTGCCTGGGATGCATATACCCCCTGGGATTAATTTGAGGCTTGTTTTATTAGTGACCTAATCCATATCTGCATCCGTTTGCCTGGCTGGTGGATGCACTAACCAGGCCTCTTAACTCAGCTGGGGTTTCTTCTCCCTGCGGCTCTGCTGTAGGGGACTGCTGGACAACTGGTGTGACCGACTGACCATCACCAGTGGGTAGATGTAGACCTTCTCCTGCTCCGGACATGATGAGGAGCTGAGGGAATACTATGGGGATGGGAAGTCTCTTACCCCGCAGCCTATGGTCTTACTGTGCAACGGCCATGAAGTAACGCGAGTCCATAGATACAATGATGTGCTTCCCATTGTGGGACGTACCCCTTGCCTTTCTTGGAGAACTTTACTTTTTTGAGTAATGCCACCGTGCGTTACCACTGACAGTAATACTTGCCCAATCCTTCCTGGGAAGGGAAACTGTGTGCCATTTGCTTGGTGGAGCCCCAGTGGAGGAGTTTTTTTATATATTAAATACCTTTTAATTAAAGGTGAAGAAACAGATGTGGAGAGATTAAGGACCAGTTTTCTAAAGAAGCTCAGTGGCTAGTCAGGACTAGATTTTCAAAAGAGCTCAGCTCCTATTGAAGTAGTAAATGAACAACCGGATTTTCAAAGCATCTGATCACGTTAGATGCTGAGTCCTTCCAGCTGGGCTGTAATTGCTGGTGAGAACTGCCCACCCCAGGCGAAGGGAGGGTGTTCCTCTCCCGCTGCAGTCGGTAATGGGGTTGTTTACATCTGAACTAGCCCCTCGTAGCGTGGGGACAACCAGGCGCTTGGGGCTGTGCGAGGTTTGGCTGTGTTAGTTTTGCATGGGGAGGTGGATGCTGGACGTGCTTGTTCCTCTGCGTTGGCCACAAAGGACCACGTGAATGACCCCAGAGGTACGTGTCTGTATGGGACGTGAACCTCCATCCTTTCTGTTGCCTCTGTCAGTGTCAATGCCATCGGTGTTGAAGCTCAACGTCACCTACGTTGGAGCTCCCAAGAGCTTTGTGAGCCACAGGGTGGTATGGGTAGTCATAAGCAGATGCTTAAACCAAGCATCTACGAAAGAAGACATTAAAATTACTGAAGACACTAGTTTGGTGCCTTTGAATTTTCTGTTTTTCCTGAAAGCCACTGAATTCTATGAAAAATAAAAGGATGTGAAATAGTCTGTAAGTGGTAAACTGGATTCTTACCATTAAAAATACTGAATCTGAAGAACAGAAAGTGACCGAGACATCATGAAAACTCTTCTTCTCCAGTAATTACCTAGCTTTGAGTGGAGACCCCAGCGTGGCAGAACTGCCCAAGGAAGGAAGGAGGAATGTGGCGTGTATCGTCCCTTTATATTCTAGAAAAAAAAAAGTGTAGGAAACTAAACAAAATGTATTTTCCTGCAGAGATGCTTAAACCCATGCTGTGTATGCATGAAATGCTGCTGCAGGAAGCTCCGTGTCAGAGGAATGACAAATAAGGAAAATCTTGCCGGTATGCTCAGAACTTGCATCCATATCCTGCGCTCCTTGCAGGGCGGTGGGGGACGTGGTCGTCCCTGCCTCTCCCTCATGTCCATTGTCCAGAGCAGCCGTGTGGCCCGTGGCCGCTCTGCGTGCGGCTGGGCTACTAGTCACGGTGCAGCTCAGGTAGCTCTGTTGCGGGAAACTAAGTCCCCCCCCCGCCCCCGTCTTAATTCTTCTGGCCCCTTTCTGTGGCTCTGCTGTGGACTCCCGCCAGCTGCAGCTGTCCTCACTTGATGTGGCTGCCTTCAGATGGCTTCCATCAGCTCCGCTAACCAGTGGTGCAGCTTTTTTTATTAAAAAGCACATGAAAGATGCCCGCGGAAGTTGCTGATTTCCCTCCCTGGCCTTTTCTAAAATCATAAAATGAAATCTTGAGTTGTCTGTCGTGGCACAGATGTCAGCAGTAGTTCTGCTGTGGAGCTCCAGGGCAGGCACACACCCTGCACTTTTGAGAGAATGCTATTTTTTTCCCCCCACTTTTTTCTTTTTGTTTTTCCTGTTTGGTGTATTTTTTCTGGATTTTTTTTCATCCATCCCCCCCCCCAATACCTTCTGTGTATACCTCCTAAATAATAAGAAATGTAAGAGAAAATGTGGTATGAAGGAAACCTGTGTTATTCTGCTAGTTTCCGTCCCGAGGGACATCTTGTGCCGTGTTTTACCTGTGTGGAGCAGAGTTGGTGGCCTGCAGCTCTGCAGCACGCACATCATCACTGGCCCAAGTGCAGCAGAGCTTCTCCTGCTCCGAAAATTGGTTCCCTTGAGTAGGGTGCCGGTGGGACTGCCTGCACAGAATCCCGGAATGGCCAGGGTCGGCAGGGACCTCTGGAGATCATGTGGTCCAAGCCCCTGCCAGAGCAGTTGGGACAGGAATGCGTCCAGGCAGGTTTTGAGTATCTCCATCTCTGGGCAGCCTGTGCCAGGGCTCAGCCACCCTCAGAGGAAAGAAGTTTTTTCCTTCACGCAGAATTTCCCATGCTCCAGGTTGTGCCTGTTGCCTCATGGACTCCTTTTTCTTGCACCTTGTCCTGGATTAGGCTTGTTGTTAGATATGTTTGATTCACAGGCAATAATCAGGTTTTCCACTGAGGAGGGCATTGCATTTCAAAAATTTATTTATATTTATAGCTTTTAGATGTGACAGCAATAAGATTTTAAACAATTAATCTGAAAAGCTGAAAATCACTTCGCTACTGCCTGTTCTTGCCTCTGCGAGGAGGGGGAGGATGACTTGCTGGCTCAAGTGTTAAGGATTTGCTCACTCTTTGTGTAGGAAACTGCTCGTGAGGAGCATCAGCTCCAGTGCTGTTGGTGAAAGCTGGTCTCCCGTCCGCTCACCACCCCTCTGCTGCTGGAGGAGATGCTCTGGGATGGTTTCATGCCAGACGCATTAGCGTGGGCCAAACCAGTCTGACTGGCTGCGGTGCGTAAAGGCAGATCCTGCTCCTGCTCTGTCCCCTTTGCTCTGATTTAGACTGGTCCTGCCAGTCCACGGTGCAGGACCAGTAGCCACCACCTTCCCAGGCACCCTCTAAACGAAGCAGGTGGCCACCGCAGCCATGTTACCTTCCGCTTGGGCCGCCACGGCTTGTGCTGTCTCTGCAGCATCCCCAGCTCTCCAGCGGTGCATCAGCTTCCACGTGCCTGATCTTGCCTTCCTCCACTGCGCCGTGACCCGCAGGGGAGCCCTGTACAGCTCTGTGCTCCTCTAAAAGTGCTTTTTAGCATGAAACACGTAGCGTTTTCTTCTCCTGGGCTAAACGCGGCACACAGTCCTCGCCTGGTTGATCGCTGCAGTGTGGAAAGGGTTCTTGGGCTGAACTCATGACCCAAAGCTCTTGTGGGTGTAGGACGGGCTTGTGTGAATTGGAGCGCGCAGCAGCGGCAGCGTCCAGCTTCCTGCTCTCCAGAGGTTATTTGTCTTTGCTTCTATATACAATCACTGCCTGAATGCTCTTTTTTTAGGTTTTAAATTGGAGGAGGATTTCTGAAGGTAGTGTGTGTTTTGAAGGCACAGCTGAGGCGTCCAAGAGTTAAATGATGCCCAGAGTATTGAAGTACTGAGCATTTTCCATAGATAATAAAGGAGACTTTATCGCAAGAAGAGCTGTTATTAAAAACAGTCGCAAAACAAACTGTTGGGAGATTTTCTTGTATCTGATAAGGAAAGTAAGAAGATAAAATGTTAGATCCAGGCAATGAAATCTTAGCTTAATTTAAGCTAAGAGGGATTTTTGCTGTTTTCTTCTCAGTGGCCGGGATTTCGGTTCTCCACTCAGACTTTTCACAAATTTCCAGGCTTGGTTATAATTTAAGGGCCACTTCCCATCTCGCATAAGAGCGGTCATAACTTCAGGGAGAAGTTCCCGCGTCTGTGTGAGCTGGCCGGCGTCTTGCAAGAGGAGGTCCCTTAGCGCCAAGCCTGACTTGCGATCCCACGCAGGGAAAATTCCCAGTGACATCAAAAGGAAGTGTATGGAGAGCAGGGAAGGCAGCATCAAACCCGAGAGATTATAATTTTTTATGTAAATCTGTTCTGATGAGCCACTGAAACACCTAAAAGCAATACGCCGGCTAAATAGTCTTTTTGCATATTGTGTTTGTTTATCTTGTAAGCAGCTCACCAGTTTGCAAGGAGGGCCGTGTTCCAAATTCATTTGTGTAAGAGCCTAAGGTGGCTCCAGTTGCTCCCTACCCTCTCCTCGCCTTTTGTCATCTTAGATGGCAGTTTAATTGGGTCAGGAACAATATTTTTTTTGTCTTAGCTGGAGGAACAATGAGCTCAAGCAGTGACAGCAGGCAAAAGTGACGGCAGGGTGGCCACCGCGGTCTTGGAAGAGCAGTCAGAGGGCAACAAGGCTTCAGGGATACGCTTCTAAAGGGCGTAACCACCACAACCTAGTTGGACGTCTTCAGGTGCTACTAGACAAATACAACAACTCCCTACGGAAGAGAGTTCACGAGCGCGTGGCGGGCAGAGCGCAGTGTTCTGCAATGTTCTTCATATTGCAAGAACAGGTTGACTTAAAAAAAGGTTTTATTACCATTTTCTACTTGCGCTCAGTTTTCATTTCCACAGTAATTTTTTAACCACGGATTTGTGTTTTTGCTGCGTGAATAGCTAAATGAAAGGATGCCAAAAGCCGAACTTAAAGTTGTTATTCTGATTTCTGGCCAAAAAGTAATTGTTTACTTTACCATTGCAAATGCGTACACATGGCACCAGCAGCTGGCTGAAATTATTTTGGGCCAGATTCTGCTTTTGTTGAAAGGGGTGTAATTTCAGAAAATAAACCAAAATAAAAGCCCTGTGGTCAGACACAAAACCCTCCCTCTCTGTCTTCTCTTTGACCCAAATGCCTGGATCAAGGGGGTTTGCTTTTTGGGCTGCCAAGGAGGTCAGAAAGCTTACGGGATTTATCTCATGGAGCAGCTGGGACACAGCGCACGGACTGCGGGTGCTCCACAGACGGCGGGTAGCAAGGCACGGCATGGAAATGGAAATGATTTTCTTGCACTTCTCTGTAACGGGGTAGAAACAAAATGATGGAAGTTAGTTGTGCTGGGAATGGGGAAACGCAGTCTGTGAGTGAAAGCTGGTGGTGGATCCCGAGTGCTCCAGAATAGCAGTTTTGCTTTTTTCTGGCTTTTTAGGAATGCTTTGCTCCTGAGTACACTTACGTGCACGGCAGGCATTACTCTTAGAAGCCAGGTATATTCCAGAGGTGGATAAACGGTGCTGTAGTAATTAGTGTCCGAGGTAAGCAGCGCGTGCACCACAGGCAGCTAACAAGTGCTGGTCCTGTTGCCTTCAAAGGAGACTGTGTTTCTTAGAAGCCCACACAAGAATACAGTGAGTGTATATTTAAAGTGCTTGGTTTCTTGATTTTTTTTTTTTTTTTTTTTTTTTTTTTTCCCCCCATCCCCCCCAAGGTCCCTACAGTTTTCATTGATATATGCCTCGGCAGAGGTGTGGGATGCTGTGGTTCGGGTTTTCCAGTGCTGGTTGGGACTGGAGATGTGACAGCTCTGGCCCCAGCAGCGTCCAGGCAGCGGCAGCCCTTGTCCCCTGGGCTGGGCCCTGGTGCGGCTCCCGGCACCCAGAAGGGACCCAGCACCGCTTCACAGCAGAGCCATCCTAATGCTCTCTCTTCTAAAGCGCTTTTCAGAGCCTTAAGGATTGTTAAACTTGGAAAGCTACAAAACTTGTGTGATAATTAATTGTGCAAATAGAGGTAAGGATGGGGTCCGACTCTGGGGAAGCAATAGAGAGAAATACACCTTCCCAGGGTGGTGTCAGGGCATGAGGCTGTATTTGCAAGTACATCCTCTGTTTTCATAGTTTTTTAACATAAACTTACGACTTTTTGAAACATCCTACAGAACTTTCAGTGATCCTGAATAACTAAATAATCTTCAAAGGAATATTAGTATGTCTCCTCTCGAGCTCAGTTTGGCAGAAAGCTCAGCTTGAAGAAATATTAATAAAACGGTGTGTGATTCACATAAGCTTTGTGAAGCTTAATTGATTCAGGTTCATAAAGAACTTTGATTCAAGAATGAAAGGCATTCAACAGATGTGAACAATTTCAAGTGACAATTATCTTTTATTTGAAGGTACTCCCTTGTGTTGCTGTAATTAATTTGTATTCTTCAGCCACAAGCAGTGATGGGGATGATGTTTCCTAGTTGACGAATGACTCCCGTTGAGTTGAGGCTCTCGGGGTGAGGCTGGACCGAGCGTCTGCCCTCGCTGGACTCTCCCGACACCCACACCGTCTGCTCGCCTGCCCCCGCCGAGCGTGTTAAAGCTTGACATCACCCTTCAGTCCCATCCCCATTTCGCAATAATAAAAAGCAGAATTTGGAAGAGCTGGCTGCCAGTTCTAATAAGCCCTAAAACACACCCAGCCAAGTTTACTTTATTGTTCTTGGGATACACAAAATAAAAATTTGTTTGTACAATTACATATTTCGGAGGGTTTGGCTGACTCCAGCCTTTCCTGCCGCCTCCTTTGTTTTCCGGATGCATCAGCAGATGTCCATGAAAGTGCTAAATCTGCACCCTGCCTGACCTTTACCACCGAGGAAGGTAAATCACTTCTGGCAGGAGGCTTCCCGGAATATCTCCAGAACGATACCATTGCTATTGTAAACAAATCTAATTAAAGAAGAATCTTAAGAAGGTTTGGGTTTTGGTTTGGTTTTTTTTTTTCCTTGCTAATGTTTTAATTAGTAACCTGCATCATCGCAGTGTCTACGTGTAGTTTTACACTTTGGTGCTTTCTCAAGAGTTGAAAAATTTGCTAATGATTTGAATGTTAGGGTTTTTGGCTGGTGTTTCTCATAACGACCTTTTTGAGAGGGCAGAGAACAATTTAGAGATTAGGCCACCAAAATGAGAAATAATATTAGAAGTAAGACTTGGGGCAAGATGTTTTAAGTCTGCATTTGGCATTATGTGGTGGTGATGGTGGGCTCCTCTGGGCTCTCTTGACCTGGTCTGTGGTGCTTCAGGGCTAAGAGGAACTTCAGCTGGAAGGAGTGGAGGATGGCAGCAGTTATCCAAGTTACCAGCCTCAAAGCAATGGCTGTTGAGTCTCTGTCTGGATACCTCTCCTCAGATGGATCTTCTGCTATTGCTCTATGCCTACGGGTTGTTCGTCTTTCAATCCTATCACGCATATTAACGTCAGCAATGAAGAAAACTTTCTGGGATCTAAAGATAGGCTCCTAAATCTATATGTGATCACCTAAATAGGCGTATTCCTTTCCCAAGGGCATGTCTTTAGGTTCTTAAGTACAGATCTGGTCAGCAACCAACTTTGAAAGCTGGGCTCAGCCCTCCTTTGAGGACATCCGGGTCCCGTCCCTGGAGCACAGTCAAGGGAGTTTTGCCAAGTTCCCCTGAGCAGAGAGGGAGGGGTGTCCCCAGGTCCCTCCTTCTGCAGGTGTGATCCTGGGAGCGTCTGTGTTGATCTCCAAAAAGGGTTCATCTGCAATATCTTACAAGTCACATTTTCCAACGTATGTGTGGATGAGGATTTATAAAGTGAATTGCAGGGGAGTGAGTTGTTATATGGAAGGGTAGGGAATGGTATTCATCTGAAGGGCTGGTTGGGAAAATGACCAGGACAGCAAAGACTTTCTGCTGACTTCCATGGGAGTTTTTGGCACGTACTGTTTGCCAGATAGCTCTTGACCCTATGAAACGTAATCAAATTATTCTATTGATTTAAAAAAAAAAAATAAGCCCACCGTTTTTAAATTATGGCACGTACATATTAGCAACGTGAACCTCAGTGTAACTGTGAGACTTTGGCTTAAAACAACTCAGACAGGAAACTAATACCAACGCCCATTTCAACAGATGTCGTGTGCCAGGAAATCAATATAATACGTTTCCAAATAAAAGCCACGTTCTGCATGAGAATTGAGTAATGAAGTCATGACTTAACACACGGATAGTGTCTGAGCCCTTCAAAAGCGTGAACTGTTTGCCATGGGGAAGAGGAATACATGCCGCAGGGTCTGGTGCTTGGACAGGAGCGTTGAAGATGATGGGCTCCATGTTTGCTCCCCAGCTCCCCTAAATGCCCTGTCGCATCGCTCCCACGATCGGCATTTCCTTTGAATGGGATGGGGAAGAGGAGGTGTTCCTGGGGGGGGAGTTGGATGTGTCTTCTCTTGTGGATAATCTGGGGCAGAGAACAGTCTTGTTGATCAGAGAAATCGCACTTAAGTGCCCCCAGGTGTTGGGTGGCAGCCCTCTTCCTTGGTACAGGCTTGTTACAAATACCCTCTACCATCACCTTCCTCTCAGCGCTATGTAATGCCAGATTTTCACCAGCTGCAGTAATGCGTTTTCAGGGATGTGAACTGCTGCTTTGGGCTCCCGTTAAAGTAGTTGTGTATTCCTGTGCTTCGCCGCCAAGAAAAAACATGGTCCCACTGGATTTCGGTCCTGCAGTGAGGTTTTTGGTGCGAGGAGTGTCCATTCCCCCTCTGTGTTTGTAGATGCTCCAACTCCATCGGTGTGGGACCGAGAAGGAAGGCTCTCTAGGCACACGGGTGCTTTGCATGTCCTTTCTCCTGGGTGAGCTTGGCGGTGGCTCTGCAAAGAGGGACTTCATTGGGCAAGGTGGTAACTGCTTCTGTGGAAGAGGAGCTGCACCAGAGGACTTTGGGGAAAAGCAAGCGAAAAGCTTTGAAATGCAAAATGAAGGCGATAAAAATGTCAGGGTGCGGTGTGGTGGTTGGAAATTTGGCGTGTGATAGGCACCTTGTTTTCGCTTTGCAGGGGCGGGGGGCAGCGAGGGGAGCGCTCCCCAGGCACGTCAAGGCGTCGGCGCGGTTTTGGCTCCAGATCCCCTCTTAGGGAGCAGCCGAGACGGGGGAGATACGATCGAGATGCTGCACTTTTTTAAAGTTGGTGAGGCTGGCCAAGTTTATTAAGATAAATATACATGAAATTTGCATAACTGGCAAAAGAAGACTGTTTACTGAATCCTGAGAAAATCGCCTGACTTTTTATTAGTGGTGCATTAAAATAACTGAACGCACAGCCGGAGCTCCCTGCGGGTTAGTGTTGGTGTGCAGGATGGGTCCCTGGGATACGGTCCCTCCCAGGCTGCTTCGGGACCCCTCGGGGCATCCTCCTTGCGATGCCGTCTTCCGGAGGCCGAGGGTCGCTGAGTCTAGCTGCAAAACTCGGGACACCAGAGAGCCCCAAAAATGCAAAGAGCGGCTGTATGCAGGTTAAAACGTCACCGGTGAGGATTAGGGAGCCCAGTCACTGGTTGTGCCATTCCTCGCCACGGGCACGCTGGCTGCTTTGCTGTCGCACCGCTTGGTGTTTTGTCACTGTGTGATCAGCATCTGGCATGTTTTTTGGGCAACGATTCAGCCGATAAATAGGTGCTGTGAGAGCTTGTGCTGATGCAGCTGGGATTGAGGAACATGCTGAAATGGGTTCCCATCTTTAAGATTCGTTGGATTTGAGGTGGGACGGGCAGCTGTCCCATCTGTCTGTACCAAGAATTAAGGCTAAAAGTGCAGTAAGACTGTCAGACTCTAGTAAGAACAAAAAGGAAGCTAAACACTGATGAATGTATCTCCCTTAAGACTATTGAAATCAGGTGACAGTAAAGACAAAAAAAGATCAGTTTTAAAATCTGTTTGGTAATGCCGTTGCCTTCTGACTTTGGAAGAAGTGTTCTGTTGTGTCCTGACCTCATTTATACGCTGCATCCCCAAGGACGTTGCCGTTTTAGTAATTTTTACTAAGGTATCATCAAAGCATTTAGAAATGGTCCCTAACATACCCGGGGTGTGGAAGCAAGGAGCATCCTGTGCTCGGACACATTTACGGGAAGAAGAGCTGCAGTTGTTCCTTGTACGGGGCAGAAGCAGCTGTGGCTGCCAGCGGGAGCTCGCTACGCTCCATTGAATAGCACAGGGTGGGAAGGAGGTTTTGTTTTAATAATGGGCACAATGATTCCCATTTTCTGCTAAATGAAATCGTAACAGGCCTTGATCAATGCTGATATCTCTGCATTATTTGTAGGTCCCTAATGCTCTTCCTTTCCCAGCTATTGGAGGTCCGCAGGGGCGTTTGGCCCAGAAGCCAGCCCTCTGCCTCCCTGGGCAGCAATGGGGACCCAGAGGATTTTCCACCCCTTGGAGCAGGCTTGGGCATGGAAAGCTGCGACAGAACAAAATCTTGGGATGAAATAGAGTAATGAAACTTCAAACGCACCTAAACAGGGAAATGGCATGACTTGGAAAACAAGGGACTATAATTAATTAAACCCACCTAGGCAGACTTCAAGGGGTTCTGATGACAGCATTGCAGCCAGGAGAAGAAAGGACCTGCGGCTTGAGATGGTATCTGCAAAACCCCAATGCGTGTGTCGAGCTTTATTAATGGCTTTGCTGTGTTGTGTTGGGTGTTTTGATGGCTATCACGAGGTCCTAATTGGTAAAATATGTTTTATTAAAATAGCCCTCTGCCCTCGTGCTTGGCTTTCTGCGGAGACAGTGTTTGTCAGGGAAGATGGGAAGATTCAGGAACGCTGAAATCCCCGTAGGGCTACGCCCGGATTTCACTGGCGTGAGGTTTGCATGGGTGTATCTGTGAGGAGCTCGGGTCCAGCTGGACACCGGGCTGCAGTCCCAGCCACTCGCCCCGCTTCGTTTGCAAGCCACAGGCGTAGCTAATTAGGCTGTGAAAGCTCCACTGGGTTTTTCTCAGCCGTGCTTGGCGGCAGGGCCGGCAGCGCTGGGCGGGCAGCAGGTACCGAGGCAGGGGCAGGATGGTTCTTGGTGTTGGGCTGCGCCAGGAGCTGCCGTATCCCTCAAACGTGGTGATGTCCTCGTCCTCTCTGCCGGGTCCTGCTTGACGGGCACAATAAGTGTCTTCCCGGGTACCTGGTGTGACCTGGGAAAGACCTGGGGCTTTCTTTGCTCTTTATATTTTTATAGCACGTTATAGAATCATAGAACAGTTAGAGTTGGAAGGGACCTTAGAGGTAGGTCATCCAGTGCCGCCCCCTGCCCTGGGCAGGAACACCTCCCACCAGCTCAGGTTGCTCTAAGCCCCGTCCAACCTGGCCTTGAACCCCTCCAGGGGTGGAGGGATGTTCTGGAGGTCCTCAGGTATCCCGTAATCACGGTTTAAGTGTGACAGCAGTCGCGCTGGCTGCTGGTGGTCTGTGGTGGGGAAGGGAAAGCAGTGTCACAGTTAGAGATCTGAATGCAATTCCATTGTTTATGTTATTTCTTTTAAAAGTATTTTTTCTAGTGCAGCAGTTGTCTTTATCCCTATAGACATAAGCAGTTTTGTGATCGTGCTTTTGGAGTGGTTTGCAGCAGGAAGTGTTGCAGTCGGTTCCTATTTGGTGCCTTTTAGCATGAAGGTGTCTTCTCTGGTTTTCTGCTCCATGGAAGGTGTCCGGGGGTACCATAACTCCCACTGTCAGCTCGACCCCTGCTCTTGGGAAACTACGTCTCACTGGTGTAAATATTGTCAAACTGCAGAAGAAACTGCATAAATCCCTCTCCTGGCTTTTCATTCCTTAGTTTGCGGCCATCTCAGACTGCTGGTGATGAAGACGTCCGTCCCTGCCATCTGCTGCCTCCTTCCCCTTTCTCTTTTTTAAGTAGTTGAGTGATGTTCAATTTTGGGTGGTTCTGTTTTTCTTCTGACAAATGCTTTTGGACAAAAGCCTGGGTTTCTCAGGGTGGTGGAGAACTCGATTGCATAAGCTAATGAATCCCCGTCGGCAGCGGGGGCCCGAGGAGCCAGGTCGGGTGTGGGGCTGGGGTTTCGGGGGCTGGTGTCTGCTGGGTCAGGCAGTACCTGATTCCGGCTTTCCAGTTAAACTCAGGAGTGATCTGAAAGGTTTCCAGAAGTTATCTGATTGTTTCTTTTCTGGTATCGATAATAAGGATTACCTTTAACCTGGAAAGTCAGAGCACTTGCTAAAAATGTATTAATGAAACACTATGAGAGGGGTGTTTTCACAGCCCTGTTACGGAGGCACAAAGGGAGATGCAGGAAATAAATTAAAGAACAGTATTGTATTGTTTCCGTCTTTCACAGGTAGTTATTTTGTTGTCCAGCACGGCCTTTTGTGTCTGATCCTGCGTATCTTCTGATAATTCTGTGTCATTTTAGGGAATACAGGCTCTTCTTTCGCATGTAGCTGCTCTCCTTTGGCTGCAAGCACGGCGTTCAGGCTCGGGGTGAGAGGCTGGAAGCTGTTGTTTCTCAGCGTACCTTTTCCAGTCTGCTGTGCTGTTGCTCTGGCAGAAGGAATTTGCGAGTGCAAATGAGTCTAGCCACATTTGTGATAATATTGAGAGTGCCACCAGAGAACTGGGGTTCCTCCACTCGGGGTCACTGCTACTGCTCCAGAAGTCGCTTGCCGCAGGCTGTTGACCATTAGCTCCCTGATGGCTTGGGGTGAACGTGTCTGCCCGGAAGAAGCGTTAATTATGATGTTTTGAGTTATGTGATCTGGGAATTGATCATCTTTTCTAATTCCGTGGTGCTGTAACGTATCTGGTTGCATTGTGTTTTTCTTGGCAAAGTGCGAGGATGGGCATTACCCAGCCAGAGCCTGCATTTGCTCCTGCGGAGAGGAATTAAGATGGATGTGGTATTGCGAGGGTTTCACACTGGCTTTACAGTACTCCCTTTCTGTCTCATTTTAAACCAACAGCCTGTAATTTTAGCTGGTATTAATTGTGTAACCGAGCAGTAAAACTACCCATTTCAATGGTATGAATACTTGCTGTGAAATCATAACGTTTACCTCCAAACATTCACGTTCCCTTTTCCCAGTGACCTGGCTAATGGGCGTTCGTGGCAAAGCGATAGTCAGGAATTCCTTCTTGCCTGGCCCAGGGACATTCAGGGTTAGCTGCCATGAGCAAATGGCTTGAAACCATTAGGTGAAGAGGCAGTAAGGTACCATTTGTTTGCAGAGGACGGGGTTTATTCTTGTTTAGCTGCTGGGTACTCAGCGTATACACAGCCTGGTAGCGTGGACCTGGTTTTGCAAGGGAACGGCTCAGCCTGCGTGGAGCGGGGGGGGGGGAGTGTGCCCTGCAGCTCCAGCCCCGCTGGGAAATGAAATGAAGCCAAGAGATTGAGAAGAGTGGGGCTTTTCATGGCGCTGTCAGCTTTGATGTCCACAAGGGCACTGAGACACCGACAGCGTTTGTCCTTCTGGAAGAACTACTGAGGCAGGAGGGGCTCCCGTGCCACGCTGATGTTTTTAAGGACTGGTGGAGGTCTGTGCAAATATTTATAAAAATAACATTTTGGCCTCCATCTGCCCTGAAGTGAAACCTCCCGGTCCGTTAGCCCGAAGCAGGGAGCGTCCCCGTGTCCCAGGAGGGATGCTGGGAAGCTGAGAGGCAGGTGAGGAGGCAGAGCGGAGCCCCAGCGTGCCCGCAGCGCTGGTGGTGGGCTGCCGCAGCCAAGGGTGGGCACCTAGGAGCAAAAATTAAACATTTTTCTCTAAATGCCAGATTTGTTTTAGTTATTTTGCCCCCATAAAGAAAAAAGTGGCTGGGTATTTAGGCCCTCCATCTTGATTATATTATAATCTTATAGGCAAACCCAAAATATTAGTGATACCTGCAAAATGAAGGCTGTATTAACTGTCGGGAGCGCAGGTACGGCACGCCGAGTGCACTCCGTTACGGGTGCTGTGGTACAGATCAGCCTGGACGTGTGCTAAGCCCCCAGCACGTGCAATATTTCATCTTCTATCCATGCAAGATTTTCTCCCTTCCCATTAAAAACAGCTTGGTTCATAAGTTGGCATGGCACGGGAACTGCGGAGGGGAATTCCTGGGCTGGGGAATGCTGGGGCCGGTGCTCAGACTCCTGCTGCTCCTGTGAGCTGGTGTTTCTTTCAGAGGATGTAAATCTTGTTCCAAGGCATGAGCCCGATTCCTGACGGTGTGTGGTAGACATTGCCCGTGGCTCCTCTCTGCCTTCCGCAAGGGGCTGTAGGTCCATCCTCCTCTGCTGCCCCAGGTGCTGTTGGGGGCAGGACCTCCAGCCACCGGAGCTCACAGGCCATGAAGGTGTTTGCTGGTCTTCAAGGTGGCTGGGTCCCACCACCAACGCCCACACCAAATGATCTTCTGAGTGCAGACATGAGTTCTGCTCGTCTTTTGCCTTGCTGGCAGGAAAAGTGGCTGCTCCACAGCTTGGCGGCTACTGCTGGTGGTTTCTGCCCTTCTGAGGAGACTAATTAATGCAGATATTTTAATTGTGAACTAAGTCCTGTTTCAGTGACCTGTTTCCCAGCTGGAGCAGTCCCAGGGCTGCCCTGTGCTCTCCTGGTGGGTCTGGCTGAGGGTGTCCGTCGACGGAGCCGCTGCGTGCTCACATACACACCAGCTCCTTTGAAACGCAGGCATTTAAGAGGGATTAAAGGTGTGGCTTTATCTTACGTTATTTAGAAGGCTAAAATACAATCAGAGAAACATAGAAATAAAATGGATTATGCAAAAGCACATTAGAATTGAGCCACTGGCCTTTTAAAGCTAGCAGAGACTTCACCGACCAAAGGAAATACGAAGATGCGTGTTATAAAAGTGACTGCTGCTTTTATGTGAGGTTTGGTTTGGGAGGTTTGCTTTGGCGGTGCGTAATAGATTTCCTTACTGATAGCCCCACGTGCCCTTGCTGTGCTCCAGCTCAGTCGGGGCACCTGTGGCCGTAGGAAAATCATCTCAACTGGGCATCCATCCATGCATGGTAAAGAAGAAATGACGTCTCTGATTCAGGGCTTTTTGTCCCTGCTGGGGTAAAGCGATCCTCTGTATATAAGGGCAGCACATTTAATCGCTCTTCACTGCTGACATCCTTTGAAACGTGGAGAGAGAGGTTTGCTTCTCTCCCACGCCTGTCCGCGGAGGCGCGAGGACTTGTGCCCTCTCGCTGCGCAGAAGAAACTTATCCCAGTCCTTCACTCGGCCGAGCAGCTCAAGCTGGGAAAACTTTCACGTCAGCTGCCCTGAAATACAGACATCACAGTGACAGCGCGGTGCTCGTTTCCCACCCTCATTAGCTTAGCAGAAAGGGAAGACTAATTAGCCCGTGCTGTGCTCAGTGTGGGTCTGCTGTGCGCTGGTCCTAGGAGCGGAGCCAGCCTCGCTCCTCGGCGTGTCCCTGCGCTGCGTGCCTGTCTGGGGATATGCAGGGCTGCCCTCCCATCCAGCGTGCTCCCTCTGGATTGTGGGGGTCCCACGTGTTCCCCGTTTCACCCTGCAGGCAGCCCCCCTTTACGGGGGCCGGTGTAGGTGCTTCCCTGAGCCGGGAACCAGCAGCCCAGCGTGGTGCAGCGGCCGCGGGGCTGCAGGCGCCCGAAGGCTCTCTCTGCACTTCCGAATTTCAAGCAGTACCTGTCGGGCACGTCGCAAGGGCTGCACTGGGGGTTAAGAAAGGGTTTTCCTTTACGTTTGCCTGCATGCCATGCCTCCGTACCCTCCTTGCAATGGTGATGAAAATAGTCAAAAACTGAGTGAACTGGTAGGTCCTGCTGCTCCTCGTGAGGGCCAGCAGTTTTTATCTTTTATAAAAATACACAGTTACTACTTGAAGCATACTTTGTGAGGCTTGCTGAAGTTTCCAGTGCCACACATAACGTGGAAAGTAACCTGACCACAGGAAGGCTGCAATGCACGTTAGCAATATACAGCCCAAAGTCACTGCTGTAACGCAGGAATTTCAATTGATGCATAACTGGATGTACCCAGTGGGTGGGCAGGAGGCCGCTCGACCAGAGAAGCTGCGGTTCCTCTTGTAGTCATTTCCCGCAATGTGACGACCTCAGCTTCGTTCTCCGCTGACGTTATTTTTGAATACGTGGTCGATTAAACATTAGGGTGGGATTTGTCTCACCTGCCTTCAGCTTGAAAGTCAGGCATTTGGTCTCAGCTCTCCGTACCTCTGTCTGCAGTCAGTGTAGCAGGACAGTCATGAATTCCCCGTCCTGTCGTGCCTAGAATTCTTTAGGCCACTAAAACCTGAATTTAGGTACTTAAGTAGGTAAGTTTTTGAAAACTTTCACCCCGGTGACTATTCTGTACGTTGTGTGGCAGAGGTGTGAGGATGCAGATGTCCCAAGGATGCCATGGCGTCCTGCCGTGCAGCACCCCCAGCGCCTCTCATCAAATGCCGTGTTTCCCACTGGGAGTGTGAAATCCTGTTTGCGGGACTGCTGCTGGTGCTGTTCTGCTTCGTCTGCTGTCAAAGCCTACTTTGTGTTTAATGACAGAAGGCTGAACATATGTTCCGAAGGGGGCATTATTAGGAGCAATTGGTTGCAACCGTGGTAATACTGGGATTTACAGTCTTCCAGTAATCTCTGGTGCCCATCAGTGTTGAGAAGATGCTCCTGAAGGCGGCTGAGGAGTTGGAGCCTTCTGAAAAGGTGTGTGTGGCTGATGCCCAGCTGTCTCCGAGAGGGGATGGGGCTGCTGGTAGCACCCCACAGGCTACAGGTCTGGCAGGGGGCTGGTGGTGTATCCTGCCACCCTGCTGAAACGTTACCCAAGAGAGCGATCGCCGTCCATGATTGTATCTGCATTTATGACGAAGGCTGCTGCTGTGCCGTCATTCCCCCGGCCCTGCGGGATGTCACTGTCGCTGCCCCAAAGCCTTGGCCATGTGCCGGCCAGACCCACAGCTCCGTGTCTGTTTCTGGTGCTTTCTTCTTTCCTGTGACTTTGTGCTGCAAAAATTAGTCCTCGAGTCTTGCTGGCCACCCCTTAGAGGTTCCCAAAGAGCTGGAAGGGCAGGTGAGGAGCGTGGGGGAGGCTGGCGAGGAGGGAAGCACGGGGATGAGATTTCCCAAAGCTCTCCGGTATGTGCCACGCTGTGTTGCATGGGGCCCAAAATTCAGGTCCCATAGGAATACTTCAGACAAGGTCTCCAGACACCGTCACTTGGTTTTAAAAGGTGTAGGAGTTACGGACTGATGTTCTGTCCAGGCACTGGAGCTGAGACACCACCCCGATGAAAGCACAGCAGCTCCAGGAGGAACCATCTCCGTCGCAGGCTGGGAGGTTTTGTTGGAGCAAGACCTGTGCCGAGACTTGGAAAGAGAGCAGAGCTGACCCGGCTTTCAAATAGGCCGTATAAAGCAAGTATATCTGAAATCATACATGGGAATTTGACTTTTTTTTTGACATTTCTTCCTTGAGGCATCATCAGCCACAGAAGTGCATAGTAGGGACCTGGCCGATAGCATCTTTGAGTTTTTGCAGATAATGATAATGAAGTGTGAGTACGATAAGGACGTACGATTGCCGGGAAGAATATATTTTTCCTTGCCAAGTCCAACTAAGGGTAAAGGCTGATTGTGATCTGGAGCACAGAACTTCCTCTGGGTCTCTCTGTCAGAGAAAACGTGCTTTGCTGTGGGGCCGGTGCTGCGTCTCCCATCACCGACAGATCCTGATGCTTCATTCCAGGCGATGAAAGCAGGTTGCTCAGGGCCGGGTCCGGTTTCGCCTCTGAGAATGGAGGCTGCGCAGCCTCCCTGGGCAGCCTGTGCTGGTGTTGGATCATCCTTACTGTATAAAAGGGTTTGGTTTGTTGGTTTTTTTTAAACGTTTAAGTGGAATTTGATGCGTTTCAGCCTGTGCCCATTGCTTTTTGTCCTGACGGCAGGTTGGGGGCAGGTTACTGGTGATGGCGGTGCCAGTGTGGGATTAATTCTGCTGGTCACCTCTGTCTTATGCCGGCCAAGAGCTCTTGCTCACGCTCAGGCTCGTTTTCATTCAGTGCCATGCTCTGCTTCGGCGGGAGCCCATGAGCTGTTTAACCTAATTACCATCCCAGGGACGGCCTGGACTCCCGGCGTGGGAAGGCGAGGAAAGCCGGAGCTTAATTTAACAAAGATATCTTCATTTCAGCGCTTGTGAGGAGCTCTGAGTGCGGTGCGTGCCTGAGTGACATGACAACACCAGGCTTTGGCTTGTGCTGCTGATGCCCTTGCGCGTAGGTGCTGCTTGGGGTGCGTAGCAGGCTGGACGGGTAATGAATAAACATGCCTCCAGGTGAAGGAATTAACGGCGTGCAACAGGGGCTAAAATATACTTGTTACCAGAAAAGAGTCTCCTTATAAATAGCCCTTTTCAGCTGTTTCTCTCTTTTGGTATTTTTAAGCTCAAATCCATTCAGTTTGCTGATTCGCTGACAGCCAGCCCAGCTGCTTCTGCCCGGGATCGGCAAGTCGAGGCCTCGGTTCTTTAGTCAAAGGCTGTGAAGCATAATTGAATCCAGGTTCCTCTTCCCTAACCACCCTGGCGCTCTAAGAAATTAAGAGGCAGTTCATAGCCGGCAATTAAGACAGCAGCTCTGGCTTAATGAAGCCGAGGAAGAGCAGGTATGTGGAGCCAGTTTCCATTTCTATGCCGTGGGCTGTGGTGAAGCACGGGGTGCCACCGAGCCATCTTGCTCAGGTCTTCCAGGTGACAATACCATCCCTGCTCCCTGCCAGTATTTCAGTGTTGGAAACTTGCTCAAGCTGTTATAAAAATTGGGGTTTCTCCATTCAGTAGCCGGATTCACAGGCTGATAGACACAAAGCCATGCGACCTCCTCATGCGGAGCGCCGCTTTTTCCTCGCTTGCGGAGCGCCTGGAGGCTGCTCCGTAAGAGCTGGGCTGTTAGATGGTGACAGCTAGGTTGGCTTGAGGTCTCTGCTGGTAAACCTCATCCTGGCAGCGCTGTACCGGGTGACTGATTTCAGGGATGATTTAGGGAGGAAATGCTGGTTAGGTGTTGGAGATAAAGACAGAAGAGCCATTAGCCGGGGTTTGCCCGACTTGTTTGAAGTGTGCTAGCGCTGCGTGACGGTCGCAGCCGTGGGCCTGCTGCGCAGAAGAAGCAGGCAAGGAAATCTGCTGGAAAGACGGGAGGTTGTTTTTCTAGGAGGAATGATTTTGCTGTTTCTGTGCGCTTCACTGTGTATTGCATGGGCAGCGTGGGGAGAACCTGCAGACCCCCCTGAGCCCCTTTTGTGAAAAGCGGTAATGCAGATACCTTGGCAGTAAAATCAAAGCTGTGACCCCTCTCTGATGAGGGGCTCTGCTGAAGTAAGGCCCTGTGCTAAATAGGAGGTCCCATCCAGGCAAGCGATACCTGCCGAGCGGCAGCTGAAGATGCTGTGCCCTGTGCATCGGCAACACCAGGCAGGGATGCTGCTTCGTGCTGCCCCGCAGCTCCTTCCATGCCCCGCTGAAGCTCTGAGGGTTCACGTATTGGTGTGGTCGCCGCTTAACTAACTCCAAGCCCTTGTATAGGGCAGTGTTTTTGCTTTCCAGCAATTTCCAGCGCCAGCCTGGCCGGGTGGCACGTCGGGGAGAGGGCAGGTGGTCGGGAAGCGGCTGCCCTTGCCCTGGGCCAGCGCAGAGAGGGTGGGCAGGCACCAGTCAGCCCCTCGCCCTCCTTCCTCGGCTGTCCTCGGGGTGGGAGACTCTGAGAAACCTCTGCAAGCGGCCTTCTCTTGTTAATGGGGGTTAATCAAGAGAGCATTACTGCTTGATTTGGGACTCTTAAAGAGCAGCAGAGACTTACGGAAAGGCGTTGGGTAGCTCAGACTGCTTTTTTCCCCTCCCACTCTTTTGTTGATGTTTACAGTGTCAAGGTCATAAAAAGAGAATTAGAGGAGGGCCCGGGAGGGCTGTGTGCTCTGAGCTTTCTTGCACAGGGGTGAGGTATTTCCCGTTCACCAGAGAGTATTTCCCGGGAAGCCCAGTTTGGTTCTCCCGGGATGCCCTGTCTGGATGGCTGTGCAGCAGCCTCCTGCTCGCTGTTTCCTGGTTTAATTTTTCACCACAGTGACAAAGCAGTCCCTGGCAGACTTCGCCAGAGAGACACCAGTATTTAGGCAGTTGAACGCTGCCCTTGACAGCCAGCACCCTTGGTGTGCTGCGGGTGTCAGCGTGCGGCGTTGCAGTGTAACGCTCTGTCACGGTTCCGGTTACTCCGTAGTTTGTAAACATTCATCAAAAGGATTTTTGCTGAAATACAAGTTTATTCTGTTTACAGTCTTCATGTGCCGCACGGGGAAAATCAGGAGGTGGATGTCTCGGAGGGTGAGCAGGTGAAATACTTCGACGATGAAAAGATTAAATTAGAAACATATTTGTGGATAAACAGAGGCCACGGCAGTACGTGTGTTACCATCAGGTGAGGAATCCTGCGGGAAGCAGGAATAAAGATGACCTGGGGAGCGGGACCGGAGCTAGAGAGAATTCCACCAGCTGCTGCGTTGGAGCAAGTTCTTTGGGCAGTGGCTTTTCTCCCTGTGTCCTGGCACATCCTATCGATGAGGAACCAGACGATAACTTGTGTCCTGCAGTAAGGAGTGAAGCTAAAAACAGGAGGAAAAAAAAAAAAAAAGAAATCTGTCCATTGCAGTGGGTGTGCCATGGATTTCCTTTGTGCGCAGCACCTGCGCAGAGTTAAGCCCTGATTGAATACACAAAGCAGTTTTAGCTGTTTGTACATGGCATGTATAAAGAATTAAGCCCGTATTTCTGGTTATAGTTATCCATCGATGTGTGGTTCTGACGGGAAGTTTCCAGAAATTTGGTATTCATCTTTTTACAGAGATTAAAAATAGCATCCAGAATTGCCTCATCATTTTCCAACACACGCATTTTAAGTGAGTTAACCTTAGCGTGCAAGTCTCTGCGTTACCAGCACTTTATTTGGTTCACGTCTGAGCGTGGCGTTGGGTAACGTGTATCGTAGACAACTCGCTGACTTACTGTGAGGGTTTATTAGAAGCAAATTAGAAACCCTGCAAGGAAGGCTGAGGTCTATGAAGTGTCAGTGACTCCAGCGCACTGGAAACTTCAGCCTGCTGATCATAAGCAGGAGCCCAGAAAATGCGGTTAGGGCTTTATTTGGAAAAACTAACCTAGTAGAAACTTTTATGGGAGAGTTCAAACGTTTATTGGTCTAGCGTCTACCTTTAGGACGGGTTTTGGGATGGCTGCAGTAAAAGAGCTTAAAGAATAACCAGAGCGTGTTT
Source organism: Rynchops niger (assembly GCA_013400035.1). NCBI lineage: Eukaryota > Metazoa > Chordata > Aves > Charadriiformes > Laridae > Rynchops > Rynchops niger. Next base: position 291,066 of record VXBH01002123.1, read on the forward strand.
CTTGAGGTGGAGCTTTTCCGAGGAGGGTTTTGCCCCACGTGTGGGAGCTCAGCAGGGTTTCCGGACAGCTGCGACCCTCTGGGTACCCCACGGCCCGCTCAGCGCGCCAGACCGCGGGACTTTGGACACAGATTTCGGGGAGGAGAACAAACGAAGCACCGCTGGGATGAGGGGGTTGGCTGTGTCCACACTGGGCCTTGGTGCTGCTGATACTGGGAAGAGCATCCTGGGCCTTCGGGGGTAAAACCCCCGCGGGATGCATGAGGGAAGTTTACACTTGCAAGAATTGATTTACCTAACCAAAGAGGTGGTGGCTTTGTAGCATCTTGGGTCACTATGTGAACTCCGCTTGCCTGCTGCGGGAGCTATTAGTGCGGCAATAAATCCGTGTAGAAAAAATGTTGGAGACTGATGTAATGCAGGTGTCTGAGTTCCCAGTACCCCTTGGGTTGGTTTGGGGCAAAAGACGCGTGCTGTGGCCAGGCGGCAATAGTGAATTCTGGTCCTGCCAGAGGCAGGGGCACGTTTTTGCAGCACAGGAGCACGGCTGTGGCTGCATTTTGGCCAGGGCTGTGTGTGCCCCGGCTGTCCAGAGCCGAGCACAGCAGGTCGGCGTTTCTCAAAGCTGTGCGCAGCTCGGGGCCGTTTCCCCGCTTGCAGCAACTCTTCATCTATATTTCACGCCAAGTTGTCTGGCAGGGCGCGCGCGCGCTGCACCAACGCTGATGTATTGCTGAGTTTGACATCTGTGGTGCTGTAAAATGTCTGTCTGGAGCAGGGAGGAGGAGGCGGCAGCGGGAGCTTGCTGGCCAAGGCTACCCAGGCGAGACACAGGGACATGTTCGGGCTTCAGGTGGAGCAAGGGCAGGTGGTGCCCGTCAAAGGACGGGGTTTCTAGGGAGGGAACAAAGGGAGCAGAGACAGAGGTGTTTGCTCAGCCGCCACGTGCCGTTGTTCGGTCACATCCCCGTGCCTCGTACTTGGCAAATACTTGGAGCCCAACACTTGAACACTGAACGGCGATGAAAAAAAAAAATACTTCAAGAAGGTTACATGAAAACGTGACTGGTGAAACAGCAAATATCAGGGCTGGTAGTTTGAAGATGGATAATTTTTAGGCACTTAAAATTATTCATGTGATGTGCCTGCATCTGTGTGCGTGCCCGTGCGTCATACGTTTTTACTGACTCTTTTGTTGTCAGCCCAGGCAGACATAAGGTAAGGGCGCCTTGGGGGTCAGTTAGAACGGGGTAAAAGACACAGCAGTCTTGCTGTATGAAGTGTTTCGCATTATGGCTAGAAAGTCACACGTTTGTGGTTTACTTTGGCTCCCCGTACGCCCCTTCTGTTGGGTTGCAGCGGTGCCTGCAGTAGTCAGACCTGTAAATATTTCCAGTATAAACCAAAGTTCATAGCTCGCCTTTAGAAATTCACTCGGGATTGAAGCTTGGCATACGAGAGCTTTTTCTTGTGTTTACATTTTGACGTGTAGCAAACTTTCAGATAAATTCCTTTTGCTATTCATCAGGTACTTGAGTGTGGAAAAGAGGGATGTAAATAATTAGTATTTTTTAAAAAAGTGCTTATCCCGTCTCTCCGCCCTCCTGGGCAGCATGGAGGAAGCCGCAGGGACCTGCGCTTGCTGGGAATCCAGGAGGGCTGTGTCGGGCGGAGGGGAGAGCTCAGCTGTGTACAGGGCAGATTGAAACTCGGCACAACGGGCTACTTCAGCTTTGAACTCTGAGCATCCGACCAGTGAGTTCACGTCTGCCGCAGAAGCAGAGGAGTTTTGTCTGAGCCGCGGTTTTGCAAGGAGGGCTCGTGCTGACATCCGTCGGAGACAGAAAACCTGGGACCGGGCCGGGGGCCAGGCTTTTTATCCCTGAGTTCATTTATTTTTCTTGGTTTATTCAGGCCCTTAATATTATTCAAATGAAGATTTTGTTTCTAGACCAACATCAGTCAGGGAAGCTGCCAACCGACAGTGTTTCCTCTGCGTCCTAGGACTAAAACGTGGTGGCCCTGTGGGTTTTATTTGCTTTTAGTTTTTATTCCTTGTCTGTTTTAAGTGTGTATCACCAGAAGCAGGGGCAGAAGGGTGGGCTGGGGCGGGCAAGCAGCATGCATTGCCCTTGGGGGTCCCTGGGGGGGCTCGGCTGTGCCAGGGGTCCCGTCCCAGCTGTGGGCGACGACCGCGGAGCGGAGGAGATGGAGTTCAAGTATCATCAGGCATTGGCGTAAGAAACTCACTCTGAATAAATTCCATGTATTTATGTGCGTGTGCGTATGTATACAAGGGAAGAGCATTCATACGTGTGAAACTGTTCAAGCTTTCATTGAATTCAGGCTTTTTAGTTGTGGTACCGTACAAATCTAGCTGTGCAATTATAGTCTTCAATGTGAGATCTGTTCTTCAAACGGTAGGTTGGGAAAGGGAGTGCTTTCTTTTTTTGCTTAATGTACGCTAAAGTGAAAAATAAAAGCTCTTCTGTGTTTTAGGAACAGTCTTATGGATTCCTGAAATATCTTTGTTTTTCCTTCCTGTATAGACATTCAGTAGAGCGATAATACAAGGGCATGAGAGGCAAAGAAACTGCACTGATAACACAAACCCCACGTTTTCTTATTTTTGTCACCTAATTCCAAAGCGCTTATTCCACCGTATTCCTGCAGGGAAGAAGCTTCAGTGGTGTTGGGGTGTATTTTAGCCCAATGTCTTTAGCACAGGCCCAGTGCTGGATTGAAGAGTTTCTGGGCAGCAGCTTGTTTTTTTCTGTCAAAGAAGTGCATTTGGATAATTTCTCATCGTCAGCTGCTTTTTAAATTAAACATAATGAAGTTTAACTGCTTTTTAATCATTTCATTGAAAGCTTGCAGCTTTTCTCCAGTGAGGTCGACTTTGCAGAGCGCCTGTGAACAGGTCACCGCTTTGGGTGGTGGTGAAGACAGGAGTCCTCCATGCGGGAGGGGAGGTCGGAGGTACTGCCTTGCACCCACCCTCTGCAAATTGCTTCTCTCGTCCTCAGACCAGGAGAGACAGGGAGCTGTTGGAGAGGGGCCAGAGGAGGCCCCGGAGATGCTGGGAGGGCTGGAGCCCCTCTGCTGGGAGGACAGGCTGAGAGAGCTGGGGGGGTCAGCCTGGAGAAGAGAAGGCTCCGGGGAGACCTTCCAGCCCCTTCCAGGCCCTCAAGGGGCTCCAGGAAAGCTGGGGAGGGACTCTGGAGCAGGGATGGGACGAGGGGGATGAGGAGGACTTCTTTAAACTGCAAGAGGAGAGATTGAGATGAGATGGGATGTGAGGCAGAAATTTCCAGGCCCTCAAGGGGCTCCAGGAGAGCTGGGGAGGGACTCTGGAGCAGGGAGGGGAGCCGTGGGACGAGGGGGAAGGGTTTTACACTGCAAGGGGGGAGATTGAGATGAGATGGGATGTGAGGCAGAAATTGTTGGCTGTGAGGGGGGTGAGCCCCTGGCCCAGGTTGCCCAGAGAAGCTGTGGCTGCCCCATCCCTGGAGGGGTTCAAGGCCAGGTTGGACGGGGCTTGGAGCCACCTGGGCTGGTGGGAGGTGTCCCTGCCCAGGGCAGGGGGTGGCACTGGGTGAGCTTTGAGGTCTGTTCCAACTCAAACCGTTCCGTGGTTCTGTGATTTTATTTAACATAGTGCTCCAAAACATTCAGCCTGTGTACAGCATCTATCTCACCTCCTGACCCTCCTGCCTGGGTTGTTGCTGTTGATTCCTGCCCGAGGTCTCCCCTCACTGCCCCGCTTTGCCCGCAGGCTGCCCAGGGCTGACTCTCCTCCTCTTCACATCAAGGGCCCCTAACGCAGCACTGCTTAATTTCACAGATGAGATTTACACCTTTGGAAAGAACGTGGCCTTTGAACCGACTGTTCTTTGCAGCTGCTCTTACGCTGCTGAGATGCTGCAGTCGTCTTGCCTGCACAGATGGCAGGTGGTTTTTGGCAGCTGCTGATGGGTGCCTCTGCCCTTAATTTCAGTTTTTCTTTTCAGCAGTGATTGATGAACAGCAGTTCGGTTACACAGGTAGCTCTGCAACATTTGCTCTTATTTCCATAGGGTTTGTAGTGAACAGCGTCACAAGGGGATGGGATCCTCTGCTTTACAGTAAACCTTTTTTTTTCAATGAGATCTGGATAAAAGTTTATGAGAACAACCGGGATAATTCTCGGGATGCTCCGACTTTGCTCCTCTGTCTGTACTGTTGCGTGCCAGCGCAGGATTGGAAAAGATGTAAAAATCACTGAAAACCTTTGCCTTTATGTCTTCTGCTGGTTCCCTGTCCTGCAGCGTCCGGCAGCCGGGGTGAGGGCCTGGTGCCGTGGTCGGCTGCCCTGCGGCGAGGACACCTCTCTCCTCGACTGACCACAAGCTGTTCAAGTCCAAGCACACCCTTTAGTGTATATATTTTGGTTCTTTGGAAGACACTTTCTCAGACATTTCACTAAAACGGCTTTCGGTTTGGATTTTGTGGTTTGCCTTATCAGTAGCGAGTGCCTTTGAATGATTTAATAAAGCCGCGGGGCTTGCTCGGAGCAATCTTCCAGGCCGGGTGAGTCAGCCGTGAGTTGGGCTTTGAACCTTTTGTCGCATGAAACTATTTTTCAGTGGCGAATTAATGAGGTTTCAGCTCTTCCAGAATGTGAAATGCATTAGGCTGCGTTTGAATTTTTGAAAGGAACAAACAGCTCTGTGGTAATAGCCGTCATCCTTGGCCACCAAACACCCGTGAGAGGTTTCCCAGGTGAAGTTTCAGCAGCGGCGTCATGGATGTGGTGACAGCCCAGCGAGACTCGCCGCGTGCTCCCAGGCGGAGGTGAAGGGATTGTGACACCCAGGACATGAGCTGTGGCTGCGTCTGCACTGGGACGAGCCCGCAGCAGCAGGGGGAGATGCCGGGATTCCCTCTTGCACCTGCAGCTTCATGTGCAGCAGCGTTAAACCTCTCCGTGTCGGTCCTGTCATCTGTATGATGCCCGTGCGAGTATTTGTAGGGTGAGGGTTGACCGCTGTGAAGAGCTTTGAAGTCAAATGCTAATTTATGATAAATGTGCAGATTTTAATGGTGGTAAAGCAGAGAAGCAAAGTGAAGAGCAGCACCTGGAAGCTCAGAGGAGGGGTGATGAGTGCCGCCCGCCGTGGAGGGGCTTGGGGAAGTCATGGGGAACCACAAGGGTGGTAAAACACAGGCATCAGAACAAGTCTTTTGGTGTCTGAGTGTCAACCTTCATAGAATCACAGAATGGTTTGGGTTGGAAGGGACCTTCAAAGCTCATCTACTCCACCCCCTGCCCTGGGCAGGGACACCTCCCACCAGCCCAGGTGGCTCCAAGCCCCGTCCAACCTGGCCTTGAACCCCTCCAGGGATGGGGCAGCCACAGCTTCTCTGGGCAACCTGGGCCAGGGGCTCACCCCCCTCACAGCCAACAATTTCACCCCCGTATCTCATCTCAGTCTCCCCTCTTGCAGTTTAAAACCCCTCCCTGTTGTCCCACGGCTCCCCTCCCTGCTCCAGAGTCCCTCCCCAGCTTTCCTGGAGCCCCTTGAGGGCCAGGAAGGGGCAATAATAACAATAATAATAATAATTGCACGTGGACGTCATCCAGTGCTGCTGTGCAGGGCAGGAACCCCTTGTCTCTCTCTCTCTGGGATCGTCTCCGGGCCGTGCTCCGTCAGGATTCAGGGCTGATGTGCTGCCAGCAGAACTGCTGCTAGCGAGGCCGGTTGTCTGTAAACAGCCGGGAGGTGACTGACCTCCCAAGAAGTGTTTACCCTTCCCTGCCACCGGATTTCTGGATGGNCCCCCGTATCTCATCTCAGTCTCCCCTCTTGCAGTTTAAAACCCCTCCCTGTTGTCCCACGGCTCCCCTCCCTGCTCCAGAGTCCCTCCCCAGCTTTCCTGGAGCCCCTTGAGGGCCAGGAAGGGGCAATAATAACAATAATAATAATAATTGCACGTGGACGTCATCCAGTGCTGCTGTGCAGGGCAGGAACCCCTTGTCTCTCTCTCTCTGGGATCGTCTCCGGGCCGTGCTCCGTCAGGATTCAGGGCTGATGTGCTGCCAGCAGAACTGCTGCTAGCGAGGCCGGTTGTCTGTAAACAGCCGGGAGGTGACTGACCTCCCAAGAAGTGTTTACCCTTCCCTGCCACCGGATTTCTGGATGGTTTAGTCCTTCCTTGTCGGCTGGGGAACCGCAGGTCCTCTGGATCCCAGCTTTCCCCTTCGATGCATCAAGTAGGTCTTGCTGGATGACCTTGTCAGGCCCACTGACATGTCCGTGGGGAATCATGGATCTAGAGTTAAAGAATTTTCCTTATTTTTCTTCCCAGTGTTGTTTCTGAGAATGAGCTCCATGTGATCAGCCCCACCGCAGCCCTGGGCTGTGATGACCCCCCGTGGGCCGTGTCCTCTGAGCGGGGACACTGCTGTCACCCCATGCTGATCTCATCCTGCTCATCCCAGTGCTCTCCCTGCAGAGCCAGGGTGTGTTTAGGAGCAGAGTGGACTTTTGGGGTTGAGAGCATTGGTATTTTTAGATCAAAGACCAGTTTAATAAAAAAAAAAAGAAAAACAAAAAAAGAAGGAGGAGGATTAGAACAATGAGAACATTTAATTTTAGGCTAACTTGGATACCACATAAAGTCAACGAACTTCGAGATTGCTTGACTTGCCTCTAGCTTTCCTAAATAAACACACCGTAGCAGGATTGAGAAGTTAAGTAGCACAGAAAATTGCAAAAAGTTAAATTTTAATATTGTAGAAGAATATTAAGAATATGGTGTACAGGCCAGGCCCTAGAATTAAATTTTAATACTGTACAAAAATGTCGAGGGTTGTTTTAGTAGGCAGCTACTGAAGTTAGCAATAGACGTTTTTCTTTCTTTCCCTTGCAGAAAGGGTCAGAGTTAGGGGCCAGGTGAGGGATGGGACGAGGGTCTCCTCTGGGCAGTGTGGTGTGGCAGAGCTGCGAGCTAAGCTTCTCCAGCGATGGCGAGAGAGGTGAGTTTGGGGCCAAAGTCTAGTTCTTACAGAGTTTTACCCCAGGCTAAAGAGACCTGATTGCCACCAGCCTTCTGCGTTGCGGCATGGGGTGATCTGGTCGATGTGTGTTCACCTGGGAAGGGTTTTGAGATGAAGATTGCTGTTCCAAGACTTTACGTGTTACGGATCTTTGGTAGACATCAGGTTGGAAGTAACTTAAGTGAGTGGGATGAGTAAGGAGGTCTCACTTGTGACGGCTTCTGGCCCCGAGTCAACATCAAACAGCCAGTGTCTCCTCTGGAGCTGGTTGTCCCAGGAGAGGACAAGAGCTGGGTAGGTACAAGTCATCCTTCATTGCTCAAGGGTGAGCACAAAACCCTGGCTTCCCGCTGCTGCCTGTGCATCTTCTGCTCAGTCGTGGTGTCTTTTTGTAATGTTATAAACTGGTTTCTTTTCACACCCACTACATTTGGAAAATGTGAAGGCACATTTACAAACTCAGAGATCCTACGTATCTGCCAACGAAGGGTGACAATGTCAGTGTCTTCATGACTATACGTGAACAGATCCGAACTGCAAGTTATGTTGCTTTCCATTCTCTTTTTATTATTTTTGGAATTTGGTTACTTTTGGATCCTGGTTTCTGGGAAGACGTAGGCACCTCGCAGTGCCAAGAAGTAAACCTGGATCCACTCAGGAGCCAGCGTTCTGTTCTCAGGCTCGCTCCAGCCAGGGAAGGGAGCTGCTCTGTCTCAGTTTTACGAAGGTGGGAGGTATGGCTTTGACTTATGAACCAATTTTGGATCTACTTTGTCAGAACTCACTAGATATTAATAAAAGTTTAAAATAGTTCAGGCTGTGCTTTAAGACAACCCTGACTGTAATGCAGAAAAAATTAAGATTGCAGCTCATCATGGTGGAGACGGTGGAGATAAAACCAGGAGAGCTGGAGGCAAAATGCGATAGCTGTGGCTGTTATGAAACACTGATGGAGGAATTGAGAAGCTGAACTGATGAGCTGGAGAATAAGCTCAGATTAGGAAATTCCAGGTGAGGACAGGGGGTCCTTGAAGTCTGTGATTGCTGGAACAATGAACAGAGCTTTGATGTCGGTATGCAAATCTGAATCTAATTTACAAGGGCCAAGAATATTGTTTTTAATGTATTAAAGCCCTGATCTTTTTCATCAATGCTGTTGTGCAGCCAAAAACTACCCAGGTTTGTTTTTCTGTCTCTGGTAGTGGTGCAAGTTGGGAATAATCCCAATCAGAGGAAGGGTGGGAGGAGAAAGGGAGCTGGGAATTAGGTCTTGGGAATACGAGCTACTCTGCCGTGTCCCACAGCGGAGTGGATATTCACCTGCAGCCTTCCTGCCACGCTGGAGATGCCGTCGTTTTCGTGGGATACCTTTATTTCTTTTAAAGTTAGCAATGGCATTATGGCAGTGGGAAGTTTAACTCTTTGCTGAAATGGCTTTTAAATTTTGCCATCCCCCGGCTCTGAAGTTCGCAGCGTTGGCTGACTCGCCTTGCCAGGCTGAGCTTTGCTGCCATACCAGTACCTGGACTGGTGCAGGGCTGGCTTCTCCTGTGGTCACGTTGTCCCCATCTGGTGGATGGGAGGAAGCTGGTGGAAACATCTCGTATTTTCAGGGAACACGTTCTCCTAACGCATGCAGGGCCGTTCATGGGAACAAATGGATCAGGAGGCCTCTGTCGTGTTTGCTGCTAGCACATTAATGTCATGATTCATAAATAAAAGGGATTTGGACTGAAAGATGATAAGATTAATAAGAAAGAGCAAGAGCCTAATGCTATTAATTAGCAATGCGTATGCTTTTGAGTCAGTCAAGTTGCTGCCACACATGTCATTCATCTCAGTGGCCAGTCCGGCCCAAAGCACGACATCTTCCAAACCACTGAGCCTTTTAATTCTCATTAAAACGAGGAACAAGTTAAAAAAATACAGCTCAGTCATCCCATCACCAGCATCTCACGTGCGGCGCCGATGCCGATGTGACCTGGTCTGCGGTTCAAACTTGGAGTGACGCGCTGGTCCTTTCCTTAGCGGAATCACAAATGGTTTTGGTATTTCTGTAACGTGAATAAACTCGGCCAGTGGAGCTTTATCCCTCAGCAGTGCCTGGGCTGCCCTTTTAGCTTTTTCTCTGGATAATGCTGATAATACGTGGTGCTCTGGGAGCGCTTTGCTCCCGAGGCCTGGGTCCACCACCCGTGGCCACCAGCAGCACCATGGGCCAAGCTGGTGCCCTCCTTTTCCATAGAGGGGGCCACTGTGCTGTCGTGATTTGGGCTGGGCTGGCCACTAAAATGAACGACAGATGCTCACGAGCTTCCCTCCCACGGGCCAGGGTCAAGGCCAAGCACCATGGCAGTGGTACCCAACTCTTGCAAATGGGTCAACAAAAATAGATTTTACTGCCAAAAAATTGGAAACACAGTTTCCATAGTAAATTTAGATGCTCTGTTGGCTCAAAACCTAGTTTGAAACTGCCTTTCTCTGGAGACTTCTGGAGGACAGAGGTAAGAAGGTTACGAGCGGCAAGCCAGACCGATGTAGTATATGGCACAACTTTGGTCAGTTTTGAAGAGGGCAGGGAAGTGTCACCCACAGCTTTTACCTTGAGTTACGGAATAGTTCAGCTCTTGGTGACCAGGCTGTACTTACCGTCGCTCCTCTCCATCTGGGGATGGCATGCGAAGTGCGAAGCTGAGGTACCTGCACTACTGTCTTGCTTTCCTCCGGCTGCTCGCGGCCAGAAGATAACGCTGCTGCCTGGGAAACAGCCTTTTCCTGCCCTGTGCTGGACCACTGCTCTCGCTCTCATAGCGAGGTGGCTGAAATCATCCCTTTGGGATGAGGCTAAATCCCGACGCATCCTGGGATGCAGCGCCGTTACCGAGTCATCTGGCCCCGTGCTTTGGAGATGCTGTCGGGGCTGCCAGTTTGGACAGGGCTGGGCTTTGTTTCGTAGGTTAAAAATACGTATATTTCCTTGATGCGCTGTTGGTTTTATTTTTAACTCTTAAGCAATTTAATATTTTGTAGGTCTGCTAGTATTTCCCCCAGTTTTCCATCTGCTAATGTGATTAATTTAAGTTCTAGCTGTATAATGCCAGCCCGGAGCAAACGGAATGGAAACCTTACCTATATTATTTGGCACGTAGCAGTAGACATGAATAACTTCGGAATTTGTGGGGAAAAAGAGAAGTTATGTGTTTTTGGAGCCAAAATATGATTGGAAACCAGCCCTCGCAGACAGCATGATGCCGTGTCGGATCTAGCTGCCGTTACTTTTGAGTGCCGCGCTCCAGATTTGCGTTTGTAGGTGTTTCTGAGGAGTCAGAAACCTCACTCGGAGGCTGTAAAGCAGCGGTGCGCACCCATTTCCTATTGCCTCGCAGACATCGAGGCAGAACGACGTGCCAGAGGTTTGGGTTTTTTCCTCTCCCCCCCCGCCTACGTGCAGCATGGTGAGGAAGGTGGGACTCCTTCCCTGAGGCTGTGGCTCCGTGGGAGGAGCGAGTGGAGCAGAGCTCACCTGGGCCCAGCGGCTGGCCCGGGCTGTTGAGCATCCGTATTTTATGCAGGGCTGCAGGACCCGGGGTGATGACAGGGTGCAAAGAGGCGAAAACCCCAAACACAGGGAGGTTGTATCATGGCTACTGTGTGGTCCAGCAGGGAGCTGTGGCAGGGCAGCGGCAGCCTCTCAGTTGGTGCCACCATGTAGCTTCTCAGACTCATGGCACCGACTTGAATTAAAAATAGCCTGGCAAGAAGCAGTTATTTTTAATCTAGATCATATTCAGTAAGAGCCGTGCAGGCGTGTGTGCGGGGCCAGCCCGGGATGGGGATGGGGGTGCAGAGCAGTGTGGTACAAGACAGTGGGGCTGCTTTGACTGCCATTGCCACTAGAAGAAATGGTCTTTTATGGCCCAAGGTGGGATCCTAACGGAGGGTGAGTGCCCCGTGTAAAGGTGCAGTTCTTCCTGAGCGGATCGAAGTCTGTGCTGCTGGCAAAGGGCCTCCACCTGCGTAAGTGCTGGTGGTGACACAGGGGTCGGTGAGGGACGACCTGGCTGGGGACACAGGCAGGAGCGGAGAGAGTGGGGCCATCCCTTCTGGCAACGGCAGGGATTTAGATTGTATCAGGAATGGAATAGCCATGCTATTAAAAGCCTTCAAAGCATGAACTCTTAATTAGGGTAAAGATGGAAAGAGAAATCACGGGTCATAGACCTGTAGTTAACTAAAATATGCTGGTATGTGTGAAGCCCGTAGTCATAAGGGCTGGAAGTGGCCAGGAGACATTTGTGAGTCATTTCACTGATCCACACAGAATGAGAAACCCAGACGACTAATGCATCTGGTTAGTTATGACTGGAGTCAAAACTATTGCAACCGGTAAGATCAAGCCAAGCCAATTCAGTAGCCGTCTTTGCCGTAGTTACTGATGCAACAGCGGAAGGTTATGCAATTAGATATAGCGCACTTGGATTTCAGAAAGCCAATTGGTGCAGTGCCATGCATCAACATAAAGAGAATATATTGCTTCCCATTTAAATAAAAATATCACCATTTAGAAAGTCGTTTTCCAGCAGGGAACGGTTGTTAACAGTAAGACCGGCAGAAGACCAGCATTGATCCACAGAGAAGCTATGTTCTACACCTGCGTTATGTTGTACAAAGATAGAAGGGTTATTTGGTACAGCCGTGACAAAGGTGTGCTGGGGACCGGCCTGGGGGCTGCAGGAGAGCAGAGCCGAAGGACAGGGAGCCCTGGGGATCAGGAGATCCGATTCAGCAGGTGCGTCATAGACGGGGAGAAGGGAATGAACCTGCACGACAAGCGGAGAGCCTCAGGTCGTGAGCGAGAACATCTTGCGATAGTTTCCAGTAAATGCATCCAATTTGATCCAGTTGCTAAGAAAGCCATTCAAACTGATTTATATATAAAACGTAAAAGTTAATGTCAAACTGACACTGCCAGCGTGAAAAGCCCTAGTCCGAGTGCACTCCCTCCTTACCGCGGGAGGGATGAGGCTAGAGGGGCGGCGGACAACAGAAGCAGCAGTTTCCTTCCCAGTTCCCTCCAGTAGAGGTGATGGACAGGGCTAGAGGGGCTGCTGGGGTGACCCGCCGTGGTTTGCCTCAGCAGAGGTCCTGTCCGTGGCACGGTAATGGACTTGCAGGGTTCAAAACTGCTTGAAATCTCTTCCTGAGAAGGGAGTAGGTGCAACTCACCCACTGCTTACACACGGGGATTTGAGCCTGGTTGCACACAGTGCGTCCATGATCAGTTTTACCTGTCGGACCAGGGCAGGGGGTATCTGAAGTGAGTTGCGGTAATTGTTGAAATGCATGAAACGGTTGTGTACAGCGAAACGACGCGGAGCGAAGGAGTTCGCATTTCAGAATGAGATCAGATTTAACTCATTTCAAAATGAGATCACTGGAACCTGCTGCCTGGGTCTTGTTTTCCCTGTTGCAGGCTTTCATCTGTGCTGAACTCTTGCCATGACTGAATTCTGCAAAGGTTTCCAGGCAGGTTTCTCGTCTGAGCGCCAGCCTGGTTGGCCGAGCTTGATTAGCTATAAGATCAGAGTTTGACAAGGGGTGTATTGCAGGTAAACAGTGAAGCTTTTCCTACAGCTGAGAGTTAGCGTAGCTCTGAAGTAAGTATGTTTGCATCCTCAGAGGTAAGGAATGGTGCTTCAAAAGCCCCGGGAAAAATACCAAGAAGTGCATTAAAATGATAAGTAGAGCTGATAAGCTACGTGGTGAGAGACTGAGAGGAGAATCAAGCGCAGATACGATCACTGTCTATAAATACTGTCAACATGACAGCAGAGATGAGCAAAAGGAAGAGAATTTGTTATCTGATGGAAAACAAGCTTCAGGAAGAGCAGTCATCCCAGCCGCAGGGCGGCGGAGGGGATCCCCAGGAGCAGGGGCTTGTCAGCCGGGACGGAGGGAGGTAAAGGTCTTGTGGGACGATAGTGGGGACATCGACAATGTGCAGGTGGTGAGGTCGGCTGGAGACCCATGCTGTCCTCGCCTCCCGTGGAGGTCCTGTGTGACCAGGAAGTGCAGGTGCACCGGAGGGGTCCCTCGGTGGTCCGCAGTATTCCCGGTGAGGAGAGACATTTGCTGTCACACCGAAGATGTGGAAGGGCAGTGTTTGGTGCATGAGCCGCTGTTTCTGCCCGTGCTGCCGTGCTTTGAGGGTGCTGGCAGAGCGTGGTGGTGGGAGGGCAGGTGGTGGCTGCATCTCGCCAGCCCGCCCGGGGATGCCCTTGGTGAGGGGGACCGCAGCACCGAGCATCACACAGGGCTGCTCCCCGGGCGCGAAGGCAGATGGCTGCAGCAGCTCCTCCGCCCTGCCTCCTCACAGCTATTGCTGCCGGCGGGCAGGAATGCCGCATCTGCTCCTGGATCACGCCTGAGCCCTCCTGGTTTCCAGCCCGGGCTGCGGGAGTAGAGCCGGGGAGAGGGAAATCTGGAACTGCAGCTGCGAGGGAGCCGGGGTCAGGAGCAGCCCTGGCCCCGCGGCTGCGTCCCCCCAGGGCTGGGAGCAGGCTGACAGGCGGCCTGGCTGCCAGTTAGCAAGGCCACCAAGGCTGGAAGCCCTGGGGGGGGCGTAGGGGAAGGCAGTCCTGCCTCGTGTCCAAGCGCTGGAATACAAGCAGGGAAAGCCTTGTCTTTGGAACAGAGTTCTGGCACTCAGACGCCTAGAAATGGAGCTGGAAAGCTTTGCCATGGATGCCCAGCCGCTTCCAGTCAACCTCTGGTTCTCCTTCGCAGCCCTTCATCCCCCAAAGCTCGCCTGGGTGCCATCAGCGCTATACCGACTGTCCCAGCAGCACGGGCATTGCCCTCGGCACCCACGGTCCCCGTGCCGTTTTGGGGTGAGCAGACTGGGGTGCCAGCAGGCTGGGCTGGTGGTAGCGGATGCTCTCGTGAGTGTTTGTGGCAGCTTGGGCTGTCCGCATCCCTCCTCTTCCATCACCTGGGGCAGGCTTTGTGCGAGGAAATGGAAGTCTGGGTCCCAGGCTGGGCAGAGTCCGGCCCTGGAAGTGTTTCCGAGGATCCCCAGGACAGCCTGCTCTTCATAAACCTGTAAAACTGCCTGTCGCACGGGTAGTGAAGACGGCTGCTCCTGGAGCGGAGTGTTTCAGTAACTAAACACCAGTTCATTGATGACTGTTTTGCTGCGGGATTGTTTAATGGCCACAGGTTCATTGACGACGCTTTTGCTGTGGGGTTATTTAACAGCCTTCGGTTCTGGCCTCTTTTCGTGCCTCCCTCAGCCTTTCTGAAATTAAATGCAGAGGGGCAGTGCCTGCCGGCGCTGGAGCTGTGCGCAGCTTCGCTCCCATTCCGGGCTGGACCAGAGAGGCTTGTGATCCCGAAGGGTTAACTGGGGATAACTGGGGCTGGTCTGGGAATTTGAACAGGAGAGCAAGAGGTGCTCAGGGATTACGTTCGGCCACTTCACCTCGGGGCCACTTCACCTCGCTGCATGCTGCTGCCACAGAGCGGAGGCTCTCCAGGCTTGGTGTTTGGGAAGCTCTTGAGGCGTTCCTGGGCTCTCCTGAGGCGTTCCTGGGCTCTCCAGCAGCATAAGCACGACAGTTATGCTGCGCGTTCCGAGACATGTCTCTGAGGAGAACTGCCTTGGGAGCGAGTAGCCGGCCTTTACCACCCTACCCCTGACAGCTGCCCCTGGAAAGGTGCCTCCCCTGACAGCAAAGGAGCCAGAGCTCCGTAGGCATCATCTAATCGCTGCCTCTCCCCTGCCCTCCGACCCTGCGCTGCGGGTTGGCAGTCACAGTCTCAGGATCGTTATCTTTGCGTGCACGAGGAGCACAACGTCACGACGGGCAGCGGCAATCCTACCTCTGGCATCTGTATTATCCAGATACGGTTGCACGTGGTGACATTTAAAAACCTGAATAGTGTCCTGCTGCCGAAAAAAAATGAAATGGCATTTCAGGATCTTGTTTGGAGGGAACAGGCCTTCTGCAGTCCGTGTATTTCCCGTATGAGTGTGCGGGGCAGGGGCAGGAGCAGGGAAGAGGGGGGGTGTCAGAGGGGACGTGGTGGACCACAGGGACCCATCTGGGCTGGAAGGTGGCTGCCATGGCCGGGGAGCCCCGTCCTCTCCTCCGGATGGAGGTGGTCTGTCCTGAGCTCCCGTCACTCACCTTCTCCTGCGTCCCAGTGTGACCCAGCACTGATCCCAGCCCTTCGGTGCCTTGTGATTCATTGGTGCTTTTGGGGCCAAAGAGGACATTTAGAGGGAATGTTTCTGAATAACCCTGTCAACAGGAATTCACATAAAACAATTAAAGCAACCGCAGCCACGTTGCCTTGGTTTGCTCATGTCTGACTCTGCTAGAGCCTGAGCCCTCTGTGGTCCCTCACGTTTGCTCTCTCTTTCTCTGCAGAATGCGATGAACTTGCCGCCCGACAAAGCCCGGCTCCTGCGGCAGTATGACAACGAGAAGAAGTGGGAGCTCATCTGTGACCAGGTAAGGGTGGCGGGGGGGGGCATTTGGCAGGCACCGCATCGAGAGCACCACCTGGATTTCATCAGCAGTGTCCCCAAGCACCTTGCAGAGGACACGTACTTGAACGATTCGAACACTCATTTTTCTTTGGCCTTACACTCCATTATTGCTAGGAGCTCATAGAAGCTTTGTAACAATAATTCCCTTTTTTTGCCACAGAGCGATTTTTCTTTCCCTTCTGATGTTACCATCACTCCTGTGCCTGCTTCTGCTGGGCGGTGAATGCTGCTTATGTCTTGTGCCACGGACTCGAGGAGACTGATGTTCAGTCACCTCTCGGCGAGTGCTTTGGGTTTGGTCTTGACCTGTGTGATAGGAATGAATACTCTCGACCCAGGGAGTATTTGGCTTTACGTATTCTGAGCCGTTGTTGCAGCTGGGGGTGGCTGTCGCTTTCAGAGAAAGGCAAATGGTGATGAAGCCTGAACTCCTCTTCGCCTCCAGAGGCTGAACAGCAACCTCGGATTAAGCAGCACCATATGCTGAGGCATCTTTGTGTATGAGCTCTGCTCTGGCGTGCAGGCTTGGCAGCAACATGCAACAATTAACAGGTTGTCTCTGCTGTGACAAATGAACAGAAACTGCAGTATTTAGAGAAGGGGGAGCACGCAAGAGCTAGGTTGTACATTTGTGAGCCAACAGCAAAATCAGGTTCTGCCATAGACTTCAAAAGTAATCGCTAATGAAAATAATTGATCCAGGACTGAGAAGGTAGGATGTTTCTTTGAAATGTAAACACAGCGGTACCAGGATGGGAGTTTGGCAGAAGGTTCGGTCGTGCTGTGAGGTCAGGAAGATTTTAATGAATAGATTTGTGAGACATTTCCTATTTCGCTGTGACAGTGGCAGAGCCTCTGATAAAATCCGACTACCTTACAGTGAAACTGAATAAAGGATTAATTGCTTTTTTCCAGGAGTTTTCTGCACGGAAAACCTAAAGCACTGAGCTATTTAAAGTTTCAGTTTAGTGAGACACCGAACAAATTGCTTAATCTAGTGTAAGTGATTTGTTTCATGGGTGTTTGCTTAGAGCGTGCCCACTCGGAGCATGTACATGGCAGGGTGTCCGTGCTGTGGAGTCCGTGGGCTCTGTTTGCACGGCAAATCAGAGCCTCGGCGTCTGAACTCCCACCTCGGAGCGGATCCACCCTGGGCGACGCGCAGCTGCTGCTGATTCACTCCTGAACTCCGCGGCCAGATAGGAGGGACGAGCAGATGGAAACGCAGCGAAGGAAATTTGCAATCTGCAGCAATCGCATATCTTAATAGCTCCTTGCACAATGCCGAATCCACCCCCGGGTTGGGATGAGTCTGCTTCCCATCGCTGGGAGAGAAGCAGCGCAGGACTGTTGGAACCAGCACTGCGGAGCCCAGGATCCCCAGGGACGGGAGGTGACGATGTGCCACCCTGCCGGGGTCCGGCCACCCGAGGGGACCTGCTCAGGCAGGAGCGGGCTGCGTGTCTGGGATGTGCCGCAGCTCCCCGGCTGCCCTGGCGGGTGCTTGCCAGCTGTAAATCAGAGCAGCGTGAAGCAGGTGTCTGTAGAAGCACCGTAATACAGCATATGGGGTGTGAAATATTTATATCTGTCCACATAATTATGGTGAGTGGCTGAAAGTACTTCCAGGAATAGATTTTGTACAGAATCTACATTTTTAGTGTGGATGCAAATTTTGATTGATACTTCTGTTGGTATCACTCATTACACCATTTTCTACCGTTTTTGCTTAGTGAAGGACTGAGGATGTAAATTAATGTAACAGCTTGAGGAAATTAACACTCACCCTCCTGCCCTGGTTTTCAGCTTTTGTCTGAAAGTAAAATGCATCCAGAGGTTGCTCTTAAATGGTATTTACTGAATAGTCTGTAAAGCTGACCCTGGCCGTTTGTCTGCGAAATATTTTGAGAAAATTAGAGGGAGAGAGTTTGGCTCTCAGAAGGGAACCCTGGCTTTTGTACAAGTGAGATTAGCAAAAGTGGGCAGCTGCCAGTCTCACGATGATGATGATAATAACAATAACAATAATAATAACAACAACAATTATTGTAATGATGTAGTGAATCATTGTAAGGGTTGCTGGGCTGGTTGTGGGGGACTCTTCCTGGGTGGTCTTCTCTCTTCCTTTGTCTCTAAACCTTCCAAGTCACCTGAGTGCTGCTGCTGGTGTCCTGAAAGCTTGCTCCCTGCCTCTCTGGCTTAGCATCCAAGGAGAAGAGCAGCGAAGCCAGTGAATCTGTTGCCCATCCTGGAGAGGGCCAAGCGGTGGTCATCTGGGGCTGAGTGTTGGGAAGGAGCCGGGCAGGGAAGAGGGTACCGTTCCCAGGCATGGCGAGCCACACTGTTGGTGGACTCAAGGCGTCCCGCCTGAGGTGTTGCAGAGGGGGCACGGCGTTGAGGGGAGGTTGGGGACATCTTGCAAAGTTCTTCGTTGCCCTCTAATGGCAAATTGTGGCAGGGGCATCACCGTGTCCTCACCTTTGGAGACGGTGGAAGCGCGTGTGTCGAATAACAAATAAAGAGACCTTAAATGGAAGTCATGCGGTTTGCACCCAAAATATCGTTACTGAGGTGTTTGTACAACTCTCACCCTTTCCTAATGAAACTCCAAATGAAGGCAGGTGCTGGCTGTTTTGGAGGCTGGTGGCCAGCATGGAGCTCACTGGGATGGCGGTGGGTTTCTCCAGCAGCGTCCTGGCTGGGGGTCCTGTCCCACCCCTCGGCTTTGCTTCCAGGAGGCTCGGACCCCTCTGTGCCTGTGTCGGGGGTGATTGAACCTAGAACAAGGCCACGTGTGGTGCGTTGATGGGGTGCCATGTTCTGCTTCAGGGTTTATTTGTGACTGAGAAGTGCGCGGGTATGGGCCCTGTTGGAAGCGTGGCCCCAGGTGAGAAGGTTGTACCGCACCAGTCCCCGAGGCCTCCAGCTCTCTGGGTGAAACCCCGGTTCTGCCGAGACCAGGGTGGCCTTCTCCTGGGACGGGAGGGGACCTGGGCTCACTGCCTGGTGGAACATCACGGTGGAGGGAGAGCTGAGCACAGAAATGAGGGGTCGTGAGATTGGGCTGCCAAAACCAGACAGCTTTCAGCTTAGCCTGGAGAAGGACAACATCTGAAACCACAGAGGGACCCTCGGACTTGTGTTCATTTACACTTAGGTTCAACAGGCATTGGCTGCAGTGTTAGATCCTTCTCTAAATCAGCAAAAAGCTAATCACTTTGGCCTTCTTGACATTGACCCTCTTGCAGCAGACATCTAGATTTTTTTGCCAACATACAACCAATGTCTTTGCACATGCTGCAGTAGCTGTTTACAGCTCTCTTTTGAAAGCCTGTGCATAAAAAAAACGTTTTGTCGATCTCCCCATTTGGGGGTAGAATGCGGGCTAGGAGATCCAATATTTTATTGAACTCAGGAGCATTTGGACAGCAGAGATGCTCATGGCTTCATTTATCAAAGCCAGGGGCTTGGATCCACCTGGGCTGGTGGGAGGTGTCCCTGCCCAGGGCAGGGGGTGGCACTGGGTGGGCTTTAAGGTCCCTTCCCACCCTAACCATTCTGTGACTCCGTAGTGAGACATACAAAGTGACATACAGTCCTGCGGGCAGGCGGCTGGATCGCTGGGGTGAGGACTGAGCCACCCTCCAGGTCTGCGGGGGATCGGTGGTGGAAACGCACCACGTTTATGACCTGTTTGTGCCCTGGGATTGAGAAGACCCTGGTTTCCAGCGCTGCTCGTCCACGTCCTTTCACCAGTGTTCACCGTCCACGTGCTGCCAGCCTTCCTGGCAGTTAGGGGCTGCCTCCCAGGGCTTCTGGTACCAAGTCGGATGTGCTGCCTGAATCCTGGGAATGTGCTGCCTGAATCCTGGGAATGTGCTGCCTGAATCCTGGGAATGATCAAGTTAGCGAGGGTAATAATAATAATAACATATGTCACCAATGCAGAAAATGTCCTGAATGTTTTTGGAAGCAAAAGATCTCTGGAAAAGCCACAATTTCCTGGTTATGGCATAAATAAGTTTTCCAGATTTGGGTGGACAAGAGATGTGTCAAGTTCTTTGTAGGATCACTTGGAAGAGGAAATGCAGAAATCCAGCAGTTCCTCTTTGCTGCTGAAGTAAAGCCTCCCCCCTGCCCTCTTTTTTTGGTATCCGTCAGGAAAATCAAGTGCTAATTCTGGAGACTGCAGGTCGCAGAACCAGAGGAGCGGTGGTGTGCTCCTCAGCAGTTCTTCACCTAAGAAAGGGCCTTTTAACCTTGGGAAATTAGGTTAGTTTGCTTTCGAGGTGGTGACAAAGGCAGGGTCGAGCTACGGCTGGCCTGTGCCTTTCTCCTTTCGGGGCTGGAGATAGTGTTGGTGCTTGTGTGAGTCACGTAGTGGAGATAAAATAGATTTCTTTGGGATTTATTAACTTTGTTGTGTCTGAAGGGCTCGGTCCCGGGGCGACCAGGAGGGGAAGCCACCCTGTCCCAGTCGTGATGTCACCCACTGGCTGACGCTTTTTGCTCAGCGAAGTTTGGAGACTCAAAACCAGATTTTAAACTTTATATGCGTGTGGTAAAAATCCCCAACCTCCTCGTTCAAATAGCGTTAAACCCCTTGCCTTATAAATTCTTATTTTGAAAGAGATTTGGCCAGTGAGTGATTGGGAATTGCCAGAAGCGGAGAGGAGGAGCAGACAGGAAAAAGCAAGGATTTTTAACTCATTATTTATGGTATCTAGGGCAAGTGGATTATGTGTGAACAGCAGTGCCTCGGTGTTAGCCAGGAAGCGCGTTTGTCGCTACAAGGAAGTGATGCTCAAGTAGGACCGGAGGACCTTGAGAGGACCCTGGGCTAGCGAACCTGCAAGTCACGGCAAGTGAAATATCAGACTGGAGTCCCGCTGGTCCGAGGAGCACCATGCCTTCCCACCCGCTGCGAGCTCTGGCAGAGCATCCGTTTTTTGGGAGGATGACGGCTGCGAGGAGACGTTCCGGGTGGCCCGGGGGCATCGGGGAGCCTCGGGTTGCCGTTGCTGCGCAGCACCGAGCCCCGCTTCTTGCAGCTTGCGACATATCAGCCTCTCATGTAAAACAGTCAAACTGGGTAAACCCAGACAGCAGTCATAGCCAGGAAAGGGCAATTTTAAAGGCTAATCCCTCATGGCTTTGCAAAGCAAAAATAAGCACTTTAAGGGACTATAAAAATGTTTCCAGGACTAGTAGATGTTTACCACAAGCGGTTCTTGGTCACTAGTTAGAGAAGAGCAATGCTGCTGTCTGCTGCTCGTGGATAATGTCTTCAAAATCTTTCGACCCAAATAATTCCGTTCTACAGTAATGAGCAACATCTTTTTCAATGAAGTCACCGTAGAGATTATTACATAAATACATAATTACAGCCATGTTTTAAGAAAACAAACAAAAACATACAGTGTCTGCCTCACAGACTACTGAGTGTGCTCGTTGAGTCTCTTGAAGCAGTTCATTTTGAAGACTCCAGGTATTAAAACTCGCAGTTAGGAAATGCCCCTGTCACTTTGGGAGGTGATGGCTGATTAGTTAGTAAGAGCAATAAATCCGTAAAATAGCTTCTCTGGCGGGTTACACTAAATGCAGCAGAGCTACATCGGCATAAGAGAACCCCCGTAAAGGGGAGGACAGTCCCAGAGCTGACGTGGAGCCTCGTTAGGCCGGGACTCCGCTGCTCCTGCTGCTCGTGGCTGCTCTCACCTTGCCCGCCGCCCCTCAAGAGCGGACCTTCGCCTTGGTGCTCCACCGCTTCCCGCCGTCACTCACAGATGCAAGGAACAACATTTGGACGCAGTTACCAAGTGGGACAGTGAAATCACTTCCACCTTTGCGGTTTTGTGTAGAGAAGGACGTGATCATTCAAATGCTGTAATGTCTCTGAGCTAATACAAAGCTGTTGAGGGGGAAAATGAGAAGCGGTGGTGGTCTCCAAGGTGCAGATACCTCTATAACTCTACTAGTCTGCCACGGGCCAGATTCTCATTTACAGCAAAGTGCTTTTTTTTGTCTGTCTGCCAGCATGAAGAAGTTTTAAAATGGGTTAATGGATGGAACTTGCTTCTAAATAACTTATATTTATGCCCACTGTAAAGCCACAGTCCACAGTGTCCTGAGGGGGCTATAAGTCTGACCGAGAAACTGGCCCAACAGTGGGCTATAAAAGTGCAGAAATGAAGCTAGCAGTTACGACGCTTTGGATATTGATACCTTATTCTTTTAACTGATGCATTTTATGTGCTTTTATTTGGTTTTTACTTCTTTTTATTTCCTTTAAAGTCCCTGTCAACATCCGTGGGTGTTCTGCTCCTGTTTTCCGGCGAGCTGGATGCTAGGGCTGCCCATTGCGCACCTCTCGCGATGTGGTAGCTGATTGCTGCTTGTGCCGGTGGAGCTGAGGGATGGAGCCTTGGCACACCGCTTCCAGACCTGTCTGCAGCTCCATCCATCCGTCTCGTGCATCTGTCTTTCCCGACGCAGCGGTAGCAGTTCCACTTAGAAGCAAATTTAACTACAAGGGTGTGAAAGGGACTGTCGGACCCATGGGGGCCAGCTGAGAGGGGATGGCTCCAAGCGCCCGTGCCCACAGAGCCGAGAGGAGGCCGTGGTGGTGGCCATGGTGCTGGGTGGGATGGAGCCGGACAGACACCCTTGGCGTCACGTTGGCCAGAGAGGAGCTGGCAAGGAAGAACTTTGTATTTCCTGAACTGTTTTTTAGATAAAGAGGAAATGGCAAATTCCAGGACTATGTTTGGCCCGTACATGTGAGGGTGCATGGAAAAAAAATCCAGTTGTAAAAGAGGAAAGAAATGTCTGGTGTGTGCCTTAGCGAGCTCTCGCCGGGGGCTGCCGCACCACAGAGCAGACTTTTTGGTTCATTTTTTCCTTCTCACCATGATGGATTACTTTCTTTAAAGCAAGCAGCAAGATAATAACAGGAACAACTTTTGGTGTTCAGACAGTACATTCTGGTGACTGGGCAGCAGTGTCCTCCTATTCGTTATGAAATAACTTTCAGATAATGTAGTCAAAATTGCATCCTGACCTAATAAAGGGAGGTTTCAAATATCAGTTATAAAATGCGAAATTTCAGGAGGAAATTGTTATGAGATCTTTCCTCAAGGGAAGGGGCAGAATAGTTTAAAATTCTTCCAAGATACAAATAGTATCAGAACTTTTGGTAATGCTCTTAACAGGTTTGGACGTAGCATACTCCTCGCAGAACAACTCGTGTTTCACAGCAGCTTTGGAGGAGAAATTTCAAGCTGGCCGTGCAACTGGTAAAAAAGCAAGCAAAAAATCAGGCAGCTCTCAGAACACAAACCGTACAGACCTTATATTTGTTGTTAAAATCTTCATTTCAGTTCTGAACGTGGCTGGTGCTGGATTGCAGGTCGAGTGGCCCCCTGTAAGGCTGGGCGTTGGGAAATGGGTGGGAATTTCTTGGCATTGGAGAAGCAGCGGGTGAGATGGGGAAGGGAAATTGGGCAGAGTGCTGGTGTAGGACAGAAAGCAGGCGTGGGCAGTGAGATGTTTTACATGGGTAAAGCCCATGGTTGCGGGCACCTGCCTTCCTCCGTGGTAAGTTCCCTGGTAAGTGGAACGGTGGCCTCGGTAGCGTTTGCCAGCTCACTTCCCACCACACTGGAGATCCCTCAGCTCTGCTGGCCCTGGTGTGACACTGGTGCTGAAGGAAACCCTCTGAATCTTGCGGAGACGTGGGTGGCTGGGCCAAGCTCAACCACCAATCATAGACTCATAGAATGGTTTGGGTGGGAAGGGACCTTCAAGACCTAGTGCCACCCCCTGCCCTGGGCAGGGACACCTCCCACCAGCCCAGGTGGCTCCAAGCCCCGTCCAACCTGGCCTTGAACCCCTCCAGGGATGGGGCAGCCACAGCTTCTCTGGGCAACCTGGGCCAGGGGCTTACCCCCCTCACAGCCAACAATTCCTTCCTCACATCCCATCTCAATCTCCCCTCTTGCAGTGTAAAACCCTTCCCCCTCGTCCCACGGCTCCCCTCCCTGCTCCAGAGTCCCTCCCCAGCTTTCCTGGAGCCCCCTTAGGGCCTGGAAGGGGCTGGAAGGTCTCCCCGGAGCCTTCTCTTCTCCAGGCTGACCCCCCCAGCTCTCAGCCTGTCCTCCCAGCAGAGGGGCTCCAGCCCTCCCAGCATCTCCGGGGCCTCCTCTCCAGCTTTCCTGGAGCCCCCTTAGGGCCTGGAAGGGGCTGGAAGGTCTCCCCGGAGCCTTCTCCAGGCTGACCCCCCCAGCTCTCTCAGCCTGTCCTCCCAGCAGAGGGGCTCCAGCCCTCCCAGCATCTCCGGGGCCTCCTCTGGTCCCACTCCAACAGCTCCGTGTCCTTCTGCTGTTGGTGCCCCAGCGCTGGGGGCAGCACTGCAGGGGGGTCTCCCAGAGCGGGGCAGAGGGGCAGAATCCCCCCCTCGCCCCCCTGCCCACGCTGCTGGGGATGCAGCCCAGGCTGCGGGGGCGTTCTGGGCTGCCAGCGCACGTGGCCGGTGAATGCTGAGCTTCTCGCCGTCCAAGCGGTGCTGGCAGAAGTGGTGTGGGGAGCTGACCCCAAGGCACGATGGACACGTTGGTGCTCAAGCATTGTGTTGATGTAGGAAGTGGGATGCTGCTGTGATTGGGCATATCTATGGAGAATAAAGAAGCCCTCCTGCGTGGTGGCTGGGAAGGGCTGCTAACGAAGTCTCCATCATTACTGCTGGAGAGCTGGCCAGTCTCGCGCGTGCTTTGTAACGGCAATAAAGCCTGAGCGCTGGTCATGGTCGCCTGTGGAGGTCCGCCAGGACCAGCTGAACTCACCGTGGCCCGAATACTGTGTGACCACTTTGTGCCCATGGCAGGGGGGGCTTTGCCAGTGCCCATGTGGCACTCCCCCCTCGCCAGTCGGTGCCCCCACATAAACGGGAGCCTGCAAAAAAGGGTGGCTGGGAGCTGCTGGGCCACCCACAGAGACAATCCTGTTTAATATCATGAAGTAAAAATACTACTTGTTTATTGCTAACATACTGCTCTTGCACTGATTTTTCTGGAGTCTGAACGATGAA
The DNA here is from genome assembly GCA_013400035.1 of Rynchops niger. Classification (NCBI taxonomy): domain Eukaryota; kingdom Metazoa; phylum Chordata; class Aves; order Charadriiformes; family Laridae; genus Rynchops; species Rynchops niger. The sequence continues at coordinate 315,744 of VXBH01002123.1, forward strand.
ATTATGAGGCTGCTCCCATGAGTAGACCGTGCAGCGTGTTTTTAGGCTTCTTCCAAACGATAAAAAGGGTGTCTCAGCTCTTGCAGTGATGGCTTTCAGTCAAACAGGGACACGCGTCCGCTCTCCCAACGCTTCGCTTTCCTCTCAGTGCTCCTGGCTAGCAGAAACGCTGTTATTTCAGATGTGCGTGTTTGTATGTGTAACTAAAATTCAAAACTGTCATTGAACGTGTAAGGTATATTTTTATGCATCCCATATAAATACCAAATTTCAGAAAATAAAGATACATGTAAATATGTTTTATTTGTGTGCATATTGTAGATGCATAGATCATATAATTATGAATACAAGGTATGTATATATAAACGTATATTATGAATACGTACTGTTTATACATATACGTGTATGCATGCCTTTTATAGATATATAGGAAGTAAATATAGAGGATGTTATAAAATGGCTGGTGTTTATTCTTGTATCCTTTGCAGGAAAGATTTCAAGTGAAGAATCCTCCGCACACATACATCCAGAAGTTGAAGGGCTATCTGGACCCGGCTGTAACCAGGAAGGTGAGGAGCGTCCTGTTTCCTCTGGCCTGTCCCTCGTTCCTCCGCGAGGATGGTCCCGGGTCCGGGTTCCTTCCTGCCTTTGTGTAAAACGCCCCGTAAAACTCTCTGGGAAGAGTCTCGGAGATGGAACAAACCGCAGAGAGAAGCAAAGAGAAATTGGAAAGACGCTGCGGTTTTCGCGGCTCGGAAAGGAGAACAGATGTTGCAAAGAAAAGGACCATCTGACACGTGAAACAAATTGTTTTAATAACTTTAGCTTCAATAAGTAGTCTGACAAATTATCACTGGGCCGTACTCTAGGTCTGGCTTTCCATGTGGTGAATGAAGCCTCTGTTGGCTGGCGCTTTTCTCGCCCGTGTGAAGGGGATGTTGAAGTTTTGAGTCCTTTTCTCTGGGCATTGGGGTGACACAGGTTCGGCCCAGCTGGCACAATCCGCCGCTCGCTTGTCGTCTCATCCGAGGCTTCAGGGCTGTGAGGTAAAGAGGTAAGCTGGGGTGTACTTACATGGCAGAGCCTCGTCCATCCTTCTGCGTAGTATTTTGTCCAAAATAGTTTGTTAATTACTCATGAAAGACTCAGGAACGTCACTTGGCCTTTCATGTGAATGTCGTGCATCCCTGAATGTGGCTTTTGTACCGGGATGCGTTTGTGGCTGGTTCTGATATCTCTGAACTGTTTTCGTGGTCTTAGTAATAGCCTCCGGGATCTTAGAATAACAGTGAACCTCCATCCCATTTGGAGGGCCATCGCTGAACCTTTGGTATTTAACCACTTTGGATATCAGCTCATATCCTGTGCTGAGAGTTACAATAGCCTTTAAAAAAAAAAAACCAAGCCAAACAAGAAGAGGCAGCGAGAGCGTTGCCGGTCCTGCCATTGACGGGCTCTGCCTTGTGCTCAACAGTCACGCCTTTGTGTTGCCGTACAATGAGCTGAGGTTGGTGCCCCGCGGTAAAATCCGTGTCCTGACACAGGGTCGCAGGCCGGGGCGGGCTCCGGCCGAGGTGCAGCCCCGACGCTGCAAGGGACGAGCACTGGGTGCCCTCTGCCTCCAGCGCCCGCCCCAGCGCCGGGCTGCCGTGATGCCTTCTGACAGCGCTGCGCTTGTTGGAGGCTCTGACAAGGAGTGGGAAACCTTTAAATTTGCCTGTCGCTGATTATAGCGTTTCTTAAAAAAAATGAACGGGGGCCTTTGTGTTTTTCTCCTGCAGGGTTTTTCAAATTCATTTAGCGTTTGGCTTTGCTCCGCGGTTACTCTGTGGGCACACATTGAAGCCTTTCTTATCCTAATACCACTAGAAGAGTCCCATGACAAATGACAAAACCAAAGGAGCCTAAAAATAACTCCATTGAGTTCCTCTCTTTTGTCGCGTTATTCTGCATCACCGGCAGCCTTTCCTCAGCCTGGGCTGCGAAGTGGAAAGATTTACAAATGGGCTTGGGGACGGAGGCGGGAGATTGTGGGGAGAGCTCGTTTTACTGGGATTATTGCTGTGATTGAGGTGGTGTCGGTGCTTTTGCTGACGATCCCCAGCGTGGCCCAGAGAAGGTGGCTCCAAACGCTGCTGCAGAACGTGCGTTTCGGCTTGTCATTGGGGTCATAACGGCTCTTCCCAGGAAAACGGTCGGTTTTTCATCTGAGCTGAATTTTGAAAGAGGAAAATGAAAGTGTTGAAATTACACGTTTTTGCAAAGAAATTGCAGTTTGGTGGTTCTGGGAGTCCAGTAAAGCCCAGAGCTGGTTCCTGCTGGGGTTGCAGAGGGCAGCCTGGCCTCGCTGGGGATGACGGGCCCACCTGGGAACGGGCTGCCCGCTTCTGCCATGCCCTCCCACCCCTCTCTGCCTCTTCCTACATCAGTGTTTTACCTTTCTTTCTAGAGAGGTAAGGTCTTTATCTTGCTCGCAGTTATATTGTGTGAACTCTCTAGGGAGAGAAGGCACTGTGTTTTTGTACTCTGAGCTAATTAACTGAGGTCCCGAATAACTACGCGTCTGACCTCAACTAGCTATTTCGAAGTAAAAATTAATAGTGCCTTGTGTCTACTAGGACTTGACAGGGAGACATCTATTTCTGTCTTTCGGAGCTGGGGTTTCGCCTTACCTCAAGTCAGGCGGTGGTGCTAACCAGCGTGTGATGAAACCCCGGTGAAAAAGGTTTTCACGTAGGTCAGCAAGGCAAGGCAAATCCCAGCCTTTCGTCATCTTCGCCTCAATAAATGAACCCCTGAGAATTATTAACTGCCATGTTAGTCCCCTTGATTTTATTGTGGGTTTATTGTGTTGTACCGAGAACAAACCTTTTTTCCCTAGTATTCGTAGCTTAGCCCTACTTGCAGCAGCATCGCTTGCGTCCTAAACATGTATAAGCCCTTTTCAAACACCTCGAGTGTGTGTGTGTGATAACTGGTGACTGAGCTGGTTGTTAAGTACCACACTTCCAAGATGATTAACATCGTCCATCTGCTTCTGCTCCCATTTACCTTGTTCACAAATGAGAATTTAGCAGAACAACGGCTCTAGAATAATTTATCCAGCTGGTTTAGTGCGTTTCCGTGGGCAGGGAGCCCCCGACAGGAGAGAAGAGAGTCTTCCTCCAGCTGGGAGTGTTGGAGGCATCGCTGTCTGCCCACCGAAGGGAGTCCTGCCGCAGGTTGGTTGTGCAGAGGATGGAGAGAAGCAGCTTGACTCGACTCAAGACGAGTTGGTTTGCTTTTACAGGTCTTCTGCCGTGACCGATGCCTGCTTGAGCTGTGGAGTGAAGCAGGGGGGAAACCTGGGGAGGTTTTGCCAGGTCGCCCCTTCTCCTCCCACAGGGAGACGACCCGAAACCTCATCCCCTTTCTGCTGCGTTGCAGCCCAGCCTTTGACTTCTTGACGTTTTATGGCCTTTTCCCAGCATCTAATTTTGCAGATACAATTTAGCGTGCACAAATTGTTAAAGCGTGCAGATGGCAGCACACGTGTATTTCATTACTGGCACACACACGCACAGATTTGGTAATTATATAGAAATCACGGCAGGTTTTTCGGTGTGGGTGTAAAGTCGCGACAGCGAGATTGAAACACCAGGCTGAGAGTGAAGCCCAGACGCTGTAGTTCTCAATGGAGAGTTTGATACTAAAAGAAGGCTTGTATTGTAAAGAAATGCTTATTTATCTACAGGCGTTTAATTTTCCTAATCCTGGAAACTCAAAAAATGTGCATGGGAACAGAAGTTATTTGTCTGAGTTTGTTTTTGTTGACTGCCGAACTATTGTTATTGCATTCCTCAGGATTTAGAAGGGTTCTCAGTTTACCTTAGCGTTTTATTTATTCATTCTGCACTGTGTGAGATGTTTATATTTTTAATAGCATCACACGAGTCTAATTGTTACTTTTGCCTGCTCACTCAATTACAGAAATTCAGAAGACGAGTCCAAGAGTCTACTCAAGTGCTCCGAGAACTGGAAATTTCTTTAAGAACGAATCACATCGGGTAAGAATTTTTGGTGACTTCTGGTCTAAGACTTTTTTTTTTTTTTCTTACCTCGACTGATGGATGCCTTTGAGAAAATATCTCTTTGCGTGTCAAGCAGTGATACCACTTGATTGATCGTTAAGGCCTGAAGGGCTCAGTTAAGCGATAGCTGGGCATCTCAGGAGAACAATTCAGCTTTAATCCTTTCATGACAGGGTTCATCCACATCTCTGTGAAGGCTGCGAAAAGATGGCAGTCAAATTCTGCTCACCCTAAGTCAGTCAGAGCAGGAGTGAGCGTGATTGTGTCTACAACAGTAATAGTATTGCAGCTATAAATATATATATAAAAAAAACCCATGCTGTTTTATAGCTTTAACATGATGCAGTTCATGAAGCCTGGCTGTGAGCGATATTCCCAGTACTTTACTTCTACAAAACACAAAATTCCTCTCCAATAACAAAAGTAAAACATGGAGCATGCCGTTCCCGTCTGCCTTTCCGCTGGTCTCACCTCTCTGCTTCGGGTCCCGGCACCAGAACCCGGTTCAGCGCTGGTGCGTTAGCCAGGAAGGTTTCTTCAGTGTTTTGTTTCATGACCACGCTGCGTGTCCGCCTCAATTACATCAGTTTGCTCGGGTGCTGCTCTTATTTTGAGGAAACCAGGGCTGGGCTGGGAAAGGCACTTACCAGCTCCAGAGCTTCGTACTTAAGAACAAATGTCTAGTTCTGGAGCAATGCAGAGTGTGCTTAGGGGGTTTTATGCTTTTTTTTTTTTTTTAATAATATTTTTCCTATTGTAGTGCTGCAAAAAGGCTTGTTTCAGTACGTTTGTAAAGTCCTCTGGAGGACTCTATTGTGAAGTTCTCTAAATAATAAATGGCGTTGTTTAAAGGTCCTCTTTTCCTGAGTGAGAAAGCAAAGTTAGCTCAGCAGTCCTGCCTTTCCTGGAATGGCTCAGGCTCTAGTTTATCTGACCAGGATTCCAGTAACTGCCCAAAGCCTGTGAAACGCTCTGATGTCTAATGATTTTTCTAACAGATGGGTGCGGGAGTTCCTGAACGAGGAAAACAAAGGCCTGGATGTTCTGGTGGAGTACTTGTCCTTCGCGCAGTACGCAGTCACGTAAGTGAGACCTGTCTGGTGCTCTCCGGGCTTGCAGGGCAAAGCGGAATCCTGCGTCGCTGCAGAGCAGGAGGGAAGTGCCGCGTCGGATGCTCAGCGTTCCCTGTAGCAGAGCTTTCCTGCTGGGTACAACACCCTACCCGCTTAGAGCAGAGAGAATGGTAACGTTAGTCCAAGAGTATTGGATCACAACATGTTGCGGAGAAAAAAAAAAAGCCAAAGTTTAAGGCCTTGAGAGGAAACGGTCTCAATTTGCGCCAGGGGAGGTTTAGGATGGATATTAGGAAAAATTTTTACACTGAAAGGGTGATCAAACACTGGAACAGGCTGCCCAGGGAAGTGGTTGAGGCACCATCCCTGAAGGGATCTAAAAGACGGGCAGTCGTGGTGCTTAGCGATACGGTTTAGTGATGGGTTGATGTTTGGACTCGATGATCTGAAAGGTCCCTTCCGACCCAGGCAGTTCTGTGATCCTACATCTAATTTTTTAGCTTTGGCCTCTGACCGTCCTAGAGGTACAGGGCAAAAACATTCGCCAAATGTGTGGCAGCGTGCAGGCATCCTTACAAAGAGTTTTGCAATGAGTACCCGACCCCAAAGGATTACAATAGTGTCCACCGTGCTCAAAGCAACATCCCCACGCGAACCACTTCTCGCGAGGCTCCCGGCGAGCGAAGCCGTCGGCATCCTGCGCAGTAGATGCGCTGCGGGACAGGGAATTTCAAGGTGATTTTGCAGGTCGGGAAGCCTGTGGAACAAGCTCTTGCGGTTCCGACAGCTGGTTAGCTGGGAGTCAGATGCAGTCATTTAGGTAGTAAATCATTAAATTATTAATGATTATTAAGTCTGGTGAAATTAATGACTGTTGAAACAGATTGGGAAACAAATACACTTTCATTAGTCATTACATCACACGATTTGAAATAGTTCTTCAGCGGAGGATCTGTTTTTGTATATCCACAGGCTTGCACTTCAGGATACTGTAGCAGTAGGTTTTTGTATAAAATTGTAGGTTAAAGATCCTGTTGCAGTTAGAAACTCGAGCTGAGGAGAGCTGATACTTCAGTTTTAGAAAAGATGCCATCAGATGTATACATATCATTGCACAGAAAAGAGATTTTTGGTGGGGTTGCAATAAAATTAATGAAGGAAAATTATATGTTTTAGAATGTTCCTAACACTGGAAAAAACTGTGCATAGCAAAAAGAAGTGTTTGTATAAAGGCTTTCTTCCTAAAATTACACAAATGTACGCGAGTGAGCGTGCTGGGTTTTTCCCCTCTCTAACGTGGTAAGCATGAGTAATAACCTCAAAAGCTGTAAGGGCAACAAGCAATTTCTGCTTGAAATGGCAGTACAATGGGCAACGAGTCAGAAATCAAAGAAAATGTGTAATTATTATGGTAATATGGGACATATGCTGGGAGATCCGTTAGGGCCAACAAGGCCGTGTAAATGCTCGCTCGCATATCGATGGAGGAAACTGCGCCAGTACTTGCACAGAGTATTGATTTATTGAAATCCAATGGAGACGGCTTTAAGCATTCCTCCCCTTTCCTTCAAGGCAGGGTTATTCGTCAGCAAAGCAGCCAGTGCTGTGTTTATTTTCTGTTGAAGCAGAAGGATACGTAGCTGTTCGATCCTTCTGGAACGGTCTGCCTGTGTGGTTAGCTGCTCCCTTTGTCAAGCTCCAAATTTGCCGCACTGTGCATTTGGAGCTGGCACTGAATTGCAGCCGAGGAGAGGTGAGCCCACGTCGAATCCCTTCCTTTTCTTTTTGTAAGCTTTTGGGACCCACTCAAATCTGCAGAAGTCAAACAGAAAGGAGAACGCTGTGTGCATCTCTTCTGCCTGACCCAGCGCTGGAATTTCTGTTCCCTTTCAGGTTCGACTTTGAAAGTTTGGAGAACAATGTGGAAAACTCGATGGACAAGTCCAAACCTTGGAGCCGATCTATTGAGGACCTGCACAGGGGCAGTAATTTGCCCTCCCCAGTTGGCAACAGCATTTCCCGCTCGGGCAGACACTCCACTTTACGGTAAGGCGTTGAATCGGGCCGGGGGTGACCTACAAACAGCAAGTGTCGGGGTGAGAAGAGTCGGTATGGTTTTTCCAATCAGAATATTTTTCATCTTCCCTCTTTCCACAGTATAGGCTTGACATATATAGGAAACGCGTCATTGTAGTGACGGTTTTGGGGTGGAAAGAAGTGCTAAGCTAGTAACACGGGGCAGCGTTACAGCAAGGGAGGAAGAGGCAAGAATAACTCTGCCTCCGTTTCCAGCGGCAGAATGATCTAAGGATGCACAACACGTTTCCAGCAGGTACAGTGTGGCTTGCACAGAGGAAGCGATTCCTCTTCTCCAAACAGTATCTCAAGATTTCCATGGACCCAGCCAGCCTGGAGCTCCGATCTGGTGTCTCGTCCAAAAAGGGCTCTTCTAGCAGCACATTCCTTCCATGCTGCTATGAACAACTTTTTTTTTTTTTCTTTAAAGGCCACTTCCATCCTTCAAACTTGCTGTTAAGTCCAGCGTAACCCTGGGCTGTACTATGGAGTCTCTCTTTCCAAATCCTGGGGTTTTTTTGAGTTTGTGGAAAAGGCAGGATCGCTTCCCAAGGCTGAACGGCAGTCGACTCTGTTACATTCCTTCAATGCTTCACTATTATAAAACATACTAAACTAAAACTAAACTAAACTTTAACCTCGCAGTGCTGTTTCCTAGGGCTGCAGCTCAGAGCACTGAATAGCATTGACTCATACACTTTTTGACTTTTTTTTTGGCTTTTCTGGCGTTTTGTCACATAGTACTGTGAGCATAAAGGAGTCCAAAGTAGATGGAGCCAGTGAGGACTTGCAGCTTTTTCCTCCATCTTCCGGTTGAGGTTCAGTTCTGGTTCGTCAGTGGATGGTAATGTTGGCTCTCTAGTTCCTGTGCAGTGAGAGCCTGCCGCCTCCGGCCCGAGCTGCGGCGGGTGGGACGCCTGCAGGATGGAGTTCACAGACGTCAGGAGCGGAGAGGAGACAGACACACGCTTCTGGTAAAGAGATACAGGCTGTGGAGTCCAGCAAAATCACTTGACCAGTTGATTTATTCTTTTTTTTAATGTTGCAAAGGTGTTCTTAGTGGTTTTGGTTTTCTTTGATCTTTAATTACTGTGACAGAGAGGTGGCAGAGCCTGGTGGTTGCAGGAGGAGGTCTGATTCTGCTCTCTGTCTTTGGGAGGCATGTTTGTGATCAGTTACACTAGAAATGCATAACTTAGCGATACATTACATCTCTCTTACACTTTTTCTGTTCGTTTCCTTCCATCCTTTTTTCTATCTCACGTTCCCCTTTATTCCTTTCCCTTTCACGTTTGAATGTCGCCTTCCTTGCACCCTTCATTCCCCTCCCTCTTCCAAACGCTCTCCTCCAATTCCCTCCTCTGCTCTCACCCGCCTTTCACGTACCATCACGTTGGTTTCTCCGCCTGAGCAACTTCAGTTCAAACGCTGCCAGAGCTGCTTTTCAGCCGACTGGCTCTGGAGCGGCTTCACTTTGCGCTGTGCTGATGAGGCTTCGAGCCGGAAAGCCTCCTAAGTCGCAGGAGGAAGGCTGGGCGCAGCGGGGGCTGCGCAGGGCATGGGAGCGCCCGCCCGGTGCTGCTCCCCGTGCCGTATCATCTGGTAATCGTACGTCTTGGGAAAGCCACCGCCTGAGCATCGGGGGGAGTTTTCAGCCTCCAAAATGTGTGATTATCACATTATAACTTCAAAGTGTAGTTTGCTGCCATAGAGTAGGGGTTTCTAAAAAAAAAAAAAAGAAAAAGTGGTTTACTTTGAAACAAGATACCAGTTTTCTTTATGATATTGCAAGCGGTATTATTAGATTTGTACTCGAAACCTAGAGCCCTTAGCCGTTGCCCATGTTATTGTATCTTTTTTACAAATAGAGACTTAATTCAGAACCCAAACCGGCACAGAATGTAACCTCATGCAGTGTTTTTCAGCCGAGTGCCCCCTCCTGCCTGCAGAGCCACCTACGCACCGGGGCAGCTTGGGCACGGGCTGTCCAACGTTCACATGGAATTAGCGTCTTTGGTTTGTGTTTCATTTAAAAAAAAAAAAAAAATCTGCGTCTTAAAATGTGTACTTTTTCAATACCAGTAAAAGCAAAAAGTAGGTGGGAAATTTTTAAGAAGGGTATTTTTTGTATAATTAGTAAATATTGATTAACCGCAACGGAATCTTGTCCTGAGAAGGAGCTGGGTGCTCACTGAATGAGGAGGGTGGGCGGGACGGTGTTTCTGGTCAAAACCAGGAGGTTCCTGCCCCGTCACTGGGTAGACGACGTGTCTGGGACCTGCAGAGCCCGGGCCATAACTTCTGTGTGCAAGCTCCTCTTCTGTCCTTTGTTATAAAAGCCATTAAAATGGAGAGAGAGGAAGAAGCCGATGAAAAAGAAGGCTGACAATCTTAACAGGGTAATTCAAAATTCAGGAGCTGGGCTCATCCCTGCTATGCCATAGCAGTATGAAAAATGACAACGGATTTGGCCTGGATTCCTCTTTATTAAAACAGCAAGAAGATTTGGGGAGACAATGTTCCCTGCCAGCTTTAACACCATCTTTTTTCCTCATTTTTGGTGCCTGTTTGGCAGCATTCTGGCACCACCTCTCCCGCTTGTCCTCAACAGGGTCCAACAGCTGTAAACCTGCCGTAGCCCTTGGGACCCTGCTCGGTCCCAGCTGATGTGGGCCCTGCACATGTAATTAATTATAGGAAAAGGCAGAGGAGCTAAGGAAAAGCAACACTAGGAGGTAGTTAGACCCTTCAAACGGTGCGGCTCCATCGTGGTGAGCGGTCCCTTGCAGCCACCAGCGGTGGGAAGTCACCCGGCGGTGACGGTGATGTGGGCAGGGAGGCTCTCTCCCGTTTGCGTGGCTGAGGCTATCCATTGCTAATTGTGACTTCAGCCGGCTTCCCAGGGCTCTCTCCAGGAGTGCTGAACCCTGCCAGTTCCCTGCTCGCCGGGTTTCCTTGGCAACGGTGAGGTGGGCTTTTTTTCAAGAGGAGACACAGGGATATGGGAAGCAAGCACCAAAATGAGGGCAGGAGGATAAAAATGGGGATGAACCTTTTGGGGATTTTATTGCTGCTTTTTTGGGGGGGAAAGAGCTTTACTTTCACATGAGAGTCATGCTCCCCTGTCAGATAAATATTGATGCAGACTTTGTAATGTCGTAGCCCATTAGAAATTCCCTTTCTTCCGAGTCAAATACTTCAGTTTTCATGTGGCTTGAACTGAGAAACTTCATTTCGTTCTTCAAAATCTGTGGAGCCCATAATGAGTGAGTGATCCAGGCAAACGTATCCTAAATCCATAAATGGGCTTTGAATGCATGCAGTAATGGGACTCAAATTTGGCAGTGCCGCTTGGGCTGCAGTGAATTGGGCTTCACCATTAACACTTCCACTGCTCGGGGACCTGCTGACTTTGTCGTCACGATGTTTGTCAGGTCCCTGCCAATTTAACAGAGCGTATTTTTGAGCAGTCAGTTGTCGGTCTTGTGATTCTTGTGGTTTCTCTGCTTTGAAGACCACGATTTTTACCGAGCTGGGAGGTGTTGGTCGGGCAGTGGTGACTCTGGCAGCTGAGGGTACCTCCGAGGCTGCGTGCCCCCCCTTTTTGTGTTGCCTGCTTGGTGGTGGTGTGGGGTGTCTCGGTAACTGTCCTGGTCGAACTGGAGGAGAATCCCCTACAGCACCCATCTGTGCCTGCAGAGTTGAAGAAACACACTCCTTCCCTTGCTGGAAGTTAGGTGGGATGTGCAAACTAGACTGTTTACATTTCTTTTTTTCACCTTCTTTAAGCATCAAAGATCTCCTCAGCTTTCTGGATTAATAATTTCCCCAGATTCTTTTAGATGAAGACAAACCCAGCAGGCTCAGAGTCATTTGCCCAGAGAAGCTGTGGCTGCCCCATCCCTGGAGGGGTTCAAGGCCAGGTTGGACGGGGCTTGGAGCCACCTGGGCTGGTGGGAGGTGTCCCTGCCCAGGGCAGGGGGTGGCACTGGGTGGGCTTTGAGGTCCCTTCCAACTCGAACCATTTGAGGATTCTGTGATTTATTTTCTTTACATTCGTGGCACAAACCAGCTTTGTCATCCCTGTTTGAAGTGGCAGAGAGGAGATGTTTTTAGGCAGCACAGCTACCTACTCTGGCTTGCCCAGGGCATATATTTTTGCCCTTTCATGAGCAGAGGAGCTGATTGCACCTTACTGGTTTTAGTGCTTGTCAGGGCCACCACTGAGCACAGGCTCATGGTCTTTCCCTCTCTCGGTCTCATCCCCTGCAACAGGGTGCAAGTTCAGGGTCCCCATGCCCAGCAGACCCAGCTTGTACCTTGCTCTAAGAGAAGATCAGAGAAATCCAAAGTTTGTAGGAGGTGCCAAGACCTTCCTCTTCCAAAGTCCCTTTCTGTTGTCAGAAGGACACTCGTAATACAAACACCACCACCTCCAAACCAAGGAAAACAAAATCGCAGAAATGCAATCCAAAAACCACCAAACCCCAATGAAAACCAGGAGTCCCAGCCCACGCAGAGCTGGGCGAGCAGCCAGCGGGGTGGTGAGGTCCACCCTGGGCTGTCCTCTGCTCGCATTGCTCCTACTCTGAGGGAGCCAGTCGAGGCACATGAGGGCATGATATTCTTTAGCAGAGAATAAGATAAAAATGATAGGAGAAACTGGCTATAACTTGCATTGATTATTAACCCGGTGCATTAGAAGTTTACACCACTGGGCACGTGTCCACCTTTTCAGCCTGCAAGTCCTTCCATTGAAGTTGGTGGAGATGGCAGGAGTTTGTATTGAGATTTGTGCTCACTTACCATAATGGAAGGGCCTTTTATTTACTTTGAGTATCTCAGTTTGTTGTGTAGGTGTTTTAATTACCCGTCTGTGGGTCTTCAGTGTGAGTGTGAGCTGTTTTGCACCAGAAGATGCTCTTGCGTGTTGCGTTCTCTCGCTCTTGGTTGTACAAAGTTCTGTGAGTCCAGGACACACTGGACATCTTCAGCTGTTCGGGCTGGTCACCTTAACAAAGTAACGTGGACACAGAGGCAGGAGGAGTTTAGAAATGAACAGAAAATCACTTTCTTCAGGCTGGCTGGGCTGAACAGTCCTTCTCACCTTTCTGTAGGAGGCTGGCGGGTAAAAGCACAACCTGGTCTCCAGAGGTGTCACGGCAGCAACTTTACAAGCACTAACTGAACTAAATTGTTAACAATCTGAGTAAAAGTGATGAATGAGCTATTCTTGAACAGAAGCGTACTTCTGTTAGATCTGGGCGAGGAAAAGAACCTTAAACCGTCCTGTGCGTTCCAGCACAGATTTAGGCTCTCTCTTAACGGTGGCCTCCAGCAGCGAAGGCACGAAGCTGTGGCGCGGCTCCCCCCCAGGTGTGACGTCCCGCACCCACCGCCGGTGGCTGGCAGGAGGACAGCGTTACACGCTGCAGGAGCTTGCACGCCGTCAGGTTTGCTGTTTCTGCTTTTTTTTCAGAAGTGAGGTTTTATAGTTCTTTAAAGGCGGGGCAGAGGAAATAAAAGAGGAACCATCTGCATTTAATTACCAGGATAAATATACTCGTGGTGACATAATCTTTGACCTGCAGCAGACAGGAAATCAAACCCAACAATTCATCCAGATGCTCGGATCAGCCTAACGTTTAGGAACAAGAAATGGAATAAAAGCAAAAGAAGATCATCCACCCTGGTTTGGCTCATGTCGTGTAAAGGGAGGTGTTGGAGATACCACCAGGCTGCCCTCCCTTTAGGAAGGAAACAAATAACATCAGGGGTCGTTGCAGTTGCCACTAATGCAGAGAAAGCTTCCCGAGCCTTAGTTCCCGTGTGCAGAGTCGTCGTAAAAGAGTTTCTGTACAAAAAATCCTCATTAATTCTTGGCATTCACGTCCGTGTGAAGAAATTTGCATCTGTTGAAGGGAAGCGATCTAAATCTAGGGCAGAATCCCATCTGCACTAGAGATATTTTCTCTGCACTGCAGCTCTCGATTGCATATTCCGTACCCGTTCCTCAGCCTAATGCTAAACTAACGCTCTGCCAGCCGGAGGGTGCGGGCTCTGCGTATCGCTGGTGGTATCACTGATTAACAATTAACGATGTGCAGGATGGTGGGGAGGGCAGGAGGGCTGCCGTAGAGAGCACAGCCCGGGGCTGGGGCTGTGTGCCTGCCCTGGGACAGAGTCCCCACGGGTGAGGGTCATCTTGGCTTTTGGGGAGAGAACAGAGCAGGTCCCTCTTCCTTTGCCTGCTTGGCTGGTCACTGGTATGAGAATCCTCCAAGTGAACATCTCCAGGCTTCAAACCTGCAGTTTTCCTGGCTGCGGGCAGGCAGTGCCGTACGGGATGTCTGCAGCCCTTGTTGGGTTTCTGTGGGTCTTCTCCATCTCTGCAGAAGAGGTGAGGGGCGTTCTCACCTCAGGCCTTCCCTTAGGTGGCTGCGTTGCTCCGCAGAGCAGGGTTTGGTCAGGTGCAGGTAGTGGGAGGTCTAGAGGAGACCATCCCTCAGCCCGGGGAGGCTCCATCCAGGTGGTGGATCCCAGGGAGATGGACCCAACGTGCTCCAGGGTCCTGTGGCATTGCAGGGTGTCCTTGCTCCCCGATTCTGTTTTCTTCTCGCTGCCCAAGGGGCTGGAAATGCCAAATTCTGGCTTTATGTTCATCTTTTATTAGTTTAAGGAGACTTGCTCCCACTTGTTACAGCTGACAAAGCTCTGTCAGATGTTTAAAGGCATTCGGAAATGTAAGGAGGTGATGCACCATGCACTGAGGGAGATTTTTTTTCTTCTATCAGTGGCATTATAAAGATGTAATTACTTATTTAAAATATAATGGAAAATAATGTATGCAGCCTTTAATAGTTTAAAACTGAGATAAGTCATTGCAGGAAAGATCTTTGGATGACTACAAATGACTTTTAAATCTTTTTATTGCGGTGTTTTTCATATTTAGTGAAATGAATGTGTGGAAACACACCAGTGCGGCGTGGTGACACCTTCTCCAGCCAACACTGGCAGGGCTTCCACACTTCCCAGTGCAGATTCAAAGTAGGGCTCCCAGTTGAAGGTTGAACTTCTCTTTCTTTGTCTCTGGAAGGGAGATTTGGAAGACAGAGGAGTCCCCGAGCGTGGTGTCTGTGTGTGGGCAGTCAGCCCGTCCATGGGGACACATGCCTGGCTCCCTGCCTGTCCCCATTCCCCCCAGGAGCAGCCGGACAGTGTCCCGGATCCCAGGTGCGTGCGGTGCAGTGCAGCATCCCATCCGAAGGGCTGGTGGGGCCTTAGGGTCAGCCCCGCAGCGCAGGGAGCAGCCTGGTCCTGTCCCAGTCCCGCATCCCTCCTCGGGGTCTGCTCCCTGAAACCCAGCTCCCGGGCTCTACCGCTCGCTGGTCTCCGGCAAAACTAGGTCACGTTTTCTCGCAAACCTGAAATCCGTCTGGAGCGCCCTGAGCTGATTTATGCATTCATATATATGGAGGGGAAAAAAAAAAAAAAGAAATGCAGTTTGACTGAGTTTTGCTTTGAATTTTGGGGTTTCTTTCATCTCGGCGCTCCTGGAAAATGAAAGCCAAGGGAAGTAATTGCTGAAGCCCGAGAGTCGCCGGCTCTCCGTGGGCAGGGAGCTTTGGCACCACGCTCCAGAGATCGCCGCCTGTTCCGCTCTCAGCCCGCGCCGGAGGGGTCCCGCAGGCGGACATGGCGAGGGTGACGCTGAGCTGGGAGCCCTGGGATCCCTGCCCGGCGCTCGGTACATCCCCATTCCATTTGTACATCTAAAGTGAGAAAATCTGCAAGTACGTCCTTTGTGCCAGAGAGTGAGCTGGTGAGTCAGAACAAAACAAGTCTGTTATTACTTGTTCATGTATTTGTTATTAATTTTTACTACTGTTATTATTACTAATAGTAATAATAATAATGATGTTAATGACTGATTTTAAAAGCTGCTCCTCATTTCTAAACAAAATGAGTAGCATGGATTAGACGAGTAACTGCACAGTAGCATCAGCAATAAATAGGGCAAACCCCCAAACGTACTCTAAATTTGCAGAGGAGAGAAGGAGGAAAACGGTGCAGTGTGAGAGCACCAAAGCCGTACCCAGAGCCCTCTCTGGCGCTGCCCAGGAGCAGGCGCTTGGAGCAGGAGATGCTTAGAGCACTTGCTTAGTGCGAGCAAGGCAGAGACCCGGTGATGTTTCTCCTGGTGCGTGCTCCTGCTTCTGGCACTCTGTAGATTTAAGCATCCTGACCTAAGGACCGCATCTTGCATTTAACAGTTCTTGATGGATTTTTTCCTCTCTAAGTGCTTTTGGAGCCCATGCCGGGCTCTGGGCTCCGCAGCAGGTCCCGCTCTCCGGAGCACTGCGTGGAGGAGTGCCTCTAAAATTACCAGGTTTGCTTTGATCCTGTCACCTGATAATTATATGCGACGCCACATAGTTCCCGTGTTACGAGAAATAATGACAGATTGTTCCCCGTTGACTCCCTCCATGCCACTCATACTTTCTTGGAGCGTTGGGATAGTTCTCGGATGGGAACGCCCGGGTCTGCGTGTTCCCTGGAAGCTCTCACCTTCTCCCCTGCCTCGGCGTGTGCTTTGAGTCATCGCTGGGTCCCAGTCCGGATTCGTTTGACTCCTGGTTAGGGACTGGAGCGAGAGCGAAGGATGCTGTAATCCAGAAGCTTTCCCCACTGCGGTTGGTTTCCCAAATCAAAGAGAAGAAAAGCCTTCCCGTGTGTGTTCTCCAGGCTGCAAAGCTGGCAGTGGCAAGCGTGAGCCAGCTGCAGTTGCCTGAATCAGCCGCCTTTTTCCTGGAGGTTGTATTTACTCCAGCAGCCAAGCTTCATCTGTGAATTTCTCTTTCCTCCCCCAGAGGAGTTGCTCTTTGCATAGGAAATGTCAGAATTTGCACATCACTGCACGTGCATCACGTTATTTTTCTCTCTGTCTTCCTGTCTGCAGATTTTTATACTTTCTTCCTCCATTTTCATGCCCGAGTGTGATAGCTGGAAATGCAAAAGCATTACTGTGCCTGCCTAGAGGTTTCGTTAGCCAGCGAGCCTGTGCCCTCTGGTCTCTGCTCTCACTTTCCTGAGTGGAAATCAGGAGCAAATCCCTGGATGCTGCAGCCTGGACCTTCTCTCCTGGCGGTTTTTACTCTGTGAATTTAGGGAGCGGAATAAATAATGTGTTTTTCCAACCCCAAATACCACCCTTCGCCATCCCTGTTGGCATTGCCGGCGCTGCCGCCGGCTGGGGCTGCTGGGGGCAGCCTGCACAGCTTTGCGGAGCCCCCCGGTGTCCCTGGCACAGCCGGGGGACCCCGCAGCCCTCCCCCCCCCCAGTTTGGATGGGGCTTGGTCCTGCTGGTCCCGGGGCAGCGCCACGGTCACCCTCGCCCCATTGCAGCAGTTCGTGCCTCACTGTCAAAGGTGTTTCTTGACCATAATGCTAGTCCTCGCGTTGCTTCTTCAGCGTCACACGCGGGAGCACATATGTGTATTTCGCACGGCAGCCCGTCTCCGTGTCTCCGGTTTCCTGTGCTCCGCTCCCGAAGCCTGTTTGTTCTTAAAGAAAATAAGCAGTATCTGAGGAAGAGCTGAAATGTGGTTTTCATTTACTGTGCCGTAGAAGCGACAGATTTAAAGATTTCCCTTTGTGTTTATTCTGTGTACTTACTTAATTGAATTCAAGGTTGATTTACCAGTTAGGGGTTACAATTAAAATAATTAATGCCTCTGTTCTGAGGAAAGTTCCTAAGGGCTGTATTTTCCTCAAATAGTTTGGAGGGCTTTCAGAAAGCTCAGCTGCGGAATAGAAGAGAGGCACCATTCTAAACGAAATGCAGCGGGAATTAATACATTTGCTGATGCCTACGAACGTTCAGATCCATTAAAAGTCCGTGCCGTTGCTCGTGCAGAGTAAAGCGCATGGAAAAAAATCCGGAATACCTCTGGTTTGTGGGTGGATCGTTCTCTCCCCGTTGCGTGCCACGAGAGAGGGAGCTGCCTGGCTTTGGATGGGTCCCGCCGTGGCTGGTGGCATCGGCCGTGACCAGCACACGTGGTCCGAGCTGGCCCTGGCTGGGCAGTGGTGGCTACCAGGCGGCCGTGGACCGTGTGTCTGCGGCTTCCTACGCCGCCAGTGTCACAGCCCGTCACCTTCTCTCCACCTCACTCCCATGTGTGTTCTCTGATGGGCACCTGCTCTGCAGACCTGAAAGATTTTCACCCAGAGGAGGGATATTTCCATCCCTTTTTTCTTACCAGCTAAAAGCAGGCTGGTGATTGATGAGCGCTGTTTCTCTTTGCAGGTATAACACCTTGCCAAGCCGAAGAACGCTAAAAAATTCCAGATTAGTGAGTAAAAAAGATGACGTTCATGTCTGCATCATGTGTTTACGGGCCATAATGAATTACCAGGTATTTCCCTTTTTGCTCTTTCGGACCACGCAGCTATTTTGTTGTTGGATTTTAAAAATAATAATTTCAGTGTCAAAACTGAAACAATATTTTCCCCTTCTCTTTTCAGTACGGATTCAATATGGTCATGTCGCATCCACATGCCGTTAACGAAATTGCACTAAGTTTGAACAACAAGAACCCCAGGTAGGCCGCACTTGCTTTTAGAGACTTTAAGAAGTAGGTAAGTAAAGAGTACGTGGAAAGGCATTTTCAGGGGTATGTTTATGCACAAACCTGTAGCAAAATTCAACCTTCATTCTGAATCAGATTAAATCTGTATTATGGTGCAAATTGATGAGCCATTGCTGTCTAGTTCTCACTCTACTGACTTCAGCTGAGAGTTCTCTGCGTGAGCCCTGCGGCTCAGTTGCGGCGCACAGAAGACCTTGCTGATAACGAGCAGCTTAGCACGGGATTTTCCTCAAGAGTAGGAAAATCTTCTTAACTAGATGTCTTCTGAGGAGTCCGTAGGTTTGCATTTCTTTGAGAGGGGGTTTCGTTCTCGCTCTGTGTCGGGTTGCTGGTCAGCCCCAGCAATAACGGCGTAGTCGCGCAGGGAGCTGCTGGCTGCCAGGCTGTGTCCCCTCCTCTCCCCGCACACGCTCGTCACCCTGGCAGCCACGTCCAGCAAAGCCTGGAGCTGCAGAGCTCTTACGCGTCTAACAAAACCAAATCTGACATAGCGAGGTTTGCAGGGAAAGGTAAAACTAGGGGATGAGACAAAACTAAACAGCACTATGTGTGTATGTACGTACATATATATATCTATATATAGCCTTTGCTTAGGCTGTCCGCTTGCCTTACAGTGCACTGCTTGAAACCTTGTCCTGAGTACTTCATTCCTTTCTTTTCTTTAGCCCTTAGTCAGCAAACCTGGGCACAACATACATGGGAAGTTTATTTTTTTTTGGTCTCCTGTGCCTGAAAATCAGGTGATCAATGTGAAAGAAGTGGGTTATTTAGATTTGTGTTTATTAAAAAGAAAAAGCTTTCAAGTGTGGCTAAAATAATCTGAAGACAAAACTTAATCTTAGTGCTGTTCAAAACTTAGTTGCTTTTCTTTTTTAGCCCCATGGTGATCGTGGAAGAAGCCAGAGGCTGGGGTGCTTAGCGTTGTCCGAGACGTGCAGAAAGGGAAGCAGCGGCTCTGAGCGATGCTGCAGAGCTGCTCCCGTCCCCAGAGCACCCCACTGCCGAGCTAAGGGCCGCAGGAGCGGGTGGAGGATGGATGTAGAGACTCGGTCTCCTCTGGCTGTCCACAGACCGATGCCACCGACCCAGCCGTAGCTGTCCTCTCCCTGTCCCCCCCCAGGGCGTGTTGGCAGCTCCGGCCAGCATCGGGGCCCTGGGCAACCCCTGGGCTCTGTGTGCAGAGATGCCCTCCCCTCTCCCGCAGTCACGGGTCACTGCCCGCCCTCGGAGCGGGTATTGCTGAAGATCTGTAGTAAGAACTCCTTGATGCTGTCCGAAAGGGCTTGGATTTTATTCTTGGGGCAGGAAAAATAAATTGATGAGTAAGAATTGAAAATGATACATTTAAAATTTCCTAGGAAAGTGAACATTTTATCTGGTTTCCAAAGATAACCTTGACACTTTGAAAGCCAAAAGGTATTTCTTTTTCTGTAACATCTGGTTTGAGTCGATGCTTTAGCATGGGACTAATTTCCTATGTGTCTGCATGATTTTAATACCTGCTCAGAGCCCATCTGGCCACAGAGTCTGGTTGTTGCTTTTGCCTTATGTGAACCCAGTAAGAAAGTGCTGGGAATTATTTATCTTAGAGTTACACTGGCTCTGTTGCATGCTTTTCTCTCAGTAATCTGTTGTCTTCTCTTGTTAATGTGCCTGTGTTAGCACTGCTGTCAATCCCTTGCCCGTATTTCTGATTCAAGAGGAAAAAGACGTGCTGAGGCATCCTGTATTTGCTTGACCAAACCACGTCTTTTCTTTTTTAATGGTGATGAATAATACAAATTATCATAGAAAATAATTCAGATTTGTATCAGGAAAAAATACAGATTTGAATTATAAGCACACTGGTTAAAGGCTGGGCTGAGAGGCCCGAGGCTGCGTTGCGGTGCAGCCGGCGAGTGCTGGCTGGTGTGCGGTGACCGGGGCTCGTGTCAGGTTTGCGCGGGGGGACGCTGCGGCAGGGCAAGCTGGCGAGGGCTGGCGAGGTCGGCCTTTGCCACAGCTGTGCGACTGCCATCGGCTTGCTTCAGCTTCCCCAAGTATAATTTGCGATTTCGGTTTTTGCATGTTTTTGAGAAGTTGTTAAAGTGGGGGAAAAGTGCACGATCCTGGGAGAGTCACAGTTCCCTGGATCAGATGATGCTCAGCATTACGTGTCATGCAGGCTTACTAGTTTTAAGAGATTAAAAATACATGGGATGCAAACTATGTCTCCCAGTGTCTCCACGTCCGTTTTGCAGACAGGTAGAAAGAAGGCGGTTCAGCACGGGGTGGTCACTGACTGATGCCGGTTCTTTTCTTCGCAGGACAAAGGCCCTCGTCTTAGAACTTCTAGCAGCTGTTTGTCTCGTCAGAGGAGGGCATGAAATCATCTTATCTGCATTTGATAACTTTAAAGAGGTATGTTATTCTGCTTTATTAGAATGTGGTGTGCGTGTCGATAGTTCTCTTGCTGTTGGCTAGAGCTTTCTCATTCAGCTCAATTTGCGACAGTAAGGATTTTCCATAAACTGCAGGTTTTCCGTAAGTCCCTTTGAGCTGCAGAGTAGACTGTTGATGTCATCATTTTCTTCGTGTTTGTGTAAAAGAGCCGTAATCCCAGCAAGGTGAATCCAGACTGTAAATTACTCCCTTTACCTTTTGGTCAGTCAAGATGTGTCCCTGAATTGGAAAACTAATGGAGATCTCTAGAGCTTTACTCCAGTTCTGTCTCTGCAACAGCCAGGAATGGAGTATTAGATCTCCCATTTTCAGAGCCATTTACACAAGCCCTTGAGACACTAAACTCCTGGCTTTACTGTCAGTAGGGTTTTTGTTTGTGAAGAAATTACAAAATCAAGTCTCTGTGATGGAACACCGACTGCTGAAATGAATTCAGGTGTTCTGGTTGCCTCAAGTGGGGCAAACCAGTGTCCTTCAGAGGTGTGTAGGTTCAAGCGTATCACGTTTGCGTATGGTGGTTAGTGGGGTCTGAGAACATCGTATGATGGTTCAGAAGCACCAGTGGGGGAATCAAGTCCTAGAAAGCTGCTGTTCTAGTTTATTTTGTGTATTGGATATATGTCTGGATTTATCATCAAAGAAAAAATGAATCTAGACTTTCCGGCTCAAAAATCATTAGACTCGATGAGCCCCAACTGGACGATGTATAAACACGTAGCGTGTGTTTCCTTAATGCTGCTGTTGCTCTAAGTGGGTTAATGCAGATGATCAACATACCAAGTTGTTACCTTTTTTTTAGGTTTTATGTTTTGGGAAGTATTTCTGGTGGAGAGATAGCAATCTCTGATGTACATCCACTGTAAATATTTGCATGTTGTAGACAAATAACTGTATTTCTGAGGTGCTGCTCATTAGCCAGAGCAAAAGGTTTGAAGCAATGTCCAGTGCGGGCCTGTTGTAGAAACCTCAGCTCTGCAAGAGCA
Organism: Rynchops niger; assembly: GCA_013400035.1. Taxonomy (NCBI): domain Eukaryota; kingdom Metazoa; phylum Chordata; class Aves; order Charadriiformes; family Laridae; genus Rynchops; species Rynchops niger. Next base: position 337,041 of record VXBH01002123.1, read on the forward strand.
GACGTGTCCGAGGTGTGAGCCGCGTTGTGTGTGTAGAGCTGCCGGAGGGAATGGGAATGGGATGGGAATGGCACGGCTGCTGGCGAGGCTTCTCCTCTGCCATGGGGAAGTCAAGCCGGAGGTATTGTGTGACCGTGGAGAAAGCCTGGCTTCTGGGTGACACCAGGAAGGGCTGGGCAGAATATGGAAATAAAAGATGACATTTCCAGCTGGGGAAAGGTCCGCAGTCCTGTAACGCAGGCACCAGACTGGAACTTGTAGTTTGGTTCTTTCGTATGTTCATCTGGAGCCCGGGGCAAGCTGCCGGTATCTTTGTCTTTATTGGCACCTTTGTGAAATGGAGGAATCAGGGAAGGAAATGCAGATGAGATTGTTACGAAGAACAATTGGGTAATATGAGAGAAGTGCTTTAAATAGGAAAAGCACTGTAAACATGCAAAGCGCAACGTTATCATTGCAGGCTTAAATTCTTCTGCCTTATTACTACTGTATGATAGAAGAAATATGAGTCATTAGGGAGGACGGTGTGAGGGATTAGAGATAAGTCGGACAAATGACTACAGCCGAAATAGCACTGGTCAGGACGGTCTGCGGGGCTCATCACACCGGGAAGGATGGGTAACGTCCCGTTTGCTTTCTTACCTTCCTGACAGCTTTAGTGGAGGTTTTGTTCCTTCATTGTCTTCCAAGTGCTCTATCATCTGCCTTTTCTCCTGCTGACACTCAGAAATCCCTATGGAACACGTTTGCTTTGTCTGCCATTATTTATTTACTCCATTCCTGTTTGTGTTTGATCGAGTCGTTTGCTGTAGCGGAGCTGTGGGGTGTTGCGGGTGAAGGGGGTGTGCAAGGAGGGCGCTTTACCTTTCCCAGTTCTGCATTTAGCTCTTCTTCTCTTTATCCAATTAAGCTGCTCATTTTCTTGCTCTGTGCTGTTGTTTTCCAGTTTCCTCCTGGGCAAGTTTTCAGTCATGGTTTCAAGTTTTCAGGTTTATAACTCATTCAGCCGGTATATTAAAAATCTCTGAGTTGCTGACATGTAAAGTACGCAGGGTTAGGTTTCTAGCAGTATACTTCCAATTTAAATTGCTGTAAGCTCAATAATATTTGTGTGGCTTCTGTAACTATGCGTTGCAGGGTTGCCACAGCTTCTCTGTGGTTCTTTCATCAGACACTCTGTGCATATTTAGGACAGATTAGACTCGTCGAACTAGATCTCTGCCACTTTATCTCCTTGCCATAAAATAACTTCAAAAGAAACCTGAACTCCTGCCTAGCACTCACCCTGTAATAAAGTCAGTAGGGAAAACAGGATATTTCGGACCAAATTCTGCTCTCATTTACATCAGGGCGAACATCAAATATTTCATTAGGCTTTGAGCTTTGCTCGGATGTAAATGAGAACAGAATTTGGTTCTCAGGGTCTGAGCTGGAAAACCACAGTTGATCTGAATCTTGTCAAGGATTCTTTTTGAAAATGACTTTTCATTTGAAAATTATTTTACAGGCCAGTCTTCTTCTGGCTGGGCTCAGGACGTTCAAATGGAGAGCGGTTTGTTTTGTTAAGCTGCCTCCTGAAAATTATTCTTGTCCCTTATTTCATCTGAAATCGCCGATTCTTGTGCGCAGGTTGTTTCTCTGCGCAGGGCACTCGGCTGCGTGCATGGCAGACGTCGCCCCGTGCCCGCTGTTCGGTGCTGGGCGAACATCGTGTTGAACAGGTCGCTTCCAAACGCAGAAACACGGGGATGTTTCACAGCCGCCGGGAAGGTACAGCAAACCAGGAGCTTGAGATGGAATTGAATACAGCAGAACTCAAGAGGAAAAGAAAATGCAGAAGCGTTGTTACTGCTGGGGAAGGGAGATGCGGAGAGGGAAGGAGCAGGGTGGGAGGGGTGGGGGAAGGCAGGGGGTCTGTGCAGGGTTCATCAGAGCTGAGGAAACCAGGCTTCACGCTGCCGCGCTGGGGGGGGAAACGCGAGCCCCCCGTCTCAGGCCACTGAGTGGTAGAACTGTTGAGTAAGCTTTTTTATTAATTTTGCCGAAAGTCAGGAAGCAGATCCAATGAAATCCTTGTCTGTATCGTACAGAACAAATCAGGAATTTCAAGGGAGACATCAGTATTAGTTTCTCATCCGTCTTTGTATTTCTCCTTTGTGTTCTCTGTGCTGTTGAAGGAGTTTGCGTGTTGAGTACAAGCAGGGGCTGGTTTAGGTCAGTCTCTCCTGGTGCACGACTGCTTTCCGCAGCTGGCTCTGTGTTTTGGGAACTGTTCGGCATTGACAGAACAGCAACTTCCAGCTCTGTCAGAGAGAAACGCCCCAGATGCCCACACACCTTATGGGGTTGGTTGTTCCTTCCAGGCCGGTGCAGACGTTGGGTGCATCGTTCCCAGTATCCAGCACAAATTCAGCTCATCCATTTTCATGACATCTCAATGTGGGCTAAGCGGGAAGGAAAGTTCAAATTAAACTGTGAAGACCATGTCCCTGCTTGTTCCTGGGCAAGATGGATTTTTACACCATCCCATGTTACTCTTCTCAAAAATGTTGCTTTGATAACATTCGTTGCTTTTGCAGTCAGCTTAGTCCTCAGCACAGGAGAGACACGGAGCTGTTGGAGCGGGACCAGAGGAGGCCCCGGAGATGCTGGGAGGGCTGGAGCCCCTCTGCTGGGAGGACAGGCTGAGAGAGCTGGNAGGTTGGACGGGGCTTGGAGCCACCTGGGCTGGTGGGAGGTGTCCCTGCCCAGGGCAGGGGGGTTGGACTAGATGGCCAACCTTCCAACCCAAACCATTCTATGATTCTATGAAGTCCAGGTGCTGCTTAGCCCCTATGTCATAGAATCATAGAATGGCTTGGGTTGGAAGGGACCTTAAAGATCATCTAGTTCCAACCCCCCTTGCCGTGCCAAGATAAGCCTCAGCTGCTTGGCTAAGTTTGTACTTGCAGGATGATCAGATATTGGTTGTGAGGAGCTGCACTAGGCAGGAGGACCAGCAGATGCTTTGGTTTGGCTGCAGCCGCTCTTGGTACCATCAAGCCTCAGACAGCTTCTGGAAGGTCCGGGAGCAGGAGGAGCGGGAGGAGGTCGGGTGGTGCTGGAGATGCTGCTCAGCCCCAGCAGTGGGAGCAGGGCTTAGCCCTCGCCAGCAGCCAGCAGCTCTGGGTGTGCTCCGGCCAGCTGCGCTCGGCAGCTGGAAAACTTCCTTTTCCTGAGTGATTCTTGACTGAATTCTGCTGTATTTATGGGAAGTAGCTTGAAGTTACTGTGCCCCAGGTAACCCATGGGAATAGCTGGGGTGTTTGGCTATTCCGTTATCTTTTTGACACTTTCTGACCCCTTGCTGGCTGTTTGCAGCCACCTTATTCCCAGCACCTCGCCCCAAAGGCAAACGCTGCGTGATTGGGATATCGCAGCCTTGGCTTCGGCACAGACGTGTCCCCTGCCTTTCCCCGCTCTCCACTGGCCTTGCTTAGCAGTGTTCCCAGCCCTTTGTGCTTGTTTCCATGGATTTGTGAGAACGGGCTACGCGGTTTTATCCAAACTGCCTGGGATTTGTGTTGCGGGACGAGCAAATGCACTTCAGCAGAATGGCAGGGAAGGAAAGGAGAGCGGAGTTAGCCATGAGGCAGCTTTGGGGGAGCTCCGAGGGTCGCAGACCAGATGCTGAGAGCTTGTGCCCCATTTAAATTGAAGCAGGCTGAGCACGCTGTTGGAAAACAAGATCTATTTTCCTAATGCTTATTCAGAGTAGTTAGCTCATTTTAATAGTGTGATTGCATGTGTGAGTATACAGAGAAGTAAGCTGCTGTCTTTTACTGCCAATAGTAAAGCTTTAATTTACTGTTATTTCATTGCTTACTCCCCTTACTGTTTCCTGGAAATGCTGTTTTGAATTTGCAAAGACGCGTTGCACTGGAGCTTAGATGTGTCGGTGTCGTGGTGAATCGCCGTGGCCATCAGAAATGGTGCAAGTGTGTGGCTACTGGCACACTTCTCTTCTGACAGACTTCGGCTCACTTGGCATAGACCTGGAGTGGAGCTGGTGATGTTTAAGCCACAGCATAGCCCATGCGGTGGTACCTCACCTGGGACCCAAAAGGAGCATCGTTCCAGAGCTGCGATCACTCTCTGTCATTTCTCTGACATCTTGCCGTAATCAAAATGCTTTCATTCATTGCTGCCTTGCCAAGGAAGGATGTTTTCATCCTTGACGAGATTCTACAGATTGAGAAGATCTTTTAATCATAGAATGGTAGAATGGTTTGGGTTGGAAGGGACCTTCAAGCCCACCCAGTGCCACCCCCTGCCCTGGGCAGGGACACCTCCCACCAGCCCGGGTGGCTCCAAGCCCCGTCCAACCTGGCCTTGAACCCCTCCAGGGATGGGGCAGCCACAGCTTCTCTGGGCAACCTGGGCCAGGGGCTCACCACCCTTCATCAGTGCCATAACGTACTTGTGTGCCAGGAGTGAATTGCGTAGGAAAAGTTGTGCTGCAGTTGATGCTGGTTGGAAGATGAAGAAGGTCTTACAGAGCTGAGAAGAATAACAATGGGATAATGAAGCCTGCTATTCTCATGTCAAGATTTCTATGGCGGGGTAAAGACATCTTCAGCAGGTTGAAAACCAAGGGCTTTCCACCCCGAGGGCAGCTGTAGTTTGAGTCACCTGCACCCTGCCAGGTCTTCCTCCAGGAGGTGTGAAACAGCACGTGGCAAAATTCAGCTTGCCATGCGGCTGTCACTTTGACTTGGGAAATACATTTTAAATGTAGCGAAATATTCCACAGGGGAATTGCAAAGCGCTGAACTCCACTGCTGATGTGTGTGATGGGATAAGGATCGCGGGCTGTCCCTGTCTGCAGGGCTGGTGGGGGCTTCCTGGAGGCTGGACGGCAGCGGTGCGGTGTCTGCGGGCGCAATCACAGCCTCTCGGGCTCCCGCTCCCACCTCGGCAAAGCCACCCCTTGGCTCAAGAGTAGGTTTTAAACTCAGGGTGCGTTTTTCTCTCTCTTTTCTCATCTGAGTGCCAAAATCGATGGGAACCTGCCCTGATGGAGGATGGGAACCCGATAATGATGTTATGAGGAGCTGCCCTGATGGAGACATGACTCAGACTCCTCAGGGACCAGCTCCGAGCTGTGCTGTGGGTCAGGTTTGCTTCACGGTAAAGTTTCTTATGGTTGTGTGTTCCTAGCAAAAGTTACGCGTTGCTTTTCACATTATATATCCTTATTTATATACATACATATATGTATATACGTGTATATACATACACGCTTTTTTTTAAGTTTTAAGGAGCTTTTGCTTGCAGTCAGAGCCAGAGTCTCTCAGCCCATTTGTCTTTAGTTCTAGGAAACAGCACTGAGAGAGCCTGGAGGCAAAGGTTTTAGTGTACCAGATATCCCCAGAAATACCTGAATTAGCCTAATTGCAGCCTGGGCTGGGCAGCGTCAGGGGGCGTCCCTGGGAGGGGGGCAGCGAGACCTCCCGTGGTGCCACCACCCGCCAGAAACCCCTTCCCCAGCTCAGAGACCCCCCCGCTTGGTCGCGGGCTGTCACAGCGTTACCACGCTAAACGAGAATTCCCCAGGCACAGAAATAACGTGGCCAGGCAAACTGTGGGCGAGGTTGGGAAATCTGGTGAGAACATCCAGAAATAGAAATTACACCAAAGTTCTTGTTCAACAGAATTAAAGCTTGCTGGGGCTCTGAGTGCAGAAAGCTCTTTTCCAACTCCCTTATGGCCTTGCTTCAAAATTGAAGATTTTTGCGGCGTTTCTAGTTAGCTGTTTTATTTACGTGGTTTACATGTTTTTCATTTACTAAAAGCGTAGCAGCCAATAAAGGAATAGCTTCAGTAAGTTCACAGATAGGTTGCAAAAAAAATCACAGCCCAACAGCGCTAATGTGATTGCATGATGAAAACAGTTACAAAGAAATTTTGGGTTTTTTTGCAAATATTAATTTCCTCCACTTCTGTGAAGATCTGAAAATGACAGTTTTTGAATATACTTCACAGCGCTCCGAATTAACATTTTAAGGAGCACAATCTTAGATCCTTATGCAGCTTTTCGTTAATCTCCATTTTAAACGTAGGAGAAATTACTTTAATAACAACTAAACATTTCTGGGAAAAGACTGGAGGACTCTACCACACTTTTTTTTTTTCCTTCCTTTTTTTAAGTAAGCACAATGGTAGTTTTAAAACAGATCCAAACCGAGGAGGCAAAAGAATGGACTGGGATCTGCAGCGAGACAGAAAGCCAGCCAGGAATAATCCTGGCTCTCTGCAGGGAACACTTCTGACTTTGGCTGGCATCCAGCAAAGCAGTTAAATTGCTTATTATACAAGCATATTCCAGAATAATTGAATTCGGTGAGGTGAGTGTGTGCTTGTGTGCTTCGCTGTATGGGAAGTAATTATAGTATTTGAAAATAAAACCAGAATTGAGGTGTTTTTCCTAAGGTGAACTATACCTTTCAAGAAACCAACTTGTTTTGCTCCGAGAAGAAATGCCAAAAAATGAATGGAAATTCAGATAATCCGGAAAACCTTGGGGAAGCTCATCGTCTGGTGGTGATTCCAGCGTCTGAACTTCCTCACGTGCTGGGAGAGAAGAGCTGGCCCAACTCAATGGAGATGAGGGGATAAGAAGAAGCGGGGTCCGGCATGCCGGCCCTCCCTCTTGTTTTAACATCAGTTGAGTTGACTTACGTGATGTTTAGTTGACTTAAGCGTTCGCTGCTCTAAAATACCTGACAGGTATTTCAAGTGCAGGGCAGCCAAGGGATCGGGGACAGCCAGCGTGGGTTTGGGAAAGGGAGGTCCTGCTTAACCAACCTCATGTCCTTCTATGGCCATGTGACCCCCTTCTGGACGCGGGGAAGGCTGTGGACGTTGTCTGTCTGGACTTTGGTAAGGCCTTTGACACCGTCCCCCACAGCATTCTCCTGGAGAAGCTGGCGAGTCACGGCATAGACAAGTGTACTCTTGGCTGGGTTAAAAACTGGCTGGATGGCCGTGCCCAGAGAGTTGGGATTAATGGGGTGAAATCCTCTTGGTGGCCGGTCACCAGTGGTGTCCCTCAGGGCTCAGTTTTGGGGCTGGTTTTGTTTAATATCTTCATCGATGACCTGGATGAGGGGATTGAGTGCGCCCTCAGTCAGTTTGCAGGTGACACCAAACTCGGTGGGAGGGTTGATCTGCTGGAGGGTGGGAAGGCTCTACAGAGGGACCTGGACAGGCTGGGTCGATGGGCCAAGGCCAACTGNTGGAGCGTGTCCAGAGGAGGGCTACCAGGCTGGTGAGGGGTCTGGAGAGCAGGTCGTATGAGGAGAGGCTGAGGGAGCTGGGCATGTTGAGCTTGGAGAAGAGGAGGCTGAGGGGAGACCTCATTGCCCTCTACAGCTCCCTGAGAGGAGGGTGCAGAGAGGTGGGGGTTGGTCTCTCCTCCCAGGTGAGTGATGACAGGAGCAGAGGAGATGGGCTGAAGCTGCGGCAGGGGAGGGTTAGGTTAGATATGAGGAGGAATGACTTTACTGGGAGAGTGGTCAGGCCCTGGAACAGCCTGCCCAGGGAGGGGGTTGAGTCCCCATCCCCAGAGGTGTTTAAGAACCGTCTGGATGTGGCACTTCAGGGCATGCTCTAGTGGCAGAGGTTGTAGGGTGTTTGGTTGGACTCGATGATCTTAAAGGTCCTTTCCAACCATGAAGATTCTATGATTTCTAGGTGAGAAGAATCGCAAATCCCTCATGTATTGCCCAGTGATTTTAATGCCGGATCCATCCGAACGGCCAGGCAGCGAGCTGAGAGGCGGGGGCATGGCCAACGGACCTTATTCTTCACCTCCATCAGTTTTCACTTGGGCGAAGTGAGACAATATTGTTCCGCCCTCCCATTTTCACAAGGCTTAATTCAGAGTTGGATTTCTCTGTTTGAGTAATGAATGGTGGCGCTGAAAAGAGCCGTTCTGGATTGTTCTTATGGGCCACTATAATAACTCTTTGCTAAGGAGAAACTGTTTGCAAGTGCTGGCAAATGTCGATCCGTTTGTTGTCTTTTGGACTGCAGCAATATTTTGAGAGTGCCTTAACCCTGCTGGTAGAGAAGTAAAAGGTATTTTAACCTAGTAAGTATTAAATAACTGTTTACTTAACCGGTAACTTAGGGGAAAACTGATTTTTTTGTTCTGTAGCAAACTGCAAAAATGTCAGCGTGATCGGGCCAAACAAAGTGCTCCTGTGGAGCGCTGCTTGCCCGTGGTGGGATCTGCTGCTGACAGTGGGCTGTTGTGGGAGAGAGAAAGCCAGCATTGTGCCGCCGGACAAGGGAGCACAGACAGGAGAAACGGGTCACAAAGGGTCCCCTGAATTTTTGGGTTGCATATCCATCAGGCTGTTTATAACACCACATCCAGCACGGGCTGCGTTTGTCTACACAGGGCATGTTTGCTGCGAAATTGTGCTGCCGCTTCGCGCTCTTGCAGAACTCGAAAAGTTATTAAAGGAGGAGGGAGCGGCGTAAAACAACCTTTGGGCAACACATGGTTAGATGGTCATTTTAAGGTTCGCACTGACAGAAAACCCACCTCTACTGGGAGGTGTCCCTGCCCAGGGCAGGGGGGTTGGAACTAGATGATCTTCCAACCCGAACCATTCTATGATTATTCTACGATCTATAAAAAAGTCCTGAATTGCAAAGCCTTTACAAAGGTTTAGGTGGTTTAGATTTGGTCGGTCAGAGAATTGTTTTCCCTGCCTTGAGGTCACCGTTAGCTGCCTTTGCCATGCCAGACCATACCTCCAGTGCAATGAACCCCAAACGATTTCACTTTCTGTATGGAGTTGGGACCGCCAGGTGTTACCTGCTTCCTGGCACAGGGGCACTTTAGGAGTTGGTTAATGTCATCGTTACAAACGCGTGTTGCTGGCTCAGAGCTGTCATTCCCTCTGCCCCTCTTTGCTGTCAAACTGGCGCTGGCGTGGAGGCGTTTGCAGGAGGCAGTTGCTGTGTCTGGTTGGGGCGCTGAGGAGCATCAGTCCTCCAGATGTGGAGGAGATCGCGGTCTGGCAGCTGTGTCTCGAAGTGTGCGTTCTGTACCGTTGGCCAAGAAGCTGCAGCTCCAGAGCCTGAAATGCTGCCTGTGTTCGCTGCCATCTCCGTATGGAGCACGCTGTATTTGCTCGTGGGGAGGTTTAGTTACGAGCTCCATTCTCCAACAAAATGAGGTGGTGCATGTCGTTAGATAACTGTCTGAGGTCGGAGGAGGACGGCTGTGCTTTGATCAGCACCGATTTTCACTTTCTGCCTGACACTGCACATGAAAACGTCTTCAGTTTTTCCAGTTTACCCTTGTGGTGTCTGCCCGGGCTGCCTTTCTTGGAGCATCTTGCAGAAATCCAGACGCATGAGCAGGAGCAACGCGAGGGTTGTTGTAGTTGAACTTTGCTCTTGGGTGGTCTGGATGGGAAGTGTGTGACCTGAGAGCGTTGCCAGGTGGATATGGATATAACCATCACTAAATTTTTCATAACGGATCCTTTTGCTTCCTTATAGGATTGTATGGTACCTTTGTGAGGAGTTTATACTTCGTTAGCACCCAAAGCCTTCCCAAAGAAAGGATCCTTCGTGGGTGGTTCTCCATAAAGCCACATTGTTCTTCTAGAATGACGTGGGCTTAATGCAACCTAAAAAGTTTTTTTTCACAGCCTAAGTAGAGACAGAGGTTTTTTTTTATAGCTGTGGTAACCCGTTTAATCTTGCTCCTTACACAGAATAATGCTAATAAAAGAAAGATCAGCCTTTCTTAGACCCAGCCATACTTTCAAATGACAGACCTCGGAAATTTATGCAAATATAAATGGCAACATATGGTTTTATGTGGTGGGATTTGATTTCAGCATTCGTCTTGGACTTGGGCCAATCTTCAGGCTGTAGGCTTCGTCTACAGTTTCACTCCCTTTAATCTTCCAGGGTAAATTATATCATTTCATGAAAGTCAGCTCGCTGCCTCTCGGAGTGCGCGCGGTGCCGGCTCTGACTCATCTGATGATAGTGCGAAATATCCGCGAGCAGCCACCGAAAGCCGCGGGTTGTTGTTGCTTTTCCTCTTGCTATCAGCTGCCGTACCCCAGCCAGCCTGGGCTGCTCGTCCCGGCATCGGCAAGTCTCTGCCAGGGCTGTAGCACTTCGGGTTCTTCCTTAATTTAATTCGTCAGCCATAAATGGCTTGTAGTTGTTTATGTCAGCTTTTCTCATCCATGTGGAACGGTTTACATTAGATTTCCCAGAAATCAGTCCTTCTGGCTTTTATTGTTGAGTGATCTTATGCACCATTGTTACGTTGGTTTCCACAATACATGTATTTTGTTTAAATCGGCTCCGTGTTTTCTGAAGTGGGTACCAGAGAGACGCGGTTGTGCAGACCTCAAAGTTGAGATGAACCTACTTTTCTTTCTTTTGTTGTGTTGCCTCTTAGCTGTTTTGTGGGGAGGGGAGAGGACGGAGAGCGCTGGGAGGATTTGCAGTTGGTTGAACTGAAATACCATCCCGTTTACTATAGCTGGAAAAGAATGGCTTGGGATAATAAAGTAGGGATGGGTGCACCTAAGCAGCCTGCGGTGCGAGTGAAGGAGAGGGTTCCTCGGGTTTGCTTTGAGCGGGAGTTGGATTGGGCGCAGCGTACGCCTCCAAAATCAAATTACATCGGCGGGCAGCTGCTGCCTTTGATCCGTACAGTGCCAGTAGGTTCCTGAAACTCGGCCAGATTCTGGTTTTCTCTTTGGCTCTTCCTGACAGAGGCCGTCCTCTTCCCAGTGGTTGTCTCTTTTCCTCCTGAAGAGCGTGTGGCTGCTGCATGGAAGCGTACGTGTCCCGGGAGGGACGTACGCCACAGCAGAGCCCTCGGTAAGCTGGTGCCCCGGGTAAGAGGGTGGCCAGTAACACGTTCATGGTAAGTGCCCGGAGTAGGTAGCGTTGCTGCATGTTCAGTGAACTTCAGCTTCTTCAGGATGAAGCGATTCCTGGTCCAGCATGCAGAGAGCGAGGGAGCTGGACGGGATGCTGTCGTCTGGGGCGGAGATGCTCTGGTCCCTGCCAGAGCGTCCTCGTCCCACCTCCCGCTTTTACACGCACACTTGGGAAACCAGGGTAGTCATGCCAAAATGCTCAGGGCAATCACCCTGTTTCCCCAAGGGTGCTCCTGGCCACTTTGGGTTTGAGTTTGGCCATTTGGTGGCTTTGCAGATCCTAAGGCTCTTCACCGGTGACGCCAGCTCTTGAGCCACCCGCTGCAAAGCCAGCGTGCTGGGAGGCCGGGCAGGGGCTCACTCGCCCGCCTTCAGTTGTCCTTGGAGCTGCTCTAACCATGTGCGTGTGGTGTTTGGGCTTCGATCTCCCAGCAAGGCGATTCCCGACGCTGTAGGGAGGCTTTATGAGGATTACTCCTGAAGAAAAGCCCGAGATTAGACTGCAGATTTACAGCCCGAGGCTGGATGGCCGTGGCTCCCCAAACTCCCCCGTCCCTTCCGTGTCCCGGGGACCCCGTCTCTACTAAGCAGAGGGACAGATCGGGCATATTTCACCCCTCACACAACCGCAGGCCAGGCAGTAGCGGGGAGGAGACTTGCGCCATCCAAGAGCGGGTCTCTCTGGGCTCTGGTTTACTCCATCTTAGACCTTCGTGTGTGTTTTATGGGCCTGGTGGAGCAGCCCATGTGAAGGCATTCAGTGCTTCAACACCAGTTGCGTGGCACAGGCCGTAGAGAGAGGCGAGTCCTTTGGCTTTAAGATCATGATAATTTGCTTGACCAACAAGTGTAATCTGGCTTTCATGAGGGTGCGTGCTTTGGTGTTTTAAGTGTCTTTATTCATTCTAACTTCTGAGTCTTGAAGCTTCAGCTGGAAACTTTTAAATACAACTTCAGCAAGCGTTTGTGTGGACTTCAGCGCCCTGCCTACCAGAGCTTGTGCAAGTAGGGCATCCCAAGCCCGCACAGAGCCCATTAGTTGCCACTTGTGACCAATATTGATGGTAACGCTATCAAATTATTCATCCCAACCAGTGTCCTTGTCCTCTCACAGAGATCCAGTGCCAGCATTCCTCTTGACGTCAGGTAGTGACCACTAATAACCTGAATAATAACCCAGTGGTGGCAATTTCGCTTAGGGGTGACAAAAGCTGTATCACGTACACCACAAGTGTTTTTATTCAGGCATAACAGACAGCAGAAAGCGTGGCCAGAGGTCACCCAGCAGTTGCTGGTCACTGCTCACAGTGCTTTGCAGATCTCCTCATCTGCCGGGTTTAGGTCCCACTCAACTCTGTGGGAATTCAGCGAGGTCTGCACGGTGCCTTAAAAAAACACCCCGGAGGATGCACCGCGGAGGGAGGAGCTGCAGTTGCTGGGCAGGGAGGACAGGGAAATGGGTCCGTCTCCTGGTGCTCACCGCTGCTCCCTTTTGCTGCCCAACTTATTTAATATTTTGGGATTTTGGTGTGGATTACTCTAGATTGTTCGTGTGCTGAGGAAAGTAGGACCGAACCAGAGAAGCTACTGGGAAGTAATGAGATTTAAACAGTATCCTGAGACCTGCTTTATCTTAGATCTTATTTCTCCCTCAAGTTGCATGTGTTTCCTGCCAACACCCCTGTATTACGGCTCTGTAATTCTGACCAGCTGATAGTTACGCTGGTGTATTTCACTCCTCATTTAGCCGGTGATGATTTTCTTTTTTTCCTCCCTGTAATTTGTTCTCCTTCCTAATTACATTATATTACAGTGGAAATCCCGTTCTGCACTGTGGAAGAGGATGAGTCTTCCTCTGGCATAGCCTGGTGCAACTCGCTGGCTTATGTTCGTACCATCAGTGGGTATAATGAGATGTTTTGGAGAAAAGGAGATGCAAAGATTTTTGTTACAATTGTACCTGCAGCACGGGTGTTCACCTGTGATTCCTCCCCTAGATAGGTCATGAAGAAGAATATTTGTAACAGGAGAGGAAACCTGGATGGAGAGGTTTTGAACAAGCAGATAAGCTGCTTTTTAAGTAGTTTTAATACTCTCTTGCAAGCTGTACTTTAACAAATATGTGGTGGTTCTTTTGCAGGTGTGTGGGGAGAAACAGCGCTTTGAGAAGCTGATGGAGCACTTCCGAAATGAAGACAACAATATAGACTTTATGGTGAGTGCTGTTTATCGTCATCAGACTTTGCTTTCAGCGTTTACTGTGGCTGGTCCTGCTGTCGTAGGCAGCGATGAATCTGCCTTCTGATCCTTGGCCTAGGATCACCACAATACAATTTATTTTACATCCCAAACTACATAACGTGCGTTTCGTTTTTAGCTTCAGTTCAGTTCAGTCATCTGCAAGAAATGCCTTGTACCGTAGTGAAGGTAAGAGGAAAGTCACCTTTTGGCTGGGTGCGCTCGTTCGCTGTGGCAAAGCAGCAGCTTCTGCAATACCGAGATGCGTGTCCTGTCCGTGTGCCAGCATCCCCGGAGTCACAGACAGGGAAGTGTGGGAGAGACTCGCTGCAGCTGCCGTCTGGCCTTATCTGCTGATAAATATAGCAGTAGTTTGCACCACTTTTGGTTCCTCAATGTGCATATGCATGATTATTCACCCCATCCACTTCCCCTGGAGCACGAGGGAGAGCGGCGAGGGAGGCGGCTCTGGCTGGCACCCACCCACACCAGCGCCAGCTTGCACGTGGCAGCACGGGAAAGGCAGAGGTCGCGACAGTAAGGATGAGCCGGCTGGTTAACGTGTCGGATATCAAAAATAATTCTGCATCCGTTTCTTTAAAGTGAGTGCTGTGCCAAGTCAGTGCTTGTGTCAGAAGTGTGAGAAATTTAAGTCCCATTTTTAAGTAGAACACAAATGCTGGCATGGTCAGTGCTGCTCGTGCCTGATGCCTCAGAGCTGACCTGATCCCGTTTTGAGGTGAGAGCAGAGCAGAAGGGCTTTCCTGGCCGGTCTGCCAAGCCCCCTGGTAAGCATCTGTGACACTTTACACTGTTTTAGTGCCGAGCTTTGTGTTAAAGACCTCCTTCTGCCAGGAATTGGGTGTTGAAGCACCCAGTGCAGTGTTGCGATGTTTCCAACACTCGGGTGTCAGTGGCTTGCAGCCCCGATGGCCAGGGCAGGCTCCCATCCTTGAGGGGACAGCAGAATAAAAAGGAGGTGGTGTGAGTGAGACAGGATGGCCTCTTTCTTGTATTTAAAAAGAAAAAAAAAAAAAATTTACAGCGATCCCTGCAATTCTACTGAAGTTAGCAAGCTGCTCTCAGTAACTCGGACGTGTTACAGGTGGTTTTCGTCCTTATTACTGCAGTCCCAGAAAGGACACGTTGGTCGTCACAGTATACGTGAAGTATTCTCAGACGTACGTACAGTTCAGTCTGGAATTTAACAGAAAGGTTTGTCAGTCCTCAACACCCGACTCAGGCGTTTTTCTCATGCTCGCAGGGAGGGATGATCGTTTTTGGGGAGCGGGAGAGTCACACAGCTCCGCGCAGCCTGGAAGCAAGACGGTGGCAGCAGCCTTGCCCTGAGCTACGGAATTTGTCCACTTCTTTAAAAAAAATCATTCCTCATCTTCATTTAAGCTATGACGTAGGGGTGTAGTAGGGAATATGCATCTGAGCATGTGTCCGTACAAGCTCGATGAGTTGTCAATATTTAGAATTCAACTGGATGGCCTGTTAGAAAATTCCATGGTCCTCTCAGGGTTGAAGGTAGTGGTGAAATTTGCTTGAAAAAGGTTAAATTGTTTTTTTCAGGACTTGCCCAAATACTAATAAAATCTGTATCTTTGGGCCGCTTCCACGGACTAGGGGCTTGACTATATGACAAGCCTAAAGCTAGGAGAGAGAGCTCATGACAAACGGTTTGGCAGATCCGCTCGTTTGTCGCCATCTGCCCCTGACAAGCTCCACGGGGCCCTGCCTGCCGGCTCACTCCGTCCTGGCGCTGCGGGAGCCCGGGGAAGGCATCCCTCCATTCCACAGGATGGGATAAAATGGGTGCTGGAGCCCAGGCTCCAGGACTTAACGTTAAAGCTCAAGTAATTCCAGGAGTTGCAAGGACTGAAGATAAACAAAGAGCTGTTCCTGCAGGACCGTGCTTTCCCGTTGCCCTAAATGGAGAAGGCGAGATTCTGGGAAGCTGAAGATGGAAGGGCCTGCGGTTAATTGCACAGATCAACAGGGAGGAAAGAGCACCAAAAAGGCAGAAGTATTTTAGAGAACGTTCCTGTTGTTGACATTGACTGACTTCATTTTAAAAGCAACTCTCTCAGATTAGTTTTCTTTGACTTGAAAAATTCCTTAGTTGTGTATGTAAGGATCTGAGAAGGGAAATGAGAATTTGGCCCTAACGTGGCAAGAGCCAGAGCAAGTACAACAAAAGCGCTTTTGAAATAGGGGAATTTGGCTCCAGGTGATAGGACAGGACAGCAGGGCTCAGCTGGTGAAGGCAGGTACCAGCACTAGGAGGAACCAGCGTTCGCCACAGGAACTGGAAAGAGTTCTGCAAAGACTCGAAACCTGAAGTTCAGTTCTCAGCTGCCTAGATCAGGTTGTTTGTGTAAGATACGGGTACACACCAAGAGGTGGGGATGAGGCATTGCAGGACCTCCTGGATGTGTCTGTAGACCATCTTCCTTCCTCTCTTCCTTAGAGTTAGCCCTGCTTTCAGTCTCACAACTTTGCATTATCTAGGGTTAAAGTCACTTTGGAAACAGCCGGTCAAGGTCTACTTGGGAAGATGTAGCTGACAGGTTTCGACAGACCTTTGTTGTGTGCTTCTGGTTCCTGTTTCTCCAAAGCCAGGCAGTACCAGGCAGTTAAGCCGGGAAAGGTTTTATGGCAGCTCAGCGACTGCTGGGACCTCCAGCTGGAAGGAGCAGCCTGGGACAAAGCGGCCACACGTGTAGCCAAAGGCCACCATGCAGCAGGTGCCTGCCCCCAGGTTTGTCCTCTGGGCCCAGTAGCAGATCACAGAGAACTGGCCAATGTTCCTGTAGCACACGGGGGATCCAGAGAGCGGCCTTCAGCTCTGTCTGCCCACAGAATGACCCAGAGATGTGGGGTCTCCTCGGGGCTGGTCCTATGGGTAAAATCTAGTTGCTTCAATTTTGTCTTCTCCGATTCGCTCTAGAAATCTGCGAAATATCTCAGTAGATGCTGAGAAGCTCATATTAGCCCTGTCGCAGTGTTGCTAGCAGGATAGGCTTTTGTCATTGAGAAACCCAGCAAGGACTAGGCAAACCCTTTCTTAAAGCAGCTCAGAAGGTGACAGATGTGGTCATCTGTGAGCTCAAAGAGGGCTGGGGTACTTCTGCAGAGCACAATTTGGCCGCACCTTACATTCAAGTAAAGGGCAAACAAACCTTTTGGGTTCTGTAGCCCAGTTCCTGCCGCTCTGCAGGAGGTTTCCCCACCGCTCCTTCCGCTCGCGACCCGCTTCACTCGAGAAGCTTTTCCTTTTCTTTGCTTTGTTGGGACGTGTTTGGATGCCAGCTCTTATGATCTGGTCCCTTGTTCGGTTACCAAACCACAGCTTTGGAAATATGCTTTCTGCAAACAACAAAGCGCCTTTTGTGAACGTCCCGTTTCCTAAGCTAGGGGTTCCAGTTGCAAAATCAATCTCACTTTTACAGGCCATTTCAGAAACAGCATTGTTTTCTTAAGAGCTTGTGTGCTTGTACAATGTCTGGCCGTGTGAGCTGGCATGGAAAGCCTTTACCGGCACGCAATAAAGGTAGACTCTGCAGACATGACTTAATTTCTGGAACCCGTGTTTGCCTTTATCACAGCAGACAAATGCCCCGTTAAGCCTGAATCCAGCACCGCCTTGGAAAAAAGCTGCAGAATCGCGGATCGTGGTTTCCCCTCGTAGTAACCACAAGGAAATGCGGTCGTTGGCTGTGCCTGACCCATGGGGTCCCGGGACGGCCCGCTCCGACCCTGCGCCGGGGCTTTCGGGGGGCAGCCGGGGCCGCACTGTCGCCTCCTCTCACGTGCAGCACTTCTCCTTGCAGGTGGCCTGCATGCAGTTCATCAACATCGTTGTCCACTCGGTGGAGGACATGAACTTCAGAGTCCACCTGCAGTACGAATTTACGAAGCTGGGCCTGGACGAGTACCTGGATGTGAGTAGCACCGGGGTCCCCCCCACCTCGCAGCGTGGGGCTGCTCGCCCATCTGGGCCGGCCTCTGCCTGGGGCTGCAGGATGGGTTTGGGGGGTCATGCGGCCATGGAGGCTCCATGCCACGTGCCCCAGGGCTGCCCAGCCTTAAACATCCTCAAACCCCCTCACCCAAGAGCTTTTGGGAGGGCAGAGCAGGGTTGTCCATGGGGCTTTGAGCAGCCAGGTCTCTAGTGGGAGGTGTCCCAGCCCCTGTCAGGGGGTTGGAAAGAGAAGATCTTTAAGGTCCCTTCCAACCCAAACCATTCTATGATTTTATAGTTTCTGCTAAAAATGCAGTGCCTTGGCCGCTGACTGGGGGCTGTGGCCTGGAGCCACCCCTGCAGAAGAAAAATCAGCTGCAGCTAACTGCAATTACACACTGGGAGCTAAATTTGTAGCTTTGCCGTATAACAAAGGGAGGATGAACCGCAGTCGTCCTCGCCCGTGCCACGTCCCCGACCTCCAGCCGCAGGCCTCCTGTTGGCCCTGGCACAGGTGCTGCCAGGGACCCCTCTGTCCCGGGGGGAAAAATCCTCCTTTGAGTTTTCTCCTGGCAGCCAGGCGTTTTCTGGCGTCCTGTGGGAAACGCTCTCTTTGAGAAGAAAGCTGCTTTTATATTTCCCCTTTTCTATTTTTCTGTCTCTCCCTGTGCTCTCTTGGGAGCGCACACATGAAAACGGGGCTCGTGTTGACGAGGGGTTGATTTGTCCCTGCTGGCTTCTCTATCCGGGAGAGGGGTTTTTGCTGTCTGCAAGAAGTATTTGTACATGGCGATACTGAGCATGGGGCTGTTTGGGGTCCCAGGGGGGCACAGACCCTGCAGCCCATTGGGAACAGGCAGAGCTGTTCAAAGCCTGCTCTGATGGTAGCTTTGCAGATGAAACACCCTCATTTTGAAATGAGCAAAGCCAGCGTGAGGCCAGCCAGAGCAACGGGAAGATTTGCTGCGGGCCACGCCGGCTGCTTCCAACCCAAACACAAGTGATGGCCTCACCTCTGCCTACCGGCCACTGAGCTGATGGCCACCACAGGCAGCAGCTGGGTTGTCCCCACCAGCCTCGCACCATCCCAGTGCCGGGTGGTGGATTCAGAGCTTGCCACGGTCCAGCAGCAAGCACAGAGGAAAGCACTAGTATCCTCTGTAGTCACAAGGGATAAGATGCTGCTTAGCTTTGTTTGGAACCTCTGGATGTTTGGTGTTAAAAAATGACTATTTCTCACGTCAGACCCCAGCTAATGTTAAAATGGGAAGTGTTTTGCTGAGTGATGGAAGTGGCCTGAGCTCCCACTGCTCTCCCACCCCGTTTGCTGTCTGTGGCCCTCCTGCTGGGACGGGCAGGCCGTGCCAAGTGACACCCTCGTCTTCTTGGGTTTGCAGAAACTCAAGCACACGGAGAGCGACAAACTGCAGGTGCAAATTCAGGCTTACCTGGATAACGTTTTTGATGTGGGAGCCCTACTGGAGGATGCCGAAACCAAGAATGCAGCCCTGGAAAGAGTGGAAGAACTGGAAGAAAACATTTCCCATGTTAGTACCACACTTTGTCACCTTTGTCTCTGAAGCAGTGGAGAGCCTGCTCTGCCCCTGGGCTTTGCCACTGCCCGTTTCAGGAGGCTGGAAGCACAGGGGTGAGGTTTGCTTAGAAAAAAGCGTTAGGACTACTGTGTTTTGGGGGAATAATTGGCAAATGAAGGAATTTGGGAGATCTCAGGCAGGTGAACTTCCTGGGTGTTTTCGTGCTGTATTTTGAACCTCATATTCTGCATGTTTTAGTTAATGGGTGTTCCAGGTGGAGTCACTTGGTGCCTGGAGCGTCTGCACAGAGTTACCTTATGAGTTGGGAAAACTGATTTACATCAAAATTGTAAATTGCTCAGCAGTGCAGTGCTGGTAAATAGAGCCGATAACCATCCTGTCCCTATCTGAAAACACATTACTGGGCTCAAGACAGAAGGGACTGAAAAATAATGCTGTGCGGATACTTGGTGTTTGCTCAATTCAGTGTTTGCTTATGGCTTTTCTGTCCCGTACCTTCTTGGCGTCAGTTACTTTAGTCCAGAAAACATGGCTTGGCTGTTTTAAAATCAAAGTGTTTTTCCACACTTAAAAAAAAATCATAAAAGCGTCATCATACTCTTACCCTTCCTATGCCATCACTTAGAATAAATATGTTCTTAAAAACACTTGCTATGCAGTATTCGCCCCTCTGAGGTGCTCTTCAGCTGGAGACAAGTGACTCAGTAGAAGTGGCACTGTTCGCGTCCCAAATCGACTCCTTTTAGCTGTTCAGAAACTTCATGGCTTACTCTGGTGGCAGATTTTGAAGGGCTCGCTTCTGATCTCTTGTTACACAAACTAGATTTGTCCTGGGAGTATGGACATAATTTTCTGTCATGTGTTGACAGAAATGCTAATAATAGAATTGCAGAAGTTTTGTCTCAAAACCAGCAACTAGTGCCACCTCACCACCTCTGCAGCCGCGCCTGGGTCAGCAGGGTGGGTGGTGATGGAAAAAGCCAACAAGAACTGCAGGGCTTTCAGATCTCAGGTTTGTGGGGCTGCCAAAAAATAAAGCAAAAGACCATGGTGGGAAAAAAAACGAACCTTTTCATTCATTCCTGATCAAATTAGCCTCTTTGTGAGAGGTCATATTTATAGGTTCCACCATTTCAGCGTCGGTTGGTTTTGCAACAGTGCCACTGTTACGTTCTGTGGGGTTTCAGATCAGACCGAGTATGTATGAAAATAATAGCATTTTAAGTGCTTTATTGTACAGTAGGCTCTTCACCTGGACAGGTTCATAGCTACACTCCGGCCGGGTTACTGCTGGTGATAGCTGAAGGGTGACAATCATCATCAGAGAATCCTTCATCGGGGCACTTAGTGCTCCCTGACCACATGCAGGAACCCTCTTTCTTTCCAAAGAAAGACTTAGGGTTTGGTGGAATATCAATAATTTACTACGTACCACCGCTCCAACTAGCCTTCCTGACACTTTAGTTGAGAAAACTACTGTTTTGCACTTACATCATCTGTTTCTTTTTTGAATGATAGTTATCTGAAAAACTCCAAGATACGGAGAATGAAGCCATGGCGAAGATTGTGGAACTGGAAAAACAACTTATGCAAAGAAACAAAGAACTGGATGTGATTCGGGTGAGTGCGATGGGAAAGCCCTGGCTGGGTGCCGCGCTGCAGGGGAGCGATCTCCTGTGCGCTTGGTGTATGGGAGGTAATGACTCAACGGGCAAGTGACTTCTATTAGCTTCCTAATTTTGAACCCGGGACAGATTTCAATTAGAATCAGTAGTGTGTGCACTCAAAGATGGACATAAAACTCCTTGAACGTGCCAGCAAATCAGTGAATGGGACAGGTACGTCTTATCACTCAGGTCTGTAGCATCTCTGGAGCTTTTCATGTGTGGCTGGCTGTGGGGCGGCGTTGGGGGTGGACAGGGAGTCCTTCAGGCTTGGGCTGCACAGCAGCAGGGTGGGAGCCAGCGCCCTGTCTCCATGCTGTCAAGTGCAGACGGCTTTCTCTGCACAGTCCAGCCTCGTTACTTCTTGATGTACAGACTTAGTAACAAGAATTATTGGTATAATATTAACCTCAGCCTCAACGTTGTCCCAACGTGGGGCGCTTCTCCCCTCTCTATCAGGAGTTCTGTTCCTGCTTCCCTTCACAGGCCAACAACTCCTCATAGGTAAAGCTCCCATCAGATACTCTCTGTTAAAGTCAAAATCGAGGTGGCATACCTCCGCTGTATGTTTAAGACTCGCGTAAGAAATGGGAGACATCATGGAAAAGTGCTGGTAGGAAATTGTGCTCCCCCAGGCGTTGGTGCCCACGGGTGAGATTTCTCAGTACTAGCTTAGGAAAAACACCAAATTAATTCTTCCTCGCCAACAAAGACATGGGGTTTGCATCAAAGCTCTTTGTAAGATAGTGCCTGGTGCAGTGACCATCCCGTGTCAGGCTGTTCCATTTCTGGTGTTGCTGTTCTGTTTTGTGAGTACAAGTGCAAACTCCTTGTTTCTGCATCGCTCTCAGGAAATCTACAAAGATGCAAATACCCAGGTTCACACCTTGAGAAAAATGGTGAAAGAAAAAGAAGAAGCCATCCAGCGACAATCAACGCTGGAGAAAAAGATCCATGAACTGGAGAAGCAGGGAACCATTAAGATCCAGAAGAAAGGTGATGGTGACATCTCTATCCTCCCAGTTGCTCTGGCCTCTGGGATGGTGCCGGCAGGGTCAGAGGCTGTGGCTGGCACGTGTGTTGCACCGGTCGCTGGAGCCGCATCTTCAGTACCGTTGCCACCACCTCCGCCACCGTTACCCGCCTTAGCAGCGGCATCTGAGGCAGGTAAGAAGCATTTTGTCCCTGAGACGTGGGCTGGCCAGGAGCTGGAGGTGGACTTTGTTGTGCCGGGGACAGTCCCAGCAGCCTTATGCTGACAAAACCACCTTCCATTGTAATGAGCCTGCAGGTTGTGGCCCCTTGGAGCAGCCAAGGATGCTGAGGTCCCCAGCACTCTCACTCCGGGGTGGCTCCCGTGTTTGTCTGATCCATTTCCGAGCCCTTCAGTTGACAGGAAAAAAAAAAACTTCTTTCAGGAGGGTGGTTTCCTCCTGTGTTAATGCACTGAAGTACTTTGGTGAAGGGTCCAGCAAACGCTAGGGCCAGTATAGTGGTGGAGAGGAGGTGTATAGTGGGGGACAAGGTGGATGCTCTGACTTCTGCATGTGCTTCTGATATTTTGGTCAGTGTTTCATGATAATACCTCATCTTTCCTTCATTTCATAGTGCAAAACGGTCCTGTGTCGGTGCCGATGCCACCCCCACCACCGCCTCCACCGCCACCTCCACCACCACCACCGCCACCTNCACCGTGGTCTTCAACTCAGGGCTTGCAGGTAAAACACCCGCGCCTCTCCTCGGCACAGCGACTAGAGCAGGCAGGCTTGGGAGGTGGGACTTCATTACTTCATCACCTAAATAACACCCGTTATGTCTTAGCGGTGTTATACTTAGAGGGCTTTATAAAAGGAAAGAGCATTTATCAACCAAACGCTTTTGGTTTGGTCTGGAAGAGATGGTTTCTTCAGTGAAACTAAAGCCATTGCCAAAAATATTTTTCAAACATGATCATTTTTGGCTTTAAGCAAACAAAATATGGTTTTGAAAGAAACGCAAAGCTTCATGGTTTTGATTTCTTCTGAGAATTTGATGGAGAAATATCTGCGCAAAAAAATGGCAAACTTTTTGTCGTTTTTTGGGAGGAAGAAAAATTTACTGACTGTCTTTAATCATGTTTTTATGCACTCTCTGACATATGCCACGCAAGTAAATGCTAATTGGTATCATGCCGCTCCCCCCCAGGAAATCTCAAGAGCATGATATGAGTCCAGAAAGAGAGACGGAGGAGCTCTGATTAATAGCTTTTTTTTTTTTTTTTCTGAAAACTGATTAAGTATTCCAGCCTTTAAAGTTTCTTCTGAAAGTGAAAAGCATCATGGAACTGGGGGGTCCCAGAGTGTATTACAAACAAAAAAGAGAAAGTAGAAAAGGCGCGACCCAGCTGAGGTTCTGGGCTCATCCCTCCTGGGGGGTTTGGCCGAGCAACACCTGGTCCTGCGGCGTGCGGTGCAGGATGTGGCCGTGGTGGTCTCGTCCTTAGCCCGCTGTCCTGGCGGTATTAATTGGGGATGGGAGGAGCGGAGCAAGCCCTGCTTCCGCGCGTGGCTCCTCGGAGCTGCACCGACGGCAGGCGCAAGCCCCCGCGGCCGAGCTCCTCGCTGAGTGCGTGGGGGAGATGCCCAAGGGCGGGTGGGATGGATGTGGTGTTCTGCCCTGGGTTAGGAGAGGGAAGGAGAGGGCAAGCGCCTTTTCTTGATAAAATAGCTGCGCAGAAAGGAGCCTTTCTAGGGCAGGAACCTTCTGGATCAGAGGGGAGTCAATGAAATAACAAATTTTGCTTTTCTGACCATTACTAACATTTTTTTCTCTATTCTTTCTGCTTCCTGGTAAGACGGGCCAATCAAGCTCTTCTGTAGGTTGCTTTCTGCTAAGTATTTACACCCCCCCCAGCATTTCCCTCTGTGCTGTGCCCCTGTGTGTGCCTGTGGGGTGAGGGGGGGGCGGTGGGGAGGGGGGAGGCCGCAGCACGCTGGGGGCTGCCGCCAGCCACCCGGGAGGCCCTGATTCAGCAAAGCACTTCAGCAAGGAATTAAGATGCGCGGTTTCTTTTGAGCCGTCCCCGCTGCGGCATGGCTCCCGGGGACGTCACCTCGCCAGGGCCCTGTAACAGAGGAGGAAGGGAAATTTTAAGAGATTTTGATCAGGAACTGGCTAATGAAGCAGTCAGCTTCCTCTCCTGTCCTGAAATAACCCAGGAGCAGTTAATAATCTATTCTAATGTAGGCGCAAGTGGAAAATGTTTTCTTTTCATGGGTATTTCAGATGGAAAAAGCTATTTTTTTTTTAATTTTAGGAATTATTTTGAAGAAACCACATTAATTAAGCAGAGAGTAAAACCGTTTAGCTTAGATGAGCAAAAGCTGATCACGTGTGCTCATGTCTTTCAGTTGGATAAATATAATTCTCAAAATGCACAGCTGAATGTTGTGTATGTTCCCTGTTACTCACTTACGGTTCTTTGTTCCGAGCAAATACTCTAGCCAGTCATTTTTTCTCTGTGATGTCCCTGCACGATGAGCACGAACACAAAAGGGACATGACACCCAACTCGATTCTTGTTTTAGAAGTGGAATGACAAAGCAACAGAAATGCTTTCAGCGTTCGCCCAACTCCGGTGCGCAGCAGGACCGTCCCCTGAAATAGGTCACCTCTTTCCTAGCAAAAACGTGCATACAGAATGGTTAGGGGAAATTAAAATAACTATTTGCTCAAGTGCTTTGCAACCTGGGAGCCCAGCCATCTTCTGAAACCGAGGGGGGAGAATCTAGCATCTCTGCAGAGCGTCGACTGTGGAGTGAGATTGCTCTTGCTTCGAGCGCAGGGTGGGCAGAGTCAGGAGCAAACACCGGGCTGAACCAAAGCGAAGGAGATCCCTCCTCGGCCGGGGCAGCGGTGACCCTGTGTCCCGGGGCTGTCCCCTGCACCCCTCTGCCACTGACCCCACGCTCCTTCTTCCAGCACTGGAGGGGAAGGACCAGGGTTTCTGTTTCACGTTTGCAGCTTGGAAAGAAACCATTTATTTTCTAAGCAATTTGGGAGCAAAATGTTGGTTGATCACTTCGGTGAACATCCTGATTTTGTAGCAACTAACAACTTGGTGTTTACATCAAGATACAAAGAAATGAGAACTGAATTACAGAAATGATTCATGTACCTGTTAGGAATAGGAATAGAAAAGTGTTGTTTTCCTTGCTCCCGTATTCCTTTTTTGTACTCTGTTCAGACATTAATGAGAGCAGTCAGTCTTCATTTTCGTAGCTTCTCCGTGTAAGTTATTAAATCGTTCGCTGGTTCTGCACAGCGCAAGAAGATTAAACCTGTTATTTCAACCATGCTAAAGCCCACGTGTGCTGCAGCCCACCCCCTTTTGCTTAAAAAGACAAACCTGGGGAGAAGCAGCACAGCCCCCTCGCAGCAGGCATTGGGAGGGCCCATTCCCTCTGCCAGAACCTTGGGAAAGGGGCTTTTTTCCTTCTTGTCACCTATTGTGCGTTGAGTGTTGTGACACAGATGACAGACCAGCTGCGCGTGGCTCTGCACCAGCTCACACCAGGGTGGGCTCTGCAGCCAGCAGGACAGGGTTAAATTCGACCACTCTCTCTGTTTTCTTTAGCATTTAAAAATAGCCTGGGCTTTTAAATCAATCCAGACACCATGCCGTAATAAAGTAATAACACATTTCCTTTAGTGAAGTTTTCACAGCCTCTGGCGTTGGGTGCTGTTCTGCAGAGGCTGGGGGTTGGATGGAAGGGAAGCGTCTCGGTCCTCTTTGCCTGGCAGGGCAGCACCATTTTTCCAGGCTTTCCAGTGTGACAATTTAGCTCTGGCCAGTTCTTCCCCCAGTGCTGAAATGCCGACTCGAAAGCTGCAGTCTGGGCGCGTGGGGTGTTTTTCAGCGGTTGGGGAATTTGTCATTTCCTCTCCTCTGCTATCTTTAGCTGTGAAAATCAAGAAGCCGATCAAGACCAAGTTCCGCATGCCGGTGTTCAACTGGGTCGCCCTCAAACCCAACCAAATCAATGGGACGGTCTTCAACGAAATAGATGACGAAAGGATCCTAGAGGTATGAGTGCTGCTCGCTGCCTCCTGCCTCCTGCTTCTGTCCATAGCACAAGTGAATATCAGTCTTTGCAGGGATAAGTTGCAGGAATTATTTTGGCAAACAGATCATCCAGTGACCCCTGGTAGCCAGTAGGTTCAGCGTAAGCACCTTGGTTGAGAATTAGGGATGGTAGCTGGTGGTGTTGGTTATAAAGGGTACGTACCCGTTATGTGCATTTGTTTCATAGAATCATAGGTGGTTGGAGTTGGAAGGGACCTTAAGGATCATCCAATTCCAACCCCCCGGCCCTGGGCAGGGACACCTCCCTCTAGACCAGGTTGCTCAAAGCCCCGTGCAACCTGGCCTTGAACCCCTCCAGGGATGGGGCATCTCATCAAAATCTCCCCTCTTGCAGTGTAAAACCCTTCCCCCTCGTCCCACGGCTCCCCTCCCTGCTCCAGAGTCCCTCCCCAGCTTTCCTGGAGCCCCTTGAGGGCCTGGAAGGGGCTGGAAGGTCTCCCCGGAGCCTTCTCTTCTCCAGGCTGACCCCCCCAGCTCTCTCAGCCTGTCCTCCCAGCAGAGGGGCTCCAGCCCTCCCAGCATCTCCGGGGCCTCCTCTGGCCCCGCTCCACCAGCTCCGTGTCCTTCTGCTGTCGGTGCCCCAGCGCTGGGGGCAGCACTGCAGGGGGGTCTCCCAGAGCGGGGCAGAGGGGCAGAATCCCCCCCTTGCCCTGCTGCCCACGCTGCTGGGGATGCAGCCCAGGCTGCGGGGGGGTTCTGGGCTGCCAGCGCGCGTGGCCGGTGAATGTTGAGCTTCTCACCCACCAACACCCCCACGTCCTTCTCCTCAGGGCTCCTCTCCAGCCATTCTCTGCCCAGCCTGGATTTGTGCTTGGGATTGCCCCGGCCCACGTGCAGGTCCTTGCACTTGGCCTTGTTGAACTTCATGAGGTTGGCACAGGCCCACCTCTCCAGCCTGTCCAGATCCCTCTGGATGGTTTCCCTTCCCTCCAGCATTTAAAACAGATCAGCCAAGATGAAGATGCATTTTTCCCAGCCTAAAATTGCTGGTCTGGTCTGGAGGAGTTGGGCTTGGGTGGGTGGCTGCGTGCCAGGCAAGGAAGCCTAAAGCAGCACTGAGCAGAGCCGAGCACGCAGGTCGTGCATTTTCCTTCTGAGCTTCTGAACGTATATAGGGCTGTTGGGGGTGGAGGACAGATTTCCCGATCACTAATTCGGGAGCATGTGTTCGTTAGATCCTGCAGCCCGTGATCCAAGTTCTCTGCTGTAGTTGCAGTGTCGCAGGGTTTGTACTGCAGTCCTGGCCCATGCAGCGCAGGTTTTAGTGTTTGCTGCAGGAGGGATAAATAATTTTCTTTCCTTTTTAGGATTTAAATGTGGATGAATTTGAAGAAATATTCAAAACGAAAGCCCAAGGTCCAGCCATTGATCTTACTTCAAGCAAGCAGAAGATAACTCAGAAAGGGTCAAACAAAGTCACGTTACTGGATGCCAACAGGGCCAAAAATCTTGCCATTACTTTAAGAAAAGCTGGAAAGACAGCAGATGAAATATGCAAAGCTATTCACGTGTAAGTAAAACACTTGTCAGCAAAGAAATCATGTTTAATATTTACTGTGATTTTGGGAAGTGGAATGGTTTTGAATTGGCAGTTGATGTAAATGTTTTTGCATCTGGAAAAAATCCAGGAGTAAGGATGGAACCCTTCTGAATTCCCAGAAATCAGATTCTCTTGAACTAAAATAAAAAACTTGCAGTTTTATGTTGCTGTAGCACTATTTAGGCTTAACAAGTTAACACTTCTTATATTAAAGAAGGTAATTCATGTATATCCACAGCGTGCCGTTGCATACTGCATCTCTCGTCCTGTTTGTAAAGTGCTTTGTGGTACAATGAACACTCCAAAGCCGCAGCATCAGGAAGAGGCAACTATTCTAGTTTGCTCCATAAAGCATGACTTTCGTCTGAGTGCACTGCAAGGGCTTTGCATAGAACTAGGTTTGTGTAGTGGCCCCAGGCAGTGCCAAACCCCCGTGTGATGCTGGTGTGCCTGAGGTACGCGGCAGACCCAGGAGTGCTGGCTCCCTTCGGGCTGGTGAGGAGGGTGACCCGAACCTGCTGCCCACGGAGGCAGGCTCAGCAGCTGGGGTTTACAGGGCTCTAAAACTACTATTTGCTCTTCCCCACATATCTTCTCTGATAAAAGGTGAGGCCATGGAGGGGTGGGGGGAATGACCATGTCTTTGAAAATAGAAACAAGATGCCCAGCGGCACCATTCACGGCAGCACAGTGACCTTCTTCACATCTTCATGTGCAGGACTGTGCCCCCCACCCCCAGCCAGGGCAGCACGAGCAGGAGTAAGCTCAGAGCATCTTGATAATTTCTCATTGTGTTACCGACTCAGGCTGCTGTGTAGCCGAGCGGTGTGCGAATCACAGAACCACAGAGTAGCAGGGGTTGGAAGGTACCTCTGGAGGTCACCGGGTGCCAGCCCCTGGCAGAGCAGGGTCCCCCAGCGCAGTCGGGCAGGAACGCGCCCAGGCGGGTTTGGGATCTCTGCAGAGCAGGAGACTCCACACCTCTCGGGGCAGCCTGGGCCAGGGCTCGGGCACCCTCCCAGCAAAGGAGTTTTCCCTCCTGGGGAGATGGGATTTCCCGTGTCCCAGTTTGTGCCCCTGGCCCCTGGTCCTGTCCCCGGGCTGGGCATTGAGGAGATCCCTCTCAGCCCGCTCCTCTCCCGCGGGACGGCCCCAGGGCTCTCCGCCTGTCCTCGGCACAGAGATGCTCGGCTCCCTCAGCATCCCCGCAGCCTCCGCGGGACTCTCTCCGGCAGTTCCCCGTCCTTGTGGAAGCGGGGAGCCCGGCACTGGACCCCGTGCTGCAGCTGTGGCCTCCCTGGGGCAGAGCAGAGCAGAGGGGGAGGATGACCTCCCCCCACCTGCTGGCCATGCATACCTGTGGCAGCTTTCTCACTTCTGTTACTTTCCCATCATTTTGTGTAGAGCCTTGTCGTAACGCCACTTCTTCTGGTTTGTTATCGCCCAGGTTTGACCTGAAGACGTTGCCAGTGGATTTTGTTGAATGCCTCATGCGGTTCCTGCCCACCGAGAACGAAGTCAAAGTGCTGCGGCTCTACGAGCGGGAAAGGAAACCCATCGAGAACCTGTCTGATGAAGATCGGTTCATGATGCAGTTCAGCAAGATCGAGAGGCTGATGCAGAAGATGACCATCATGGCGTTTATAGGCAACTTTGCAGAAAGCATCCAGATGCTGACCCCGGTGAGTTAGGGACAGCCGTGGTGACACGCGGGCGATGCCTTGGCTGTGCGGGGATCGGGGCTTCCCAGGGGCTCAGGCTGCCCTTGGGAGCTGCGCTCAGCGGCAGGGGCCAGCTTGTGGGGAGCATTGTGGCCACGCGCTGGTGTGGGGCAGTCGGTGAAGGTTATAGAGATTTTAATTTTTCGAAGACAGAGATGGTTTGAGTGTCACGGGGTGACTGTGAGTTTCATGGGGACAGAATGAGAAACACGCAAATGAAAAAGTGGTTTTCTAGCTGTATTTTCATGTACCAGTGACTGCAATATCCCAGGTGCTGTTTGTGTGGCAGCTTGTAGCCTGGGCTGCTCCATACCGTCCCGTTCCTTTGCCCTGTAGAAGTTTAAAACAGGTTTAAATGAAAATCTAGTTGTTTGTGTCATCAGGGAAAGTTACGATCAGTGCTGGTCCGTGGGCTCTTTGAAGTGTTTCCCATTCTACCTGATGCATCTTTCACAGTCGCAAGGGTTGAAATGTAAATACACACTTTTACCCAACCACACCTGAGCGTGGTAAATCTGCGGTGCAGGTGAATTATTTGAAAGCCTGACATGTCAGAGCAGGATAAGATACATGCTAGGGCCCATGTTACGCATGAAAAACAAGAGGCTTTTTTCAGAATGTGAGTTTTTAGATTTTAATTGTACTCTTGGGTTGGACAGGCATTAACCAAAGCTCGCTCTTGTGTTTATCTGCAGCAACTTCATGCAATAATAGCTGCATCCGTCTCAATAAAGTCATCACAAAAGCTTAAGAAAATACTGGAGGTAGGTCTGATTTTAGATACGTTCCATAGCTCAACCACTCACCCTGACGTGTGCTGAAAGCATACCTGGCTGCTGGCACACCAGCTCTCCTTCCAGAGGGTTCCCAAGTGCCCTGCCTTTGTCCTGAAAATTCACACTCTGCTCTGTTTCATCCCGGCAGATAATCTTGGCTCTTGGAAACTACATGAACAGCAGTAAACGGGGAGCTGTGTACGGATTTAAGCTACAGAGTTTAGACCTGGTAAGTAAAGCAGCGGTTCCTCGTGGGGGCCAGGTGGGAATGCGTTTCACGTACGTGGTGAGTGGATGCTGGGGCACTCGGCCGGTGCTTTCCAGCCGGTGAAAGCAGAGAGCGGCAGCGGGGAAGCTGCCCCCTGCCAGGCAGAATGAGTTTGCTTTGCTTATCCTTGTTCTGGGGAGCTGCTTAGGAGAAGGCTTGTGTCTTTAGAGGCTCTGCAGAGCACAGATTGAAAACCACCCGCTAAATGCTTAAATGAACTTTTACGGACGTCTCTATCAGATGGAGAAACACCAAGGAAAGGCGAGCACCGGCTGCGTGGCTTTGCTTGGAGCCGGCAGCACCTCCACCCAGCGGTCTTTTTGCCTTCTCTCCCCAGCTCCTGGAAACAAAGTCAACAGACCGAAAGCAGACCCTGCTGCACTATATTTCAAATGTGGTCAAGGAGAAGTACCAGCACGTTTCCCTCTTTTACAACGAACTTCATTACGTGGAGAAGGCTGCTGCAGGTACCATCGCCCTCCTGTGCCTGGCCGGCGGGGGTGGCATGCATGCCCTGCAGGGGACTTCACAGCACACCACGCGTGGGCTCTGGGGGCTCTTCTTGGTGGGGAGTTATTCAAGCTGTGCGTTCGGGTGCTTGTGGAGCAGGAGGGATGCAGCGTTTGTGTTTTATTACCTAGTGTCTCTTGAAAATGTCCTCTTGGACGTGAAGGAGCTGCAGAGGGGCCTGGATCTGACGAAGCGCGAGTATACCATGCATGACCACAACACCATGCTGAAGGAGTTCATTCAGAACAACGAAGGGAAGCTAAAGAAACTGCAGGACGATGCCAAAATAGCCCAGGTATTTCTTTATCCATGGGGTTTAGTGAGAGGGTGTGAGCAACACGGTGAGCAAAGGACGTGCTTTATATACCCAGCCGGGAGGAGAAGGTGCAGCAATGTTGTGGGTTTGTTCCTGAGTTCAGGTGCTAGATGTAGCTGTGCGGGTCTGAGCCAGGCGTTTCTCATGCAGAGGAAATCCAGACCCTTCACACTGAATACTGCAGTAATGGATGGTGAGTTTTTCTTGAAATATGTGCAACTCGGTAAATCTGTGCTTTTTGCAGGATGCCTTTGATGATGCTGTGAAGTACTTTGGGGAGAATCCCAAGACGACTCCCCCCTCGGTCTTTTTCCCAGTGTTTGTCCGGTTTGTGAAGGCCTACAAGGTAATCAGGAGCATCCTCCTCTCCTCTTCCGTCCTTCTGAACCCAGTTTGGTCTCTGGGTGGCTCCGGGCTCCCAACAAAACGGCCTGTGGCTCCCTCTAGCTCTGATGCAATGTGAGCCAGCCCTGACAGCAACACCGGCCCGGGGCGGCACAAATAGTTGTTTCAGGATTATTTTCAGGGCTGAAAGACAACA
This sequence comes from Rynchops niger, assembly GCA_013400035.1. Taxonomy (NCBI): domain Eukaryota; kingdom Metazoa; phylum Chordata; class Aves; order Charadriiformes; family Laridae; genus Rynchops; species Rynchops niger. Next base: position 368,239 of record VXBH01002123.1, read on the forward strand.
CGGCTGTCTGAGATGCTGGAGGAATCCTCAGAAATTGAATGTCTGGGCGGCCGCTGGCACCTTTAACCCTGACTTTTGGGACCGGGGAGGGTGGTTTGTGCCACCGAGGAAGGTCGCTCCCAGCCCAGTTTGTCCAGACTGTGTTCAGAGGCAGCTAAATTGCTCCACCTAATCCCGCGTCCTTGGACAGCCCCGTGGTAGCAACTGATAGCATTACTCGTTTGTAATATTTAGGTTCCCTATAGCAACGGGAAGCTCTAACCTGTGCTTTTTTTGTGACAAATAGCAAGCAGAAGAGGAGAATGAGTTGAGAAAAAAACAGGAGCTGGCCTTAATGGAAAAACTTATGGAGCAGGAAGCATTGATGGAGCAACAGGACCAAAAGGTAGGAAACAGATCAGTCTCACAGGCAGGAGCCGTCGTGTTCGTGTGTTTTTCCTGGTAGTTCAGAAACCTCAGCTCTGTGTAAGAACTTCGGTTGCCCAACTTACAGTTGCCTAGAAATAGAGTCGCTGCAAGTTTTTTTCCTTATGTGGAGAAAACTGAAATAAGCTGAAAGAGTTACGGTGTATGGTTCTGCTGCTGCTGACGTTTGTGAAATGAAGAGAAGCTGAACAGACAGAAAAGCATCTCGTCCACATTGCCATTAGCTAAACTTTGTTCTTCTCTTGCCTTGTATCTGATAAAAGCCCATCGGTGTTCAGCGTGCGGAGCCTCCCGTTGCTCACAGGGACAAGGAACCACCCTCCCCAGACCCTTCCCAGATCCCCCCAGCTCCATGCCCCGCATGGCAGCAGGACTGAGCCCCACGTTACCATTTTATAGGAATTTTCCTGACACGTTTTCTTTTTTTTCTGAGGTAACACTTTCGACTTGCTGGAGAAAGATTCCCTTGGCTCCAAAACAGCCACTTTGTCGGCTGGTGCCGCTTCCCCCAGCTCTTGTTGGGATCTTTAACCCCAGCCAAGCTTTTTCCCTGGGAAGGAGAGCCCCTCCTCCTTGTTCCCCTAGTGCTTTTCAGAGGTAAGAGCTTGGAGCTCCGGTTCCAAGCGATGAGCAGGCTTGGAAGTAGATTACGAATGTAAGAAAGAGCAGCCTGGCAGCCAGGTTGACTCGCGGCCCTGCCCGTCCTCTCCGTGGGACGCGTGATAACCGCACGCGCGTGTTTTCCCCGTCTTACAAAATTGGGCAGAAAACTGGCAGTTGCTGTTTGCCGGTTGCTCCCGGCGGGATCACCTGGTGTTTCACGTTCAGGAAGAGAGGAGCAGGGTCCTCTCTTCTTCAGTCCTCCTCTCTTCGGTCCTTCCAAGTCCTCTCTTCTTCGCTTTCAGTCTCCTTCACATAAAACAAAGCGGCAGCAGCAGGAGCTGATTGCAGAGCTCCGACGGCGGCAAGTCAAGGATAACAGGCATGTGTACGAGGGGAAGGACGGTGCTATTGAAGACATTATAACAGGTAAACACCTTCTGTTCCCTAATCTGAGACCCTTTCGCAAAGGATAAAAACGTTTATCTGCCTAGTAGCTATTGTAAGTGCTTCGTGAACTTCTTAAAAAAGTGTTAGTCGAGCACAGCGTAGGACATGGTTGATACGATGCGAATCAAGTGTAGAAGCTTTTGCTAACGGTGTGGAACAAACAAACCCCGGTAACCTGCCTGCGCGTGTCCGCTGCCGAGGCCGCGTGCGCAGACCTCGGGCACACGCTCTGTCTCTTAGTTCTTCTCTTTCAGCATGTGGGGACGGGCTCGGTCGCTGAGCTTGAGAGTAGCCAGTTCAGTGCCTGATCTCAGCGGGTGCTCCGCTGGGGACGTGCATGCCCTGCAAATCTTTCCCAGAAACGTTTTTTTTCCCCTGTAAATTGAATGAATGGCGGACGTTTAACATTATTAAGAGCCTTACATTTTCATTAAAATGTACTAACAGTAATTGCACCACATTATTGCACAGTTACAGCAAATCATTTAGTCCAGCCTGAATGATTTATGGCCCTAAGCTGCTTCGGGTTTTACTGCTTCTCAGTTTGGTGGGCAGAGTCTGCACCGAGCCCAGCCTGGGGCTGGAGGGAGAGGGGCAGAACCCGCTGTCGTGGCCGGGGACAGTCAGGACTTTGGTGCAGATATTTGCTGATAAAAAGAGCTGCCTTCTAAACCACATTTTGCTCAGGAGTCAAATCATTTTTAATCTGTACAGCTGCTCTGATTGCAGTAATTCCATTTTACTGCACGTTCTTCACCTGTGGTGTGAAAGGAACCTGATTTTAACGCTTCGATAGCTTTACAGTACTTCGTTTCCATTGCACAGAAGCTCAAAAAAAGGTCTTTGGGCAGAATTTCCTTGGCCGCTGCTCCTGAGCGTTTTCCACGGGAGATTTTCCTGCAGGAGGGGAGGAGAGCTGTTTTACCACTCGCTAAGGGAAGCCGGGGAATTTTTGCCCAACTGGACGACAGGGCTGGAATCTTTGAAGCTTTCACAACTCTTTTTAAACTTGCTTCATAGCTTCCTAAGATAATATTCTTTATTTAAAGGGCAGAGTCGCTCTAATATCTAATCTGTTATTGCTACTACAACTCCTTCTGACTCCTGGAAGCTTGTTCAATTGGTGAAGTGGTTCTCCTGCTCTGTGGGAGAAAGGGCTGGTGCGGCAGTGGACCATCCACACGCAACAGGCGGCGCAGTGCAGGCAGTGCCAGGCTCCAGTTAAACGTTTCCTGTGGTCTGTGCCTGGTAATTCCCATTACGGGGGTGTCTCTGGGGGCCTCCAGCCATGTAATAGTAAAGTTTAGGCACAGACGGTCAGGTAGGACGGAGGTCAGTTGAATACGGCCCATGAGATCTCCGTTACTGCTATGGCAGTGATGGAAATCGTGGTTTTAAATTGGAGAGGAGCTCTGCTGATCCGGAGCAGAGCCCTGTCTGACGGCACACCCTTTTCTGGAGCACGTTTAGCGGCAGTCCCTCAAAACCATTGCAAAAGAGGTACTGTAAGAAAGACGTGCTCAAACTGCCTGGTTGCCGGAGCGCAGTGGGGTCAGGCAGCTGGTTGGAAGGCGTGAAACCGTCCCTGGGCGTTCGTAACCGAGCACTAACACTGTACTAATGCGACAGATCGGCTTCTCACGGCTCTGTTTGTCTGTTTGGCTGTTGTTATTCCCATGCAGTGCTGAAGACTGTGCCCTTTACCGCTCGAACCGCCAAGCGGGGCTCTCGGTTTTTCTGCGAACCTGTTCTCACTGAGGAATTCCATTACTAAACTATTCCTCTTTCACATCTGCTGCTCTTAGACAAAAGAAAGGTTGCTGTAGATTTTTGACACTTCTCCATTTGTGCGGATCTCAGCCAGGATCATGTGAATGTTGAGTGTGTAGTGATGTCCAGCGTCCACCTGCAGTTGTATTTCTGTCACCTCTGTTGCATGTTCTCATGTTTCAGTAACTTTAGATTCCATCCCATCGACTTTGCGCTTGATGCTTTTGGCCATCCTTGCGTTTCAAAGGCATCTCTCCTGCCAAGTGCCATAGAACAGCAAGTGGTGGGAGTCACGGTGGCTTCGGTGCAGGTTTCCTGCCGTTTCACAAGGCTGAGGAGATCAAACGCAGTCGAAAAGTGACGGGTCACTTGGCTTTTCTATGGCATCTCTTCTGGCCTACAGATCTCTCCCTGTATGCCAGGCTGCCTATGGAAAATGCATGTGCTCCATCAGCTGTATGCCAAAGCGAAATGACGGGCTGCATGAACGAAGGGGGACTCTCCTGGGGTTCACTCTCTGGCGCGGAAGGGTTGTCTGTAATAACGTACGTCCTCTGCGAGGAACGTTCTGTTCTCGACTTTTTAACCAGCACCTGCATGTCTGCATGTGAGATACGGGATACAGTGAACAGCATAAAGTCTTTTCTCATTCGGTCACGTCCATATTTAACTTTCTTCAGTTCCATGCCAACGTTATCTGAATAAAATGGGAGATTTTTGGTGAGCACCCACCGGTTCCAGTTCCCTGGGGCTTTGTGCGGTGCTGGGGAAGGGCCGGGTACGGCAGCGGGGGGAGAGGGAAGGAGCGGAGCCGGGGAACACTCAGAACCACAGAAACCGTCACGGCGAAAAGCTTGACATGGAACTGAGCAGTTTGCATCGTGTGGTGTAAGGCGTTCGAAGGGTGTGTTTAACCAGCATGTCTCGTAACACTGTTGTCTTGAATTAAGGACCCAGCGGCTTAAGAAGACAACAGTGTTTGACTTCTGTGATATGTATTTTTATGAATGCTTCTAATAAAATCGCAAACTATATAATAATCAGCTCAACGGTTATTTGCTCTGTCGAGTTAACTTGCTGTATGACCTTCCGGGAGCCAATCTTCAAAGCAGCTTGGAACCTGGTTAGCAGAGGCGAGGGTGGCCCTCCTGTCCTGTCCTGTCCTGTCCTGTCCTCTCCCCTCTCCTCCCCTCTCCTCTCCTCCCCTCTCCTGTCCTCTCCACGTCTAACCTCCTCTCCCACCTCGGCCTTTCCCCTCTTGCTCTGTTGGTCACCGTGCCTGGGAGTTGTGAACGCTGAGTTGACTTGCTCTTCATTTTCCATCCCATTTTTTTACTTAACCATCATTTTGTGTTTTGTTTTGTTTTTGTTTTTGTTTTTTCTGTTTAGCCCTAAAGAAGAATAATATCACTAAATTTCCAAATGTTCACTCGAGGGTAAGGATTTCTTCTAGCACACCGGTGGTGGAGGATACACAGAGCTGGCAAGCATCACTTTTTACTTAGCTTCCTCCTCTCTCTGTATGCCAGGCAGCCTGTGGGTAGATGTGGCTGAGCGTAATACTGGTGAGAGCCCCAGGGCCCGTGGGGACTGAGACCCATTATTTCCACCCTCCGTGGTGTGGGGGATCCACAGGCCGTGGGCTGGTGACCGTCTTCATGCTCTCTCCATTTTGGCCCTTTCTCTTCCAAGCGTAGCCTGAGGTAGCAGTTCTTCTCCCCAGGTTATTCCAGCCCCGTAGTTCCTTGGATGTTCTGCTGCCCCGTCTCGGTCCTGCTGCGGCCACCGAACGGGACGTTAGCGATGGACAACCAGCAGCTTGAGCAGAGGCACCTTCTGCTGGGGTGCACCAGGAGCGGAGAAGTTTGGGAGCTGTATTTAAACCAGGACATTAAGTCAGTCAGGAAACCTGAGGGAGGGCATGCCCAGTCCCACGCAAATTTGTTTTCCAGGAGAGAAGTATTTTAATTCGGATTAGTGTTCAGGTGTACCGAGTGTGCTCGTCATGTCGTAGCCGCACATGTAACAGCACGTGTAACCCATGTAACAGCACATGTAACGCAGGCTTTCATCAGCACGTCCATCTCCAGCTTTCTCCGCTGTTCGATCCATCGCATGCTCCGTGTTCCCTCCTCTGCCCCCCCAGCGCCAGCAGCAGAGCGGGTCGGGCCGGGCTTTGCTGCCGGCCGGCCGGGAGGAAGAGGAGGAGGAGGAGGAGGAGGGAGGGGGTTGGTGGCTCCGCTGCCTTGTCTAACGCAGCATCTCTGCGGCCGGGCGAGCTGGTGGCAGCGGGGCAGGACGGCAGCCGGGGCTTTGCCAGCCGGTCGCAGGGGAGCAGCTGCTTCTGCTCAGGGTCCCTCTTTCAGTCGTAGACTCAGGGGGTGTTTGGGGAGCAGAGACCCACCCGTGTGTCACCAAACACTGGGTCACGCATCTCCCGTGAGCGTCCTCCCGCTCCAGAAAGCTCCTTGGGGGGCTGCGGGCAGGACCAAGGCACGGGTCAGGCCGAGCGGTTTCAGTCGCTGGTGCCGTCCCCGTGGCCATTGATGAACCCTCGCAGCCCGTGGGCGGGGAGACGCTCACGCTAACTGGAGGGCGTTAGTTCCCCCAGCGTTTCGGCGCGTTTCACCAGTATTACCTGCTGCTTGGGCGCGTAGTAAAAGGGCACTTTGGCATTTGCTCCCTCCTGCTCTCGTTGGGTCGAAGCCCCTTCTCCTGTTCCCACCACAAGCTGCTTTGATTGGCTTCCAGCAGGACTGTCCCCTCTCTAGGCCGCGTGGGTGTCTGTGTGCGGGGGCGTGCGCGGGGGCGAGCCCTGCCTGCTGACCAACGCCGCTCTCCTCTCCTTCCCCAGATCTTAGAAACCAGCCGTACCGACGGGCCGACGCGGTGAGGAGAAGCGTCCGGCGGCGCTTTGATGATCAGAACTTGCGCTCTGCCAACGGCGCGGAGATCGCCATGTGAGCTGGAGGCCTGCGGGCGGCGAGGAAAAGGGGGTGCTCGAATCAGACCTTGTCCCTGGCAGCTCTTGTCTTCTGCCGCTCATTGACAGCCTTGGGAACAGTAAAATTCGCCTTCTAAAGGGCTCAAAGTCCTAGACAAACGCATAGGAACGTCAGCGCTGGGCTCTCCGCTCGACCGTAGCGAACAAGTGCCTGAAAGTGAAGTACCTGCTCAAATTCATCAAAGCAATAGGACTTGATTTGATTGGGTATCTTTTTACACCAATACACTATTCAGTATTTTTAACCAAAATGTAAAATACATGTTGTGGGGTTTGTTTGGTTTTTTTTTTTTGGGGGGGGGGGGGGGGGG
>VXBH01002123.1:377832-390994 GCA_013400035.1 Rynchops niger
AAACCCAGCCACGAAACGAGTAACACGTAACGGCGCGGTCTCCAAACCGTTCCTTCCTCTGTTTTCCGCTTGGGCATCGCTACGCGAGCGGCTCGGCTCCATTTTGAAATCGAGAAGGTGGAGTTACAAGGTCAGTAAAACACATATTTGAAGTCTCAGCTGAGTGCGGGGAGCCCCAGCGCCGGCCGTGCCGGGAGGAGCCGCCTGCTACAGGGGGGACCTGGAATGAAGCCCCCACCAGCGCTACAGCAGCTTCCCCAGTTCTGACATTAAACACGGGATTAAAAAAAATAAAATAAAAATTACCTGTTTGACCAAACTCTGGTGTTTGGTTTTTCCCCCCCCCCAATAACAGGCGATGAGCAACCACCAGGCGCTGCGGGAAGAGGCGCCAGGCCAGGACCGGCGCCTGCTCTCAGCATCCCCCAAATCCCACCCCAAACAGGGCATCCTCCTGCCCCATGCAGCCACCAGCTGTCGCCAGCACCCGCATTTCAAATGACTAATTCCAGTCTCAAATGGCATCCTTAAGTCTGACTCACGGAACCACCCTAGCAAGAAAATGGTCTGCATGAATTGGACCTTTCTGGGATTTATTCACTAGTAACAGCTGCCATCCCTTAGGAGAAAAGGCACTGAAAAGGAAGCCGAACTCTAAATAAACCTTCAAATAGTTTTTGGGAGCGCAGATGCTGCTTAAATCCAACCACCAGCAGGTAGCAATCATTTATCAGAGCTGTACGGAGTATTTAAAAACTAGAAATAAATACTAGTACACACTAGAAGACAAGGTTTAATAATTGATAAAAATGTACAAAAATATTCCCATCAGCGAGGTTTGCGCAGGCGGCTCACGGCGGGGCCGGCAGAACCTCCCCCCACTGGCCAGAGGCTACCAAAAAGGAGAGACGGGGCATTGGCTTCTTCCTTCTCCGGGGGTGAGGGTTTGGCCAACACCCCCGTTGCAGACACGGCTCCAAGGGAAACCTGGTGGGACATTCTTCAGCAGGGCCTTAAGGCAAAACATCGAAATGCAGTTACAATTGGATTTTTATTTTTAAATTTTCTCACTGTGAAGAGAAACGCTGGAATGGCGCCCGTGGCTGGCCCGGCTGGGGCTTCAGGGGAACGCAGCGCAGTACGGCACCACAACCAGGGGCCGGTCCCATTCCCAGCAACCGCCTTTCCAGGGCTTTGAAAATTTACCGTAATAATTCCCTCCGAGACCGTTCTTAGATACAAATCTCAGCCAGGAATCAAAGCTCCCGTTTTGTACAAAAGCTCCACATCGGTTTGGCCAGTGGCGCAGTTCACAGACAAGCAATTCCAATATTTGCTATTTTTTTGCAGTACAGATCAAGCAATGGCTTCATTACTCCCCTTGCGTTGCCTTCCCCTTTCCGAAATAAAAATATATCCATAAAACAAATTAAACCACAAGGAACTATATTAAGAATCTCTCTACAAAATGAAATGTTCTATCTGCCCCACCGGCCGGGAAGGCCCGCGTTAATGCCTTTCTAGGAAGGACCGTACTGAAGGGATGCTTTGCTAGAAAGGTGCCAACGCCTCCCGGGGGCTGCAGGCAAACCCAGCGGGCACAGAGGCCCGCGCTGCCTTCGGAGGGCCCCCGTCCTGCCGGGCAGGTCCAGGACGGACAGCTTTGCACTCAATTTCATTCGGGTTTCTAGATTTGATGCCAGGCCCGTAATAATAGTACTTGAGAATGTATTTATGTGGTAAAATTAAAAGCCACTGTTATTTCAACAATGGAACTCAGGATATCAGAACCCACGTCCTGAATTAGACATTGGTTTCTTTTATTATGCCACAATGTAAACATATTTGGTATAAATAATGTTCTCATTGATCTTCATCCAGTTGTTCCAAAAGAGTCCTCCTCTGTTTTTCCAGCTCCCCTTCACTCAGCTCGCTGCCAGAAGTGTCCCAGTTCCCCTGCGGAGAGAAGCGAGGTTACCGGTAAGCACGATGTGTTTCCACGCTGTATTGGCCCGGGGGCGGCACAGCCCCTGCCCCGCGTCGCCCCGAGAGCCCCCGGCAGGAGCAGCGGGGGCACAGGGCGCGGGAGGCTGCCCGTGTCCTGCTCAGGGACCCCCAGAGCAGCTGCGAGGCGCAGGGAGGGCAGCGCGAGCGGAGCTGGGCTCCTGCAGACCACCTCTGCTCCCCCACGCCTCCCTCAACAGAAGATGCCCGCCTTAGGCCATGCGATTGCTTTTTTCAAAGGCAGGTGGAGGGCAAAGCAGCTTATTTTAAGAAGATAATGTAAAAAGCAGACACCCGCCCTCCCCTCTCCTCTGGGAGGGGGGGAGGTGTGGGGCGTTCCCCAGGACACCGCCGCCAGCACAACCAAAATAACCAGAGTCAGGCAAAAAATTCCCCCCCGAGGAGACCCCAAAGACGCTGAACCAAAAGAAGTTCATGCTTTTCGTTCCATCGCTTTTATGTGTCTTCGAAAATACTGTTCTAAGCCCCTTCCAAACCAAGTTAACACAGAGAAGCACCACAGCAAGGGCAGGACAGCAGCCACAAGCTTCTCCCGGCTTGAAAAGTGCAAGAATTGTGGAACTTCCTTCCACTAAGATTTTCTCTCCCTGCCAGAACGACTACGCAACTACGACAACTCTGGCACGCGGATGCCACCCGGCCACTCAAACGCTTAAGCAGCTGCGCTGCTCAGCAGTTCGGGCGTCAGTCTGCCAACTGGAGGGGAGGAAGCCCAGCAGTTCGGTCACACAGGCTGCGCTGTCGGTACGGACCAACCTGCAGTACTGTCTGTAAAATAACGTGCCCCATTCATACTTCACGTCCACCAGCAACGATAAACAGCATTTAATCCTAGGGTCATTATGGTTGGAAGGGACCTTCATATCGTCAAGTGCAACCATCAACCTAACGCTGCCAAAACCAGACCCACCCCACGTCCCTCAGCACCACGTCTGCCCGCAAAATCAAACAGTAACAAAACACTGAACGAGGGCAGAGGATCCGTATGGTTACGCTCTGCTTGAACATTTGGTCCTTTTCATCTGTAAATGGAACATAAATAAAGCTTTCGCACCTTACTTAGGGTAAACCTATAAAGCTTGCGCACTATACTACAGCATCTTGCTGACACATAAGCCCAAAGCATCAGATAAAATGGAAACAAAGCTTACAGAATCTTTTCCAGGTCGTTTTTTAGTAGGAGATTTATGTTTTGATTCAGATCTCTGTCTAGCTCTATCCTTTTCGCTCTCTCGCTCTCTTTCTTTTTTGTCTTTTTCTCGTTCAATATCCGATTCTGGTGAGTCCTGAGTAAATAAAGGGCGAAATATTAAAGATTAATATTAAATATATTAGACATTAATTGACAGAACAACCAGACCTCAGAAAAGTCTGACTTCATTTCAATATAGACCATATTAGAAAATCTGCTTCAAGTGGTCACTAATCCAGCACATCCTATTAACCGTTGCAGACGTAAATAATGCAAAAACGTTACTGAAGCCATTTGAGAAGAAAAGGAGAGAGGTTTGCTCAGTACAGAACTGCCACCACTCTCAGTGCATGCAGCGACGGGACATGCTGAACGCCATACAGCAAGTCTCTGCACAAATCCATTCATTAAGATCTCCAGAAAGGGTGAAATCTGGGAAGCTTTCTGTTTCATGGCTGCTTGGCCATACTCGAGTGCTTCAAAGCAGCTGGGCTTTTCCTGGATATTAACCTTACTGCGAGGGATTAGGTGGCAGGACTGTGATTTTATTCCACGTTTCCTCCCAGTGTCGCGAAGCTGGTGACCCTCCTTGTGCACTAGCATCTTAGTCAATGGTTATCAATATCCCCCTCCTTGGGAACACTGTCCACTGAAGGGCACGGCTAACTGCTCAGAAATTACAGAAATGGAAGAATAAATCAGTTTTGAAGAGTTCTGCAGCCAAGATGAGTTCAGAGACTCAAACTTCTTTCCTTACCCAGGAAAAAAAAAAAGTAATATTCTTTGGCCTTAACGGATACACAGAGCAAAAGCTCTTTCTCCTCTTTGCTGGTCCTTTTAATGCCTCCGTGCATTCGGTATCAGAGCTTCTAACGCAACCCTGACACTCAAGCAGACAAAAGGAGCGACGCTCAGCGTAAGGCCAAAGGAAAAGATGGCTGGGATTCTTCCCAGCTCTCCCCGGTAAAAGCAAATGCCAAGATTTGCCACAAAAAGCCAAGTATTTGCAAATACCAGGCTACTAGTGCAGTCCTTTCACCTGCCTGAATGGCTGCAGTTAAACCCCACAAATTTAACGGTCTTAAATGGTTTAATAGTAAGGTACACGTAACAGTTACTACACTACCAACACCTACCCTGCAGCCTGGTCTCACACAGTCACTACTGCAAAGACAGCTGGATGATTAGAGAGACCTAAAAAGGATTACTGAGACCACAGCGTGTCAAGTTTTTCATTAGTCAACTCAAAGTTAACTGCACTTACAGACTTATGTCTTCTCTTCTTGCTCTTTTTCTTGTGCTTTTTTGACTTCTTGTAACTTCTCTCTGCAGGCACGGGAAGAAACAAAGGTACCTCAGTAAAACGGTGAAGAGCCAGCAATAAAATATAACACTACTTCAAAAATAAACAAGAAAATCGCATACCGGATTCTGCACTGGAAGAACGCTCAGAAACTGATCGAGATTCTGAACGCTGCCTTTTCTTCTTCGAATGGCTATCATCGTCCTCTGACTCTGAGCCCTTCAGATACAAAGCCAACGTGGTTAGCAAGACGACAGCATTACGAATAGTCACAGAAGCAGATTCTAAGACGTCAGGAAACACCTTACCGAACGAGAACGTGATCGCTTCCTGTGATGTTTTTTAGACTTTTTAGAATGTTTCTTGTTCTTCGAATGATGATGCTGACACTCATGCTAGAGTAAAAGAGAAGGCCAAAAATGTTATCATCGGTCTGTTGGGCACAGCAAGACACTGTAATGATGTTTCTCGTCATCCACAAAAGGCACCTACAGCTAGCAGTGGTTAAAAAAAAAAAATAATCACACATTTATTGTGTCAAAACCCATAAAGAGCTACCAGTCCTGGTTGTAAAAAGTTGTAATAACAAGCAGCGGAGGGCAAGGAGGCACACAGCCCCCAGTACCCGGATCCCTGGTTCGATGCTTCCAGTTAAAGCCCCTGCTCAAGACAGTCTAGAACACACTGCATACCTTGCTTTGCCGAATTTGAAATTCTGAAATTAAGCCATTTTAAAAACTCTTACAAACTCCAGAAAATGAAACAAAGAACCCAAAAGAGCACGTGCTGCAAAACGAAATCTCACGTTACAGAGGAAAAAACAGCACCTTATTCAACAAGAATGACTTGTCAAAACTTCAGCAACTTAACTCTCACTGCGGCCCACCTAAAAGTTAAGAATGAAACTGAACTACATCATCCCTTTGGCACATCAGCAAAAAACTGGCTAGAGTGAAAAAAAACAAAACAAAACAAAAAAACCAAAACAGGTCTATCTGCAGAGCTTAGTATGTTCTTGAAGTTCCAGTGAATAAAATACTGCCGAAGTTCTCTTTCCAATTTCTTCACTTTTTGTATGAAATCACAGAAAGAAATATTTTTTCAAAATAAACCAGGAAATGCTGATGTTAACTTCCAGAAATTATTGTAGGGGAGCAGATTAAAAGAACTATGCATCAAATAGTATCAAATAACTGTAACATCTTTCTTCAGTTCCTTGCTTTCAAGGGGAGGCTTTACTATCCATTACCTTTAGCTAACACAGACTGGCCGCTGTAACGCCTACCAGTAGAGTTCTGTTAAATCCCCCTCTCTTCCCATACGATTTAAGAGCCAATCAACTAAGAATTTTTTGGTATATTCTCTAATCAGGAAAAAAGAAAGTAATAGTTACCTCTAGTACATGCTTGAAATCTTTAAATATTCTTTTTCTTTCGGACTCCAGCGTGATGTCTTCGAACGCTGGTTCCTTCACAAATCTATCTCTGATCTGTGAGAAAGGTAGCAGGGAAATACTAACATGAAATACAGCCACTCAGAAATAAAAATAACTAAAAAAGACAATTTCAGCAGTTGAAAAAGCCATTGTAGTGCCCCAAGGCTAAACTGTTTTTACGTCAGCTTCACAGCCAAACCAACCTGCAGTACAACTGTAACCGACGGAGGCGTGCAGAATCCGGCTGTCCTTTCCTGCACGTGCCATTTAAGCCACCCAAAGCCTGGCAAACCGTGCATGTTTATACAAACTGTACTTCGACAGGAAAGGCTGCTAAAGGTTTTTTCTTCTTAAAGAAAAAAGTTACAGACTTGTGACTATGCAGAGTGCTTTATCTCCATTTAAGCTGCGTTTGGGGACTTTGTGCGATTAGGTTTTTTTGTGGGGTTTTTTTTTTTGGTTGGTTGGGTTTAGGGTTTCCTTGGTTTTGTTTCAAATTGTATTCAAATGTATCAATAGACCGAAGTTATTCACGTCAAATTTCAAACTTTACTGAAGAAACGACAGGACAATTGTTACGGGTCTAAGTGACACAAGCAGAAACACCAAGTGCTTAGAGACTCGAGGTTTCCTCACAGAAGCCGTCGCATGCAGCAGCCTGTTCAATGTTTGGAAAGAGTTTCATAACTAAGTGATGATACATACATCTTCCCAGACAGCGTCCAATTCAATCGGAGGAGTAGCTTGCTTCAACATACTCTTGAAGGCAGACTCTTTCCGCTTCATTTTGCGAGCTTCTTCTTTCTCCCGTTCTCTTTCACGGGCTTCTGCCTTTTCTAGCAGCTGTATCGAACCAAAGTTGTAAGATCATTTCAAGGGTGTCAAAATGGAAAGCTAACAATTCAGTTTAATGCGATTTTTTGGAAAGCCCAATGACAGTTCACCTTTCGAGTTTTCTACTGGTCAGCTGGGCATCCCCGAAAATTAAGCAATTACTTATTCTTAAAGCATGCGACTCCTTTGGATCTCAAAAAGAACTTAAAATAGCGATAATACATCATGCAAGCTCGAACTTCAGAAACACACACACACAGAAAAATATCCCTCCTGAGAGAAGTTACATACAAATGAGAGAATATTACTTCATTCCCACCACAGAATTTCTCAACAAAATGTTTATGTTTTTAATAAAGATATACCTCTGCAATCTTTATTTTGGGAACTGATATCAGGATAAGCAACTCTAAAGCACAGCATCTCTCTCAGGTATGATGAAAGTAGTCGTAGCACTACAGTGAAAGTAAGTGCCAAGTCTTGGTTTTACTACAGACTTCACATTATAAGTTCTCGAACATTCCTATACATTAATACTTACACTGTTGAAAGCCAGCTTGATATTTCCTGCATCTAAAGTAGTAGCTCTTTTAGTTGAGCTGATGACCGTAACAAAATCTTCAAACGAAGTATTCACTTCAACCACAAATCCTTTATCCTGTAAGAAAATTGCTTCTTTGGCATCAGGTAAGTCAGGAACTCTCCCTTCAGTGCTAATGCACATGACATTAACGCAATGTGAAAACCCATCTCCCAGTAGCAGAGAGTTCACTTGAATGATATATTTGGCATTAAAAGAAGAAACCACGTAATGGGCCATCCCCCCCCGCCCCCCTCACCTTTAGGATATCTTTTATTATCTTCTTTTCATCGTGGTAACGTGCTTTCAAGTCTTCAACATAGAACTTGAAAAGATCAAGTGCTGTTGATCCTGATGAAAAAACTAGATAAGTCAAAAGCTAGCTCTAATAAAAGAGCTGCATTTTTTTAAAATATTTAGAAAATATACAAATAACCCTGCTCTATTCTGCCCCAAATCCGAGACCTCTACCTTACTTTCTACAGGGTTAGAAGAGACAGCGTTCTTACCAGGCTGACCAAGCATGTTAGTGAATCTGATGTCAGAGCTTATGGTTGGGTACAACTCCATCCAGGAGGACATCGAATGCAACTGCCCATGCTCGTGCAGTTCATCTAAGAAGAGCTGCAAAACAGAAGCGAAATGAAAATTCGTAGTCGCTTATCATACTTTTACTTGGCTAACAGCTGGAACGGATACTTTTGATAACTGGAATTCCATTTTTGTTAAAATGCAATTGAAAAATCATTTTTTACATCATAGTTTCTTCCTGCCTCCATCCACCACTTACAACATTCCAACTGCACTTCATTTCCATTGAGTTCTATTTCCTCTTACTTTCGCCTGCTCTTGCAGCTTTCTGTCAAACGGATGTCTTATACAGCAGACAAAATGCTACCACACTGATAACTGACGCATTATATGCACCCGTTACCCTACCCTAAGAAATAAAAAAAACATATAGAATATCTAATCATGACACATCTAGGACAGGAAAAGGAAGTCCACCAACCTGAAAAGATTCTCTGTTTTTACGCTGCCGCCTTCTTTCTCTCAGCAAACTTTTCTGTTTTTCTTCTTCCTCCTCTTTTTCCAGTGCCCTAATATGTTCCTCGAAACAGATCAGTGCATCCTCCTTATCCATGTCTAGCAACAGGTAACAACAAAATGGTAAGAGTAAAAATTAGGCATTTCTTCCCAGTAACTGCAGAAAGTTTCTTACTATGAGGTAATGGTTGCCAATTGTTACCGTGAGCGGTAGTTTCATTGAGCGCTGAAATGTATGAAGATCTGAGCAGCAGCAAAAACCAACCTGCCCCCACCTGGATAAATGATCATTGCCAACACAGAGCACAGAAGCCTTTATGAGAAAAGTGCTGTGGACGAGCAGTTGTGCATCTCCCCGCACTACCGCAGGTATCTTAAGAACACAGAGCACTTTCGTCAAATGCTGTAGCTGTGTATATTCATATACTGCTCTTAAAATACAGGATCAACTCATTTATAAGAAAAACACGCTCATAACGGAAAAACTGCCTTCTTACTCTAGAAGAGTAAAAAGAATTACTTTTCTAGGAAAATATACTCAGTAAGACCTCAGTCTAGCAAAAGGCAGTGCAAGTATTTGCAACAGATTACACTGTCAAATAATTCTTCAAATTTCAAAGGCTAACAACTACTAAGGCAATTCAGTCCCCCAGAAAAAGGTATCTTTTGCTTTATCAGTAATGATTTTTGAAGCTGACATCTGTTTCCTGGGAACCAAACAAGAAGGTT
Source organism: Rynchops niger (assembly GCA_013400035.1). Lineage (NCBI taxonomy): Eukaryota > Metazoa > Chordata > Aves > Charadriiformes > Laridae > Rynchops > Rynchops niger. The sequence goes on from VXBH01002123.1 coordinate 386,978, forward strand.
CCTTTATACGGGCTGCTCAGCAGCTGTCATAGCAGCTCTGGACTGGGCAAGAGCAAGCCGTACCCAGTCAGGGGTCCTCGCTACACAAATCCGTTCCCTCTTCCAAAAGAAACGCACAGACTTTTTACATACTCTGAAGTTCCTCGTCTTCTGCAAATGTAGGATTATCCATCAGATACTGCTGAGCCTCCGACCACGTAGTACAGTAAGTGACGTTAGCCATGTTATCTAGTATGTTCTTCAAAGCTTCCCAATTCCTCTTCCGTAACTGTTTGGCTTGTTCCTGAGGAGAAAATGCATGTTATTTTTTTGTTAAATTTGAGGTTGTATAAACAAAAGTATATGACCCCTCAAGTTTGTTCTCCAAGAAAACACAAGATTAGTTTTTGGCTGCGTGCACAGCAACATAATACAATTTTGACCCACGTATAAGTTTTACATACTATTATTGCTTGCATCCACAGACAAACCATCTCAGTACTATTATCTCTGACTGCTCCCGATGGATGGGAAAAGCTCATGAAACAGTGCTCATCTTTTAGAGATACTGCAAAGAAACTGCCAGTATGTTCAGTAAACAGTCAGTGCTGCAACAAGGTACTACTGGCCACTGTGCTGCAGATCTAAACCAGTTGTGCTGATCATAGGCAATTTCTTAAGCAGTGCTGTTTTGACGGCTGGCCTTTTCCCGTTTGTTTTGCTTTTCAAGCAAGTGTGGACCTGAACTCTAGTCTCACTTAAATCCATTTCACAAACATTCTTGCTCCACAATTTGTTTCTAATTGCCTGTTTTCCATCTACTCCATGATGGTGAGTGCTAGTATCACTACCAAATTGCAGTGAAGACGACCTGATCAGCTACAGTTCAGGCCAGATCCTCACAGTGGGTATGGTACTGCTGAGGTTAAAGGAAACACAGCTTTCTAACAAGCTCACGAGCATTCCACAGTCTGATTCAGAGCAGTTCAGAATAAAAGCCATCATAGAATCTATTAAAATCATACTGAAAGTTAAACACATTGCAAAATTAGCAGCAGTATATCTCAATAAGAACAAAGACCTTTCAAAGTAAGACGGCTGAGGGGGGACCTTATCAACACTTACAAATACTGAAAGGGGGGGTGTCAGGAGGATGGGGCCAGGCTCTTTTCAGTGGTGCCCAGCGAGAGGACAAGAGGTAATGGGCACAAACTTGAGCATAGCAGGTTCCATCTCAACATGAAGAAGAACTTCTTTACCCTGAGGGTGGCAGAGCCCTGGCACAGGCTGCCCAGAGAGGTGGGGGAGTCTCCGTCTCTGGAGACATTCCAACCCACCTGGACGCGTTCCTGTGCCACCTGCTTTGGGTGACCCTGCTCTGGCAGGGGGTTGGACTAGATATCTCCAGAGGGCCCTGCCAACCCTATGATTCTATGAAAGGAACTGCTACCGTATGTGCCATACGGAGTCAAATGAGGGGTTCACATTGTCCACCAGCAGACTGCAAGGAACTAGGGAACTGATAACAAGAGCAATCCACTCCTAGTGCACTTGCCCAGTTTCAGACAGGTAGTTTTTCAGAAAATCTTGATCTCCAAAACTACTCTCTCTATTGTCTCATAGCTGATAAACCTTCCCTCCCTTGTGTTCTTGTCTCTCTCCCCTGCTTTGGGCAGAGGGTAAACTCACCTGTAACCTGGAAGCAGTACAGGGTTCACACTAATGCAGTGACGTACCCAATTGGTTCTCCGTGCCTTTCCTACAGATTCCTCCCCTGCTGTATAGCATTTTGCCTATCCCTGAACAATACTCAGAACTGCACTGCTTAGAAGATTTCTTTACTAAGATGTATAAACTAATTTACAGATAACAAGTGAAAAGATAAGTTTGAAAGAAAGTTACCTTCTCCTTCTTAGACAGAAAAAACAAGACATCTTCATAAATTTCGAGACGATCACGCTCAGATATGGCATTCCAGACTTCCATCTCCCCAAACATTTGTTCAGCTTTTCTGTACAAAACAAAGCAAAAGCATACAATCATTTAATCGGAGAACGTTGATTTAAATTGTCCTGACGGCTTACAACAGGCTTCACTAACGTTACTGCAAGTAGTAACGCTTTTGTCCTGGGAAACTTCTTCTGTAACACTTTCCTATCTCTTACAAATAAAGGAAACAGTTAAAAATTAAAGCTGATGCCACAGTGCACTCCTCTCCCCCGAAGTGCACGTTCACCTGCAGTGCATTACATCAGTATTTTTATCCCAGGACTGGGACATGCTCAGGTCACCATTCTAGCAAACGTAAGACATCAGAGCTACAAAATTTTCAACAAGCTTATTAGATATGATCTCCCTTTGGGCATGACCTTCCTTCCAGGAACAATCTATCATAAATACTTTGTTTTTAATGTCAGATGTAATATAAGACTCAGTGCTAGCTTTTGTTTCTAGAAGCTCAACCCATTATCATCAGCACTTCACTCATTTGAGTTGTTTTTTTTTGCCTGGGTCTTAAATACAGTCTGTGAAAATGAGACTATTTGTGTTCCTGTAAAAATTTCAGTTCCAGTCTGAGCACATACAGAAGTTGGCATTCACCAAAAGCAAACCAGCAAGATCTGATTATTAACTTGGCAAGCTACTAACATCTGGAACTGCGTTTAGTATTGGTCTTACTTGTATCTTGTTGTGGATGTCATCTTTTCATGATTTTCAAGAAAACGCTGGAATGATTCTTTAGCTTCTTTGTATTTTGATCTTGCTTCTTCTTTCTCTTCTTTTTCTGTTTGAACTTTGTAAGCATTAAAAGCTTGCTTTTTTTCACTTAATTTCGCCAAAGCACTTCATAACAAAGAAAAAGAAAGCAATGTCAATTATAAAAAGGGAATTGAATTAGAAAAACAAAACCAAAGAACCGAAAGATAACAGATTTTAATAATCCAGATTTTGAGACAAAATTAAATATAATCTAAATGGCCAGTCATCACCCTGTCTCTTCCTCAGGATTAATGGAAGATCATTTAAAAAAAAGCTGTAAAACCAAGCACTTACTAATAAAAGCAGTTAATAATAAAACTGCTACTATCATGCTTTCAGGTTGCATTTACACATTTCACACTACAATACCATTTTTATCATAGATAACAACCACTTTTCTGCCAACGTTTATAGCAGGCATTAATTTCAAAAAGTAACCTGGAAAGTTTTCAGCTCTGTCACTGTAAACGTGTGCTTTTATTCCCACGGAAATAATGCAAACAGCATGAAATACAACCAACAACTGCCACATCTTTTCCCAATGAAAAATTAACCCTAGGATTTGAATTTCTTTACACGGGAAAGGAACAAAGTTCTCTAAGAATGGTACATTTTCACAAATGCACAAATATCTATTAAAACCATCAAAAGTTATGTTGGTGAAGTCAAACTACCTAAAATAGTATTTGTGTAGAAATTTAAGGAGGAAAGAATCAAGCAGTACCTGTATCTAGGATCATTAATGATCATTTTCATAGCTTGTTCCCAAGAAGCATTGGACGGTACTCGCTGTAAAGACATTAAATCATTAAGTAATTAGATTTAGAACCAACATCCATCAATGACCAATTCCTTAAAAAATGGCCCCAGTAAAAAAAAAAAAAAAAAGGCAGTACACTTTCGAGGCTAAGACAACATTTTGTCACAAATGTTATTTATATTTTATTAACAGTCAACATAGAAAATGAAACAAGGCACTTCGGGGGCTATTGCCAATAAATTCTTCTGGAAGTTTCTCTACTACACAACTATATTGACTCACTAGACAAAACACAAAGAGATCTCCTACACTCTGAGGGAAAAAACAAAGCTAATCTCATTTTACTCCCACTTCATCTCCATCTTTAAAACAAAGATAAAAGATTGAGGGCTCAGAGGATCAGGCAACACTTTTATTAGAAATGTACTTGACTGTCAGACAAAAGTATTGGCAACCACCATAATTTCCACAACACTTAAATACAGTTTTAGAATTACTACTTCACGGGGGGGGGGGGG
>VXBH01002123.1:391010-406004 GCA_013400035.1 Rynchops niger
AAAGTGCCTTTAAATTAGTCTAGCTTGTGGAAACACTGCAAACTAAATCTAACGGCTTGTCCTTTTTCCATACGGACCTCTACACTGGCTGTCTCTGAAGCACCCACTGAAGCTGTCCGTCAAATCACTCACCATTCCAGTTCCAATTCTGGACAAAGACCAGATTACAAGTTTGCTTTACAGTGTGAGGATCATGTAAAAGGAAGAAAACAAGAAAAACACCTCAACTGACAGCCCTGATGAAAACTCAACACCTCCCCACTCACCCAAAGAGCTGAAAAAAAGTTTAGGCTATTTATTTTCACTGTAGCATTCTTCTCCCTCATTTCTTGTCTAGTACAAAAATTCTCTTCCACATTAGTGAGAAATTCTTCACAAAAAAAAGTCTAGCTATTTCTGGCAAACGCAGTTTGTGTAGTTCAAGAAAGCATTAGGAATAGTTGACCAAAATACCTTTTCTTTTAACAGTTCTTTAAATGCTTGCTTTGCTTCTTCCTTTGTATTCCACGTATAGGTTTTTTTAACTGGTTGGGCATCATCGTCCTCTTTCTTTGAAGCAGCACTACATACAAAAATCAGTAATTTTATTATTTAACCATTTTTTTTTCTAAGTTACAGCCACCATAATCAGATAGAATGAGTTTTTTTAAATAGCAAGTCAAAGAAAAATAATAATGCTACAAGATTCTATGATAAACACAATTTATACGAGATTTTGTACAGGCTCCATACACAACTGATCAAAAAAAGCCAACTATTTCAGAAAAGTATTATCACTTATGCAGTGGCTAGCTGCTCAAGTTATCTAGAAACGATTCATAAAATTATAATTATGAAATTTAGCAAGAATACTTAAATATATTTATTATATAAAACTATAAAAGGGAGTGCCTAAAAGTAAGCCTCTTGCCTTTAGCTATTTCCTGCTGGCTATAATCCCCCACAGCGTGGGGTTTTTTTTGTTTGAATGATAAAAAGCGTAAGCTACAATTCTCCACATCATCAATTCTCCCAATTCTCCATTATTAAAAAACAAAGGATCTCATTTCTGGTGGAAGAGATGAAGATCTATTTAGTATTGTATTTTCTTCTAATGATAGCCAATTGCACAGATCTATGTGTCGAGGTTTAGGCTGGGCCACCAACTAAACAAGTGACAGATGCTCTCTACTAAACCCTCCCCTTTCCCAGAAGGGGAAGGGAGAGGCAGTAAGGGAGACTTATGGGTTGAAAAAAAAACCTAAAAAAGCTTTAATGAAATATTAAGCTATAAAAAGAAAAGATAATATCCATATGAAAATAACAAAATATATACAAAATCAATATCAAGCTCCCAGGATGATGATCACATCAGTCCAGCACTGGGACTGGACTCAGTGGCGGATGGGAACTGGATTCGGGGACACATGGATTGGGATCAAAGGCAGACTAACAGAGTCCTCCTCAGACACTGGCCATTGAAGAAAGAGCCTGACCTCAGCTCTTATACTGAGCATGATGCCGATGGGATGAAATACCCTGTCGGCCAGTTTTGGGTCACCTGCCCTGTCCACTCCTCCCTGCTCTCTACACTCTTCCACTTCTGATCCTCCAACGTGGCAAATAAAAGTGAGCTGACCTTGGTTGTTATAGCAATAAGTATAAGCAAGAGCCTCTCTGCATGCCTTTCCTTTGTATTCACTATAAATATCAGGCCTTATCTCTGCTAGTAGCAAACACTGTCTGAAAAACATACTGTTAATCTGAGAGTGCAGTCAGCTAGAAGTGGCTTAAAGGAAAAGTAAAATTACCGAAAAGGAAAATTGGCTTTGTTCTATCTCAAACCAGGACACTATGAAAGGGGAAGCGTACAGGGTAAGCATATAATGTTACTCTGGGAAACTCTTATAGCTATCAAAAGTTTATGAAATGTTTGAGGCACAAGTGTTCTCTGTGGGGTTTAAGAGTTTTGGGGAAGGGTGGGCAAGGGGAGGATGTTAGTTTTTCTAAAAATAGGTTTCAAATTCCTTCTTCTTTTTCTTACTCATTCTTCTCTGCTGTCATTGACTCGAGTTCACATTTCACTGAAGAAACAACTAACTGTCAAAGAAGCCTGGCCACCTACAACTGAAGATAAACCAAATCCTAGAAGAAATACAAAACTGCAGCAAAGCCACACGCTTTGTCATTTCTCTTACTCTGCCGAAGCTTCCTGCTTGGAAGAGTCGTCTGCTGCGTTAGCTGCAGTTTCTCCACTCTGTTCCTGCGCAGCAGATGCAGAAGTCGCTTGTCCCTGTTCCTCAGCTGCGGCCGTGCCAGTACTCTCATTTTCCCCAGAAGCAGCTGCAGATTCTGCCTCGGGCGCTGCTGCTGCTGCAGAAGCCGCAGTGGTGGTAGTGACAGCACCGGCAGTCTCTGCAGCAGTTGTCGCTGTGGTGGCTGCACTTGCTGCTTCTGCTGCTGCGGCTGGAGCAGATGTCGTTGCAGTTGAGTCTTCAGGCTTTGTGCTAGAGGTATCAAAAAACAGGAACGGTCACACACAAGTATGGGACAACTTAACTATTTAGGGAAACGTTTACTTTAAATAATACAGTACAAAATGAGAGGTTTAGGTCTAGTTACAAAGATTTCTCCAAGTAATACAAAACAATCTTAGCTCAGAGAAAGGAAACGCTTTATTGAAACTGTATATCTATGTAGATCAATCATTTCAGTTAAAAAGAAACACAGAGTATATGATTTGAGTTTTTAGCTATTAAGCCACTATTTGGAATGAAAAGCTGCAAGGAGAATGTTCAAAGTTTCAAGGACTAGATTCCCTTTTTAAGAAACAAGCAGCTTAACATAAAAACCATTAGCGTGCCGTTAAAACCATACCTGTTTTCTTCAGCTTTAATCATTGCTAGAGGAGAAAGGGGAAAAAAACAATCAAAATATAGCTTAAAAATAATTTATACACGCATGGTAAAAAGTTACTGTTAACATGATTTAATAAAAGCACAGCTTTAAATATTTTTGTTACTATCAATGTTTTTAATATTCATACCCTTTGAAGACTGAAATCAGTTCAGACTAAAACACAATTTAGAAATCACATTAAAGATAGATAAGGGTACAGAAAGAACGACTTCTTGGTTTAAAACAACTATTTCAACTTTAAAAGACTAACATAAAGAACAGATAAAGTCAGGTTTACTGAAACAGATCCTTCCTTCTTTTTTATTGTAAGTCACCGATGCTTACTCTTTGTAGTACTTTTCAAATATTCATTTCTACCCCACCTGATTTTGAAGGTTTTTCATCAAGATCTTATTTCCCTTACAATACCAAACAAAACCATACTAAAAGTGAAAGAGGAGCACAACATAGTATGACGTTTGTACAAAAGGGGACATGGCCTTTATAATACAGAAGGGCAATAAAAAGTCACTAATATTTTTGCCACATCACAGTTTCTCAAAGCATTTTTTTGTCAAAAATTAAAAGCAAACTGATACCTAAGCAAAGCCTTACACACAATTTTGGCTTTTAGCAGATGGCCAGAACTACTGCTTTGAGTATAAAATACATCACTGTTTTCAAAATCCTTCCAAGACACACACACAGAAAAAAAGTAATTCTTACTCAATTATAAGCTATACTGTATTACACAAGTCCAGCACCCTTTTACCCTCATCTCCCAAGTGGATGAGGATTATTACAGCAGCCCCTCTGCCTCTTGTCCTCCCCCATCAACCTGAAGCCCTTCACAAATCCTGCTAAGTTCTTACACGTTTTCGAAGGACTGATGGCTAAGCAAGAGCCACATCCTCTAACATCCCTAAAAAGAAGGCAGACCTGAAGCATTACCCACTGAAAACAGGGAGCAGCCACACAGCCCTGAACAAGCCACAGCCCAGCACAGCCTAATTCAGTTCCTGTTCAGGGGCACGAGGGGGAGCTGATGCTGCTGCCACATTAATAGGGAAGAACTATCAGTGTAATGGAAAACGGGATGGTGATGAGGCGGGGAGGACACGGGAGACAAGATTGCTCCATAGAAACTCTACTGCATAAAGCTTATTTCAGTAGATTTCATTCCTAGCAGGAGTTTGAGTGCTATGCTTTGACACCAAATTTTTGCCAAAAGTCAGCATATGCACAGCTTGCAATCACTGCCACCCTCCCTATTCATTTTTGTTAACATTACCTTCGAGATCCTCAAGCTCTTTGGGTTTTGCCCAGCGCGATTCCTTTGTTTGGGAATTGTAATAGTAGGGCTTTCCAGAGTCAGATTTATACTCTTTCCAGGGGCATTTAGACAACAATTGCTAATGGACAGAAAACAAAAACATCAAAACCAAACTTACAATGGTGTTTTACAATTAAAAGGATAGCTAGAAGTGAGCAACAAACGCTACACCAAGAAATAACTTAAGGATCAATGAATACAGGCACATACTTTCCAAGGAAAATCAGGAAGGATTTTTCCTTTCCTTGATTTTCCAAGGAAAATCTCTAGCAGTAAACAAACACATTACTTATCTAAATATTAAAGAATGCCACCTTTTTAATACAGAAAACGTATTTAAAAATCGAGGAAAACCGTTGAGAGTTTTCTCCATTTTGCAGCCTCAATTTCTACCAACATAAGGAGTGCAATATAAACATTTTTGCAACATTTCTTATTTTAAGAGTTTGCTCCCATTGAAAAAAAATATCTATTGACCTAGCTATCCTCCTGGCATGACAGTTAGGCTAGGAAATTCTTGCGTTCGCACAAACTCACACAATATGGTATTTTTTGTCTGAATTTAGTTTACCTCAGCCGGTGTTTTGAGATCATCCGGCTTCTCCCATGTAGACTGCTTTGTTTCAGTATTATAGTAATATGTTCTTCCATCGGGTGATTTGTGTTCTGTCCATGTAGATTTCTAAGAAAAATAAAAGATATCATTAATGATGAACAATAACTGCTGACCAAGATGCTATCAAAAGCCACTGAAAAGTTAAATGCAAGTGGAAAGCAGAAAAACCTGTTTGGAGTGCTCTTCGTTAACAGAACTGTTGGTGGTGGCAGTTTGCTGGGCTGCACAAACTACGGGATGCGTTGTCTGAGGGCGAAACAAAACAGAGCTCTGAAAAGACATTCTGGTTAATATTGGTTTTTCGTTTGAATGTGTATATTAAACATACCAAGTAATTTAGCAGCAAAGGAAAGACAGCAAGCCAAAATCTAAACGCATTTCAGTCAGTATTGTTTTCAAGAAACTACTTCCTTGTGAGAAGAGCTACTAAAGACTCTATCAACCTCCCCCGCCCCCATTCAGCAATGCAAGGCAGCAATTACCATTAGAAAAGAAAGCAAAAGTGAGTGCGACCAGACCCTAACAACTCCAAGTGAGAGTCCCAGAAGCACACCACGTTTTCAAAACTAAGGAAAATTTGCTTCAAGAAGATTCTGACTTGAAGGGTTTAGTGTGAACTCCGGAGTGCCTCCCTACTGCTTTGCGCTGGCAGTTTACGTCAGGTTGCTGAAATGAGGACTGGTGGAACGCAGCTTTAGCCACCTACTGTTACAGTTACTGCATACGGCTGAGGAGAACCAACTTCCTTAGAGGTCCAACTGCCTTGTTCAATTACACAGAACGCAAATCTCACAGAAATAAAGGGACAGTTGATATTCACCGATATTTAATAATTAAGCTTGGTACAACATCCCCAGTTTTTGAAAGAAAAAACTTACAATGGGGTATCTTAGAGGCCACACGACTATTTTTACAGATTCCACCCTTTTGTTATCTAGCCAAACTGTTTTCCTCATCTTAACAACTAAAGGTAAAGGTCTGGGATATCCTCTAGAGAAGTAATTTAGTATTTACAAAATTTTAAATAGAAATCTGATAGTGACTGAAAGTTATTCATGGTCATTCAAGGTGCCACGAAAGACAAACTTAAAATTTGAGATTACTTTTAGATGACCTGCCTACCTCAGGACAAAGGTACATTAATTCATGATTCAAAAGTTTCAATACTGAGATATACAGCACCAGTTCTGTTCCATCAGCCATTTCCCATCTGATGGGAAGGTGGAAGACTACTGAAAATCACCTAATGAAATAAGTCTGGCCCGCATGCCACCTTCCTGTACACGAGTTCAACCTACATTAAATCACCTTCCATGCAACCTACCCAATATTTATTCATACTTAAGCTACTGAATTATGCTGTGTTCTCACAAGCATGGAAGGAGACACTAACAAATAATGTCATGACTTTGGGGGGGAGCAGTTAACCTAAATTATCAATGATTAGCGGAACTGATGAAGTGGCGATGACCATTCTTTTGATGTTAGTCCTTTATATTCTTCAGAAACCACAGTGATGTTTTCAAAATTATTATGGGTAACTACATAGGCTATTCTCTTTTTATTGTTGAAGTCTTTGGTAACAAAACCCTCAGGAAGTTGACAATGCTAATAAAGGTTCCAATAAATCACACAGGACTGAACAATAACAGAACCTTGACCTGGCTTTTTCCTACTAAGCAGAGGTGCATTAAGGAACAAGGAGGACTTAATCATTTGTCCTGGTTTGCCTACCGAATTCTGCTATACACCTTAGAACTGCCACAGCAAAATATTCATTAATATATAACAGGCAAGAAGTTACCCAAATGTAAGTAAATCAAAAAACTGCTTATAAACTGGTCACTGAAATGGAAGGAAAAAAAAATAATAAAAAACGGAACAACACAGAAAGAGGAACAACCTTCCATCTTCTTCAGTGCAAATAAAAATCTAGCCCAACACTTGCCAAGGTTTAAATCTGAAAACAGCTTTAAACTAACACAGGTATCTAGGCTACAATTCGTTTGCTGCTCAGGTAGGGCAAAAAGACCTAAAAACATCACAAGAAACATCTCATATTGCTGTCCTGCGCACTAGAAGAACTAGAAACAGACTTCAATGCTCAGAAATAAGAGGAAATACAACAGAAAAGACACTTACTTTAACTATTAACATTAATTACAGACTGACAGTCAAATAAGCAAAGAAGCTCCACATGAGAAGAAAAATAAGATACAAGGTTTTCTTTTAAACCTGTAAAGTCATGCACACACAACACCACACAGCCATTACAATCTTCTAGAATTTTGGTTTTCACATACCTGAGTTCCAGGAGGCGTTACACCTGAAAAATAATAAAAAATTAAAAAGGGTTTGGTTGCTTTGCTTTTCTATATAAAGACTAATTAATCAATGTCTGAAAGAAAAATTTTCTGGGAATCAACAAAGATGTCAGTTACTGAAATGCTAAATCATGTTGTACAGAAAAGTAAAATTTTTTATCTTTTTTTAGAATACTTCACCTAATTTTCGTGAAATATTTTGAAACGGTAACAAATTGTTTATACTTACCTACTTGCGCATCCATACTGTTCACCCCTGGCTGTAGAAACAACCAACAGATATTTAAGTAATGAGTGCAACTGTAATTAAATCATCAATAAATACAGTACATATTCAAACAAGTGTCTTCAACAAAATTCTCTACTGCCTTAAATATGGATTCCTAGCTTCCCAGCACCCACTGAATCATTACTGCTCCTTAAAGAAGCAATTAGGAATATCAAGCTACTTTTCAGAAAGGAAATATATACAATAAGGTACACCAGCCACTGTTCCAACTCCCATCTCTACCTCCCAAATGAGTAGGTTGGGAGGAAAAAAAGAGGGGGGGAGGGAAGAGATATTCTGAATTTCTGCTGGAATAGCTTAGTAGGCTTCTGTTGTAATTGTGTGTCCTAAGCCTTTGAATGTATTAGTGTTGAATTTGTTGCGTTCTTAAAACTGCTTGCAAATAACCAAAGCTCTTACAGATACCCTTTTTGAAATTCTTTCAAACGAAGGGAAAAGATTAACAGTATTCAAACAAGAGTTTTCCCCATTTCTTTTTCTGTAGGCAAAAATACAGCTTGCAGGTTTATCTTTTGCTAAGGTTTATCTTTCAGCTCTCTTCTACAAACTTTATTAATAAAAAACTCAAGTAAAAAAGGAAAAATTTCTAAAAAGAGAAAAGAAATCATATTGGATCAATTACCTTTGGTATTATCCAATAGGACTAAACCAAGAACAAAGTCTAGGCCTTTGAAGTGCATTCTGTATGTTAACCATTTCAGCTGCTCTGTGTGTGCATATGTCTATGAGAATAACTACTGTCAGTTAAGCAAGGCCATCATTAAATTTGTGTCTCCTGTAAGTAACCCTTCTGAGATGTTTCTTTTCTTGTGCCTATGTTTACTTTTCCAAATTCCACTCTAGTTTGCTGTGTATTGTAAAAGCACTAACCTGACTGAAATAACCATTTTTAAGAATTACACTGGTTCTTATCAGTTTTCTGGAATTAAACACTTCTGTAGACCACAAAACAGACAGTGAACCTGCACAGGAACGGTTTGAAAGACCAGCACGCCGGGATGAAACGCAGCCAAGACCAAAGAGCCCTCACACCAGTACAAATCATTCAGTTGGCCTCAGTGAGCTTTAGATGACATTTTACACTGGGAGAAGGTATTTTCCGTCAGACAGCCAAAACTATAACAACTCACTAATCTCATGAAGTTTACCAAGCAAATCATCAGGGCTGCAAAGGTCACCGTCTTTCACTCATCTACAAATTATTTTAAATTATTAAGTGGTAAAATCATTCCTTTATTTCTGAAACACTTCCCAGGCTGTGGTACACACGTCGTAGCAGAGACGTACAAGAATGCTGCCGGGACAGACAAATGCCTTCTCATGCAAAGGCATGAGCTCCCGCTATTGCTGCCAAGAGGGTTAAGGGCAAAATTAAAAGCCAGAACTGTCTGCTATGCTACTTTGCCTCCTAAATACCATATATCCACAGACTTAATTCCATCAAAATTTATTCCTAATCCCATATTAGAAGACCAAGAGATCTGCCTTCTTACCAAAATACGCAAAAAATACACAGTAAAATTCAAAGTTAGACTGATTTTAGTGCTGATCTCTCCTTCCCCTTTTAAGTCTGTTTTGGCCACAGAATTTTTAAAGATTTTTCTCTGAAGGTGTGAAATTCTTTCAAAATTTTCCAAGAGCATAACTTGTCAGAAATTCATGACAACTTCTATATGGAGAATAGAGGAAAAGTTTTCCTACTTGGTAGCTTCTAAAACATTTAGTGCATTAGGAAGTAGCTGCACAAGCACAAAAACTAACGACGCACGGTTCCCAAGAATTGCCTAGGGAGTTACTGACTTTTACTTAAATTATACTGTGGCTGTAACATACACTCACATCTCATTAAAGAGAGACCAGCAGTGAGAAACAAACTTGTAACTAACAGGCAGATTCTCTACTGTCTGATAAAGCCCAAGCCCTAAATTTCAGTTTTTCTCCACTGTTAAAACAATTAACATCCCTTCTCTGGTATGAATTCTCAGTCATCTAATACTTGTCAAGGTGACCTTACATCCTTTTCCTAACAGTCCCTTCTCTACTTATCTTGCAGGAACTTTGCATCTTTGTGATTTTTCTCTCATTACTCCAGAGGGCGGATGGACTACTTAGCACAATACATCTAGTTACACATAGCTTATTTAGTAGATGAATTAAAGATCTCTTTCAGCAAACCCTTAATGAAACAAAAAAAAAAAAAAGTGGAGTATTAACCAACATATTTTTTTAAACAATCAACAAAAGCTGTAGCAAAGGGTTTGTGCTTAGCACTATAGAAAAATAATGAGTTCTACCAGGATGAGACCTGTCTTGGGAATGTAGTATCTGCATGGTAAGAAAATAAAAAAGAATATATTTCTAAATTTAAGTTGGATAGAAATGGTTTTAAGTGGTTCTTCTACAGATCTCCAAAAAAGATTATGTTAATAGGAAATAAACGTAGCCTTTTCCACTTCAGAGACTTCATCTGTGATATCTGATAATCTTCCCTCTCCATTTCCACCCAAATAACTTCATGCGTTTACTGATTTCAGCACACTTTACTCAAGATCTCAAACACGCTGAATTTCAGAAACCTTTTATGAAAAATCAAGATATTTAGTGGTCAGACAATTAGCCCTCCCTGCAAAGAGCCAGAGTTCACACTGGTTCCTCACCTACAAGCAGGTGAGGGACAAAGGAGGAGGCCGGGGTGCGGGAAGGATTATGGGATTCAGAAACCAGACAGAAAAAAGAAGGAAAAATCAGACATAGGTACAGAGAAGAGTTTAAAGACTGATGAAAATCCACAGGACACCAAGTATCCCTAGCTCTGCTTCTCAGAGAAATCTTACTTTTTACAATAATTCAAGAGCTAGATAAAACTGAATTTCAATTAGCAATACTTTTTTCATAATCCAAGAAAACAAAAGCATGCCCAGACCGAAGTAATGACAACTGATACAAAGACCTTTTAAAAACCAGAACAGTTAAGTTAAACTCACCGGAACTGTAGGCTGCATAGCAGCTTGAGACATGTGAGACATCATCATTCCAGGCATTACTGACTGCATCATTCCAGGCATCTATAATTAAAAAGTATTGCAGATATATTTTATGATATTTTAAACATAAAATATGAGGATTCTTTTACTTTTATTTAAAAGCAATTACTTGATACTAGTTTTTATTTTAAAAAACCCCAACCTTTTAAGCACTTGGCAACAAAAAATACGATAGGTTTGTAGAATGCTGATTCCTTTCATTACATTCCTATAAAATCGACATTATGAATAACACGTGTAGGGTATTCCAAAGGTTGGTATGAAATATTAATAAAGAAGATCATTTAAACTACAAAAGAACAACAGCAAATGTAAGATGTGTGATTTGTATCACTGAAATCCCAAGTTAAAGCAGGAAAAATAAAGGTTGGGAAAGATTTCTGCAAAATTATTAAGGCCACACGGAAGAAACTAAACAAAGGAAAGGTAAACTCAAGAGTCTGAGGGTAGTTCTGCTCGAGTTTTTTGACAACTTACAACCTGTCTCCCTTTCCTCTTACCTCACAAATAGGAAGAAACACTTTACAGGGACACTAGAATAATGAATTTCTGCAAACAACTTTGAGATGAAGAGAGCAATTAAATTTAAACATCAAAGCTCTAAAAAAATTCTCAACTCTTTTTTTAAAGATCCGGGGAAAAAAACCACCTTAACATAGACATACAATGTTAAACCATGTAACAGTGTGAACTTGGTAATGGGGACATACCACGCTACAGAAATGAAAAGTTTGAGTCTAGACTTGTATCTGAGTTTGTTGAGTGGTCCAATGAGACCAAAAAATCCCCCAAAACAGCTACTCAGATAAGCTAGCTTTTGTTCAAATATTTATGCTTATAGTCTCAACGGAATAGTTATGCAGAAGTTATGCATCACTGAAGTGAGGCACTAAAAGGATGTCAAAAATGCTACTGAAAAAGTGTTTAATATCTTGCATGTTTCCCATTATTTTTGCTGATCCTGGCTTTTCAGAACTAACAAGCCATTAAAAAGTGGCAAAGTGAACAATATATATAATTTAGGTCATTACGAACATGAACTTTTGGCCACTCATCCCAAACAGGTCTCGAAGTCAACCCCCTTCAACCTTTCAGTTATGCCCCTTTACCTTCATTGTCCTTGGCAGGCTGGCCAAGTGACCCCATCCCCCTGTATCTTCAGGGAGCATCTGGTTACCACTCTCCTCATCTTGTATCTCGTGCGGAGAGAGGGATATGTGGTAGGGCTACTGCTCCACCCTCAAATCCATAAGGTTTTCTTGGGAGGGTGAGGGAGGAAGGAAAGACTGGAAGGCGGCCCCTCCTATTCCTCGCCATCCTGTAGAAGCAGGAGAAGAAAGCACTCTTGCCCCATCGCTACTTGCAACTAAGGGGGCTGTGAGCGTGTGGAACTTCTTAAAAGCCCTGGCTCAGGTCCTGAAGAAACCCTGCGCACTGCTTGGCTTCTGCATAACACTAACCCGAAGTCAGCAAAGTAAAAAAAAAAATATTGGGGAGAACAAATTCTTTTCCAAAAGACCCTCTTCTGACCGATGCTGACAGGAGGCTGTTGCTATTATCTATGCAAAGTACCTGTTCTACAGGGGTTCACCTCAGAAAGGAGAAAACAAGCTACAGAACATCCCATCCTGCAAAGCCTCACAAAGAAACCTCTGGTATTTGCTGGAAGAAAGAGCTTATCATTCAAGGAAACAAGCCAACGTGAGCTGATACTTCCAGCATCAGTTCGGTGTAGGAAGATCACTGTCCTGTCGCATCCTTAAGACTGTAGGGTAACTGAGCCTCTCATCTCCTCTCTGCCATGCCACTTATACTCAGCTTTTTACTCTACATCTACCAAAGAGTCCCAACTTCTCTGTATTGCTCACTAAAATATTAAAGACTGAAATATTCAATTCACGAGAGTGAGAACAGTGGAACAGAAGCTACAAAAGAACTGCTAGGTAAAGGAATAAAAAAAGAATTGCTATTTAAGTTTCTAAAGAACACGTACAAAAGCTCATGCTATTAGCTACCTTGCTAATGGTCAAATTCTCCTCATCTTTTAAAATTGTATTATTTTTACACCAGGAGCTCTACTAGGCTGCAAAACCATGCTGATGATTCCTACCGAGCCTTTAAACACCAGTTAAAAAAAAAAAAAAAGAAACAAAAACACACTCTATGCAAGGTACTGCAAAGGAAGACACTGAATTCCCAGCGTGACCTTGTGGGCTCTTCTCAAAGGGTTAATCTTCCTTGCCATCCTCTGTCTGCTCTGACCTACTCTATCCCTCTGGTCTAGTTGACGACATTCAATTTCTACTTACTCAAACCATTATCACAAGTAGTATCTATCTAGAACATCTATTATATCCAGAAGGAGAATCACTTCTTTTAGAAGTTCAGAATTTAGTCAGAAACTACACAGTAAATGATATCTGATTATTGAAAATAAAAGCTTTACATTTGAAACAAGCACAGATATGATTCTGGCTACTCTGCCTGTCAACACAGGCTCACACCTGTCAATATGAATGGCCAAGTTTATTTTTCAATCACATTTAAATGCTTTAACAACAAACAAATTATGGTTTCATACCTATTGCTATTTACAATTAAAGTTCCACATGAGGTGCATCAATTACCTGTTACAAAGGAGAAGAGTTTCTGAAAGGATGGGAACTGTGGCATAAACCATCCTGAATTATTAACCTTACCGTGTGCAAGCTACAGTATGAGACTTACCTACCTCAGGGATTACCTGACATCATTATGGGAAGGAAGAAAGAAAAAAATAATTTGCCTTAAATTGCCTTACCTGCCCCATTGGCGGTCCTCCCATGGGGGGCATCATCTGAGGCATCATACCGTGTGGAACTGGTGGCATGTTTGGTGGTCTCTGACCCATAGGGTGCATTCCCATGGGAGGATAATGTGGCATGCCTGGGTGTCCCATCTGAAAGGCAGCAACAAGGAAAATCAGCAAGAAGCCAACAACACCAAACCCCACAAAAGCATTAGTAACAAAGAGATGCTCAACACTGAACTGAAAATGATTTGAGCAATTTTAGATTGATACTGCAAAACAGCAAGATCATTCACTCTTCTAGGTCCTCTAGAGCCAGAGTTCATCACAATTAACAAATCCATTTAAAACTTCAAAACCAACATTCAAGTGAAAAAAAAAACGCTCCATAATCTTTCATCTTATGCTTTGTCATGGAAAAGCATACGAAATTTAGGAATGCAACTATGTCTGCATGCTCTTCCAGACAATTACAATTAATGAAAGTAACTCTGTGTCACAGTAGTCAACTAGGTAAACAAAATAGCTTCCAATCCTGATGTCCAAGTCTGAAACAGCTTCTACACTGTCTCCATACTTTCCTAAAAACCTGAGTCCTGATGCTCTTCTAGTACTTGGTATAGTCACACTGCTAGTACAAAAAGGGATACACACATTTTTCTTTTTTTTTTTTTTTTCTAATTACCGAAACAGATAGAGCGCTTTCTGTTCTAGTCAGAAGCAACAGCTCTAAGAGTACTTTAGGATAAACTCTGGAAAGAATCTTACATCGAAGAATCATAGAATGGTTTGGGTGGGAAGGGACATTAAAGATCCTCTAATTCCATCCCCTGCCCTGGGCAGGGACACCTCCCACCAGCCCAGGTGGCTCCAAGCCCCGTCCAACCTGGCCTTGAACCCCTCCAGGGATGGGGCAGCCACAGCTTCTCTGGGCAACCTGGGCCAGGGGCTCACCCCCCTCACAGCAAACAATTTCTTCCGCATTATCGCATCTAAATTTCCCCTCTTCCAGTTTAAAATCCTTTCCCCCCCGCCCCCGTCCCTGCTCCAGAGTCCCTCCCCAGCTTTCCTGGAGCCCCTTGAGGACCTGGAAGGGGCTATAAGGTTTCTCCACACCTTTAAAGCACATAACATAAATAAACACATAGAACATATAACTTGAAACATACACATACAGAAATATGTTAGAAAAGTGCACTGGTTTATTAATAAGAAAATTATTCTTAAGCAAAATATCAATTTGGAAAGGTCCTTAGCAGAAAAAAAACAGGCTTCTTTTTGCCGTGTTTTAAAACAAGTTTTCTACTATATTTTGTACCAGAAGACTCTCTGAAGCTGGGAGTGGGAGGTTCACACAAAGAAATCACAAGTAACCTGAAAGGTTTGAAACTTCTGAATATACCACTTGATGCCCCGCCACATTCTCGACTCTCCCAAGAGAGGCAGTGACAGCTTTGCCTATTACCTGAGCTCTCCAAACAACTCAAGGTAGAACAATGTTTCCTCTTACTGAGGGCCCTGCCGACCAGGAGGAGCCCTTGCTGGCCTCCCCCGGGGATGGCACAGCGGGACCGGCAGTGGCCAAGCCCCGCTCCTCTCAGCCTCACACCCACCCGCGGGGCTCCACAGCGCCGCGCCGCCTCCGGAGGCGGAACCCGCCCAGGGCCCGGCCCCCCTCACTGCTCTCCCCGGTTCTCACGACAGAACCGGCCACGCCACGGCG